>CP092879.1:80774934-81087574 GCA_030710605.1 Cordylochernes scorpioides
TGTCAAAAATGTCATAAAGAAAGCAAAAATCGCAAAAATAACATTATCAAGCCTGTTCAACTATAGAAGCAAATTGACTACAAAACAAAAGTTTACTCTATACAGAAGATGTATCCTCTCCGATAGTAATATACGCACTCCTAATTTGGTGTAAATATATTACAACCACAAACAAAAACAGGATAAACGCATTTATGAGAATCTGCCTTCGGACAAGTATAGGAGCTCCATTCAACCTATCAAACAAGATACTGAAGGAGGAGTTGAACCAACCCGATCTAGAAGATATGTACCAAACTTCCGTTAAGAAATTATACCTTCAAATGCAAAATTCAAATATATATATATAATCCAACCATACAAGATATTCTACAAAATAAAGGAGATATCAATCCCCGATTCCGACGACCCGGCCCTGACACTTAGTCAAGAGCTCATCGCCCAACAGCTGCCCTCCTGCAAGGCCTAGGGGGACCACTTCTACTCCACCAACTCGCCATGTGTAAATAGCCAGGACAAGGTGACTCGCGAGCTGTGCTCGAATGTAACACCTGTAAATTGACACGAAATAAATAAAAAAGCTGAAAAAGATTTTAAAAAATGATTTTTTGAAGTGCTTCGAAGATTGGAAAAACCGTTGGCACAAGTGTATAATATCTCATGGGGATTACTTTGAAGAGGACAAAATAGGTATTCATGAATAAATAAATAATTTTTGAAAAAACACAAAAGTCGCGATACCTTTTGAACACACCTCGTATGTTTCACTAATTTATTCAAGCAACCCAGGTTCTGGAGCTTACAGAAGTCACCAACTACTCAATGTTTTACTAATAAATATAGAGAACTCCCTACACAATGAAAAATAATGTCAAAAATGATATTATCAAGATGTTTTGTTTATTTAATTCTTTTTTATCTATTCTATCTCAATATATAGATAAGATACATTGCACTCTCAAATTTATTTAAGATTTATATTCTTTATCTTTAAAAAATAACTTCTTGTTTTTAACAACTGCTTGTATAGAGGTTTATGCTGAGCCATCCTCTTCTTTTTTCCGCTCCTTATTTGAGACACTGTAAATATAATTGATAATTACTGGTACTTTTATTCCTGTATGTACCCTACATTAATGCTAGAAGCAACTGTATAAGACGAAAATGACTTTATAAAGCTTTTTGCTGTTGTTATATAAAAATGGTTTATAAAAATTTAGAGATTTTATCATTTATTTCAATTTGCTCACTCGTGATGAAAATTGAATTATCTGAAACCTTTTTACTAGGCCATATTTTAAATATTGGTATTCTAGAAGCCCTTCATAATTAAGCTGAAACAAATTCAACTCACAAAATTCCCATTTTATCAGCAAATATATTAACGATATCTATCCAAATCTAAATTACATAATTACAACAGAAGAGACAGATATAATAAAAACTCCCGAGTTCATTTTCATTTTGACTGTTCACATCTCAGAATTGCTCAACAACTGAATTGAAAATATAATCTATTTTATATTACTATATATATCGAAGGAAGCTTAGATGGAAATTATAGAGTTTATGATTTGTATATAGATAAAACAATTTTAAGGCACACATGTGTTAGCATAATAAAATTTATTAATAACATTTTATATTTACAGAAAACATTTCTCAAATAAATTAGTAGTTGCTTTTAACAATGTTTTAATCAATAGTAATCGAACCAAATGAAAACCACTTCAAAATAAAAAATTCCAATTAGAATTGAAAAGTTTATTTAAATTTATATACATGAATGTATTTCTAAAGACATATATTTGTAATTTACCGTAATTTCGAGAAAGATATTGTTTTGCTTTTAATTTGTGAACATGCTCTTTATAATCTAAAAAATTATTTATTTATAAAAATGAAATTAGGTAGTTGAAGTCAAGGCTTGTATCAAGTCCAGATGCTGAATATGTTTGAAGTTTATTAAGTTGTTTATTAAAATTTAAAATTATATTTACACAATTCTTCTTGTAAGGAACAGTTGATGTTTAATAAAAACTGTTGAAAAGCGATTAAAAACCTGACAGCTTGCATTTTATATTAAAAATAAATTCTTTGTGAAAAAAAAAATTGCGTTTAAACGCGCTTCTCAATTTTAATTTGAATATATAGAGCTGGAAAAGGAATCAAAGTTATGACTTGAGCTTAGTGTTGTCCTTGGAGTTTACAAACTGTTCAAGGTTGTAATCAGCGAGGTGCTTCGCTATGAGGAGTCGAACTGACACTGTTGTCAATTTGAACAGCTGATCTTGAGTGATGAAATTCCATTTGTAAAGAAGCTTTGTTCTCTTTATGTCTTCCGAGAAATATTCTTCGATCATTTCAGCATATAGGTCAGCATTCTGTTTGTACAACGACATCTCTGACTCCAGCTTTTGTCGGATCTCGGCGGTGTTGTTGGATACAAAACTTGCCCTTTGGTTGAAATCCATTTCCAAGAGATAGGCACTCAAGGAGATAGAACTTCTGCCTAACTTGTGTCGTTGCAGTCTCTGCACCTGTATCTTACATTCATCCCACCATATTGACAATTCCTGTGGGAATACTGGTTTATATGCCTCAGGGTTTTGAAGGAGAAAATAGTTCCCAATCAATTTAATTATATCTTCATATCTATAAATACCATTAATAACTGGATTATACTGTAAGAGTTGGACCAGATCAATATCATGGGCTGCTCTCAGTAGCATTTTCAATACAGTATTTCCACACCATCTTGCATTAAAGGCAGCTAAGGTAATAATTTTAAAACGATCTTTGTATTCGACATCCACCTGGACTCCAGCTTCAACTAGAAGTCTGATGATTTGATGGTGGTGATAATTGATTGCCAGTGATAGTAAAGTGCCACCAGCGTTGTCTCTAGCGTTGATATCGGCGCCTGAATTTAACAACATTTTGATATTAATAGTACTCTCATTTTCAGGCGCGAACATAAACGGAGTCTGACCCTCATTATTCCTAACATTAACATCAAACCCGGATTTAAGGAAATATTCTAGAATTCCAGGGCACTGGCTAGCTGCAGCATAAAATAAAGCAGATTTTCCTGTTTTATCTACATGTTTAGTATCAGCTCCCGCATTCAATAAACAGTTGAAATAATCGACATTCCCCATCTTGACTGCAATCATTAAGATAGAAATGCCATCATCTTTCTTGGCATTGATGTCCGCCCCTTTCTCTATAAACAATCGAAACAATTCGCTATCATTTATTTCTTCAAATAATTTAAGAAATGGCGTTGTAATAGAATTGGAAATATTTACATCTGCTCCAGCTTCAACAAATTTACGAATCAAATCTTTATATTTGTGGTAAATTGCGGCATTCTCTCTAATTTCCAATTTCCTTTTCACCCAATCCGTAATTGCATACAACAGTGGAACCCAATTTCTAATATCTTTGATATTTACATCAGCTCCCGCGTCAATAAGATAACTTGCTATGGATAGCTCGCGGCCCAAAATAGCATAATGTAAGGGGGATTGTCTACAACCATTCAGAGGGTTCACAACTGCCCCAGCCTCTACCAGGTACTGAACTAAGTCTTGATGGCCTTTACGAGCAGTCAAGTGCAGTGGTGAATTCCCTCTTTTGGTCTTTATATTAATATCTGCGCCAGATTCTAACAACTCCTTTACCTTCACCCAATTTTCATTTTTAATTTCCAAAAGTAGAGCCATGTGTATTCGGAAAGAGAAAATTATATATTTTTAATTTAATAAAATATATGAAATAAAAATTACATATTAAACCCAATTTGAAGCTGTTTATTTACATTTCTATGATGATAATGTAAGATTTCAATAAAAATATTATTCACAGAAGAATAAATTTATTTTAATTTTTTATATTAAATAATTTATAATTTTATTATTATTTTTTGTATATTTTTTAACCTACAGGTTCATGTAGCGCAGAACGCCAACTGCCCTTTATTTTTCGAGCAAACATCCACTTTCAACTGAATCGATTTTTATGAATATATTTCTTTATAAATCGATTTTTATTGAAAAATATTTTCGATTTTTCATAAAGAAACTAGACGGGTGACCCGTGTGCATACTACCCGAGTGATATATATTTAGATAAGATTTTTTTAATAATTGTTTGTTATTAGCATTATCTATTTGTTTGCATCAGCATAATTTAATCTAATCTTTGATAGAGGGCGCTGTTCGTGATCTAAGTAGAATAATTTGAATATATAGTTTTAATAATTGATTTATATATTTTTTAAAATAGCCTATCGTCTTTCCCGTTATTTTTTACCTATGTATGGAAATTTTGGTTTGAATTAGTGAACTACTGAGAATTTGTATACCGGACATCCAAAAAACAAACATACAAACATTGATTTATATATATATATAGAAGATATATAAATATATATTAGATAATATAAAGGCATATATTGGATTTAATAAAAGATTTATTTTGCCAATATTTCGGCTGGCAGAACGCCAACCTTTATCGAGGCATTACATCTTTGTATACACTGTGTATACAAAGATGCCTCGATAAAGGTTGGCGCTCAGCCAGCCGAAATATTGGCAAAATAAGTCTTTTATTAAATCCAATATACGCCTTTTTATTATCTAATGAATTAAATATGGATTGCTCTATTTTCAAAATAAATATATATGTAGATATTTAAAAAAAGACATATTTAATATATATTTTTCAATATTGGCAAATAATTTCTATGGGTACAATTTAACACGAGTGGCTATGGTTTATATACATTTCAAGAATATTTTTTGACACTCATGTCATTTTGTACCCTTAGAAGGACGTCTTGGCTGAACGTGATCTTCCTCTTATAAAAGAAAATTTTCTCCCAGACTTGTGTTTCTACTTGTACAAAGTTATTATTGTTATCTTAATTCATAACTCATTAATTATCGGAAAAACATTTACTAAGTTAGAACCGGAGAGAAACAGAGTAAATATAAAAAATGTTTGTGTGGGTGTGAAATGATTATTATTCAACTCAAAACGGCATTTAATTTCAAAAATAAACACTCTGGTAAAACCTGGGCTAAAACCTGGGAGTTGTCCTGTTCATTTGGCTAGTTATAGATATTTTATTCAAATCTCTCTCTCTCTTGAAATTACCCGGGCAGTTTCCTGGAACCACCACGTACTATAGTCACAGCCAACTATCCAGGTTGTCTAATAGCGGACATCAGATGTCTGTACTTGGTTCTGTACAAGGGAAAATATACTTAATGATAGGTTGAAGTAAATAGGTCATGATTTTTTTATTTAAAACTAGCGGACGTACCGGCTTCGCCCGGGTTTTACCCGAGTAAAGGTTTGTCTAACGAATCTCTCGATAAAGTGAACATTTTTTCCCGGTCCCTTGAAAAATACTCGATAAGTTGAATGAAATCAATATTAATTGGTTCCCTTGGTAATGGGAAGTTAAAGGAATTGTATCTTGCCATGGAATTGTGTCATTATTCTTGTATGGATGTACCCGGCTCTGCCCGGGTTTTACCCGAGTAAAGGTTTGTCTAACGAATCTCTCGATAAAGTGAACATTTTTTCATGGTCCCTTGAAAAATACTCAATAAGTTGAATAAAATCAATATTAATTGGTTCCCCCCGGTAATTGGAAGTTAAAGGAATAGTATCTTGCCTTGGAATTGTATCATTATTCTTGTCACAAATAAATTGCCGTGTCATCCTGAATTTTGTCTTTCCTAATTTTCTGCATTAAAAAATCATTGTATCATCATGATAATATTTAGGGCAGATTGTTGAAAATATAACAGATAAATTAGAATATTTATCTTGATTATTTTTAGGCGAAAAGTTATTTCAAAAATTTTATTTGCTAGAAACCTTCCCAGTACTATACTAAATAACTTCCCAAAATTTTATGGCGTTCCAATGAGTGGTTTGATTAGGCATAAAGGACACACACACACACATACATTCATTTATATATATATACTAGCGGACGTACCCGGCTTCGCCCGAGGTTTTACCCGAGTAAAGGTTTGTCTAACGAACATTTGTTAAAACAATTCTCTATAAACTTATAAAAAAAAAGATATATTTTGATAATTTGAAACTCGTAAATTTGAATCTCTCGATAAAGTGAACATTTTTCCCCGGTCCCTGTGTGCCGTGTCATCCTGACATTACAAAATCATCGTTTTATCTAGTGAACATATTTTCCCGGTCCCTTAAAAAATACTCGATAAGTTGAATAAAATCATGGTCGTGAATCTCTCGATAAAGTGATTATTTTTTCCCGGTCCCTGTGTGCCGTGTCATCCTGAATTTTGTCTTTCCTAATTTTCTACATTACAAAATCATCGTTTTATCTACATATTTTCCCGGTCCCTTGAAAAATACTCGATAAGTTGAATAAAATCATGGTCGTTTATGGAAGATGGACGTAGTTCCCGGAGGTCACCCGCCCCCCGCTTGCGAGTTAAAGCTACAAATCTGCAAATAACTCTAAGGATATTTAAGATATTCAAGAAATTATTTTTCGTAAACCTTTCCGGGGATATGCCTAATAATATCCCAAATTTTCACGGCGATTGGATGTATGGTTTTTGAATCCATAGAGGACACACACACAGACACACAGACATTCAATTTTATATATATATATATACTAGACGAATGACCCGGGCAACGCCCGTGTTTTATCCGATTGAATGTTTTTATTCCAATACTATTTGTTACAATTATAAATTGGAGCCGTGGATGTCACTCTTGTGAAACGTCCCGCTCCAAACTTTACATGTACATTAGGTCAGCTGGTATTACCCCTCATTTTCACCGCTAGAGGTGCGAGCGAATTGACTTTTTGTAAATATACATAATTATAAAGATAGAAGCTTCTATAGAAGATAATGATCATAATGATGATGCGCGCGCATCCGTGACATGAGGTCGACAGACGGTCGTGACTATATATGTTGATAATAATATAATAATAATAATTATTATTATTATCATTAGATAATGATATAATGATCATAATGATGATGCGCGCGCATCCGTGACATGAGGTCGACAGACGGTCGTGACTATGTTGAAAAAAATAATAATAATATAATAATAATAATTATTATTATTATTATCATTAGATAATGATATAATGATCATAATGATGATACGCGCGCATCCGTGACATGAGGTCGACAGACGGTCGTGACTATATATGTTGACTAGACGAATGGCCCGGGCAACGCCCGGGTTTTACCCGAGTGCGTATATATTTTAAAAATGTTTTAATTAAAATACTATTTGTTACAATTATAAATTGGCGCCGTGGATGTCTCTCTTATGAAACGTCCCGCCCCAAACTGTGTGTGTCTTGAAAATATAAAAATAAAAATGTGAACGGAAAAATATGTCCAGGGTAGCCTAGTGGTCATGGCATCTGCCCGGTAAGCGGAAGGTCGTGGGTTCGATTCCCATCCCTTGACACTTTTTTTATTTTATCCATTCTGACCAAAATCTATCCGTGAACTTCACACAGACAGAATAAGGCAATTATATAAGTATATAATCCAAATTGTGCCTTATCACACACTATTTTTTTATTTGGCCTTATTACCTTGTGTTTATAATCTATGACGTAATGCCGGCGGCGCGCGCCCGTTGGCTGCCGGCGAGCACGTGACCTCCCTGTGCGCGCACATCCGTGACAGCGATGAGGAATTGAGGAAAGACGGTCGTGACTATATATATTAATAATAATATAATAATAATAATAATTATTATTATTATCATTAGATAATGATAATGATCATAATGATGATGCGCGCGCATCCGTGACAGCGATGAGGAAAGACTGTCGTGACTATATATGTTGATAATAAAATAATAATAAAATAATAATAATATAATTATTATTATATTATTATTATTAGATAATAATGATCATAATGATGATGCGCGCGCATCCGTGACAGCGATGAGGAATTGATTGAGCAAAGACGGTCGTGACTATATATGTTGATAATAATAATAATAATAATAATATAATAATAATAATTATTATTATTATCATTAGATAATGATAATGATCATAATGATGATGCGCGCGCATCCGTGACATGACGGTGGAAAGACGGTCGTGACTATATATGTTGATAATAAAATAATAATAATAATAATAATATAATAATAATAATAATTATTATTATCATTAGATAATGATATAATGATCATATTGATGATGCGCGCGCATCCGTGACATGAGGTCGACAGACGGTCGTGACTATATATGTTGATAATAATATAATAATAATAATAATAATTATTATCATTAGATAATGATATAATGATCATAATGATGATGCACGCGCATCCATGACATGAGGTCGACAGACGGTCGTGACTATATATGTTGATATAGATGTGAAAATTTTAATTTTTAAATTATCATGGCCAATGAGTAAGTTCAAAATATTCTGAAATTATCAAATTTTATGAATAGCTCTTATTCGATATTAATATAAAATTTACACCGTTTGTATTTCTCCACTTGCCATTGTTAAGCAAGTAGAATAACGTCGTTTCTCGAAACCTCGCTCTTTTCCAATAAGAGACATATCGTTAATTTTTATTGATTTTAAATAACTTTTAACAATTTTACTTAATCAATTCAAATCTCTTTTATATAACTTGAATAAAATGACTGTATTGGATGGCATATGTACTCGTTTATAGTAATTCATATAAAAGACACTGCGGTCAGTAAATCTTTTTATTGTCTCGACGTTTCGACAAAAATCTTTTGTAGGTGTGTCTACATGTACTGGTCTAGAAAGGAAGGTTTGAAAAAGGAATCACCTCCTTTTTGTGTCTGAATGCTATATTTATGGCGAACTAAATAACTCAGTCCCTATTTCTGCTCCGCGCTTATGGAATTGAAGACTAGAGGCGATGGCGTCGACCTTTCATATAAAATCTTACTTTTCCTTATTACTAACTAGCGGATGTACCCGGCTTCGCCCGGGATTTACCCGAGTAAAGGTTTGTATAACGAACATTTGTTAAAACAATTCTCTATAAACATATAAAAAAAGATATATTTTGATAATTTGAAACTCGTAAATTTGAATCTCTCGATAAAGTGATCATTCTTTCCCGGTCCCTGTGTGCCGTGTCATCCTGAATTTTGTATTTCCTAATTTTCTACATTACAAAATAATCGTTTTATCTAGTGAACATTTTTTCCCGGTCCCTTAAAAAATACTCGATAAGTTGATTTCGATAATTTGAAACTCGTAAATTTGAATCTCTCGATAAAGTAAGCATTTTTTCCCGGTCCCTGTGTAACGTGTCATCCTGAATTTTGTCTTTCCTAATTTTCTACATTACAAAATCATCGTTTTATCTAGTGAACATATTTTCCCAGTCCCTTGAAAAATACTCGATAAGTTGAATAAAATTATGGTCGTTTATGGAATATGGACGTAGTTCCCGGAGGTCACCCGCGAGGCTTTTTTCTTGTCTACTTTGCACAGCTCTGTCACCAACTCTGCCCCCGCGCGCCAGGACCTGTTGATCCCTCTGTTTGGTCGGTGGGAACTTGGACTGTCCAACCGGCCAGCGGCCGGACGATTACATTTTCTCGACGGGGGGGGCAGACCTAAGCCTATCTCCGTCGCAAGGTGGCGCTGCTTGCCAGTTAAAGCTACAAATCTGCAAATAACTCTAAGGATATTAAAGATATTCAAGAAATTATTTTTCGAAAACCTTTCCGGGGATATGCCTAATAATATCCCAAAATTTCACGGCGATTGGATGTATGGTTTTTGAATCTATAGAGAACACACACACACACACACAGACAGACATTCATTTTTATATATATATAGACTAGCCGAATGACCCGGGCAACGCCCGTGTTTTACCTGATTGAATGTTTTTATTCAAATACTATTTGTTACAATTATAAATTGGCGCCTTATATAAATGCATATATTAGTTAATAACTATAGCCTATGTGCTTTATCTGTCTATGTACTGTTGGGGTCCGTAGGCGTCTCTTACTGGGAAAAAGAGAGGATTCCATTTAGTTATTAACTAATATATGCATTTATTTAAGGAGCGACCCACTCCAACACAATAGTTACAAAAACCAAAAAGCGAGTGGGGGGGGGGCATGATGGGGGGGGGGGGTAAAGGTGGCGTGATCGTAGCCAACCAATAGGAGAGCGCCATTCCAAAAAAAAAAAGCAAACGGTGACAGAGATAAAGAACGCATGACGCTCGTAACTGTATTATTACTAATAATTGTATATAGTTGCGGAACTACTGGTTTCCTGTGCTGCTCTTTTCCTGTTATTGCACCTTGTACAGAGAATCTGTATAAGACTAACGTCTTAATAAAGGCTGTGTGTGTGTGTGAAAAAGGAATCAAAGTTTACGGTGACGTGTTTCTTTTAGTTGTGCTGTATAATTGGCAAGCTTTCGTACTTTGACGTCCTTCAACAGACAACTTGTGCAGAGTATTAGGCTCAGAGATTGTAGAGCTCTGATAAGAAAAGGAATGATACTCTGCTGATATATATCTTTTGACTTGTAGAGATGCAAAAATATATATACATAACTAGCGGATGTACCTGGCTTCGCCCGGGGTTTTACCCGAGTAAAGGTTTGTCTAACGAACATTTGTTAAAACAATTCTCTATAAACTTATAGAAAAAAAAAATTAGATATATTTTGATAATTTGAAACTCGTAAATTTCAATCTCTAGATAAAGTGAACATTTTTTCCCGGTCCCTTGAAAATTACTCGATAAGTTAAATAAAATCAATATTAATTGGTTCCCTCGGTAATTGGAAGTTAAAGGAATAGTATCTTTGCCTTGGAATTGTATCATTATTCTTGTCTCAAATAAATTGCCGTGTCATCCTGAATTTTGATTTTTCCTAATTTTCTACATTACAAAATCATCGTTTTATCTATTGAACATTTTTCCAGGTCCCGTGAAAAATACTCGATAAGTTGAATAAAATCAATATTAATTGGTTCCCTCGGTAATCGGAAGTTAAAGGAATAGTATCTTCGCCTTGGAATTGTATCATTATTCTTGTCTCAAATAAATTGCCGTGACATGCTGAGATAATTTTACTTTTGATAAATAATCTTTAAGATAATAAACTTAGTGATAATAAAACTTATAGATAAAAAAACTTGTTAACATCGTCGCAATGGTGGCGCTCCTTGCGAGTTAAATCTACAAATCTGCAAATAACTCTAAAGATATTCAAGATATTCAAGAAATTATTTTTCAAAAACCTTCCCGGGGATATACCTAATAATATCCAAAATTTCACGGCGATTGGATGTATGGTTTTTGAATCTATAGAGTACACACAGACAGACATTCAATTTTATATATATAGACTAGCGGATGTACCCGGCTTCGCCCGAGGTTTTACCCAAGTAAAGGTTTGTCTAACGAACATTTGTTAAAACAATTCTCCATAAACTTATAAAAAAAATAATAGATATATTTTGATAATTTGAAACTCGTAAATTTGAATCTCTCGATAAAGTGAACATTTTTTCCCGGTCCCTGTGTGCCGTGTCATCCTGAATTTTGTCTTTCCTAATTTTCTACATTACAAAATCATCGTTTTATCTAGTGAACATTTCCCCGGTCCCTTGAAAAATACTCGATAAGTTGAATAAAATCAATATTAAGTGGTTCCCTTGGTAATTGGAAGTTAAAGGAATAGTATCTTCGCCTTGAATTGTATCATTATTCTTGTCTCAAATAAATTGCCGTGTCATCCTGAGATAATGTTACTTTTTATAAATAATCTTTAAGATAATAAACTTAGTGATAATAAAACTTATAGATAAAAAAACTTGTTATCATCATCGCAATGATGGCGCTGCATGCGAGTTAAATCTACAAATCTGCAAATAACTCTAAGGATATTCAAGAAATTCAAGAAATTATTTTTCAAAAACCTTCCCCGGGATATACCTAATAATATCCCAAATTTTCACGGCGATTGGATGTATGGTTTTTGAATCTATAGAGTACACATAGACAGACATTCAATTTTATATATATATAGATTCACGGCGATTGGATGTATGGTTTTTGAACCTATAGAGTACACACAGACAGACACATATTCAATTTTATATATATATAGACTAGCGGATGTACCCGGCTTCGCCCGGGTTTTACCCGAGTAAAGGGTTGTCTAACGAACATTTGTTAAAACAATTCTCTATAAACTTATATAATAAAAGATATATTTTGATAATTTGAAACTCGTAAATTTGAATCTCTCGATAAAGTGATCGTTTTTTCCCGGTCCCTTGAAAAATACTCGATAAGTTGAATAAAATCAATATTAATAGGTTCCCTCGGTAATTTGAATAGTTAAAGGAATAGTATCTTTGCCTTGGAATTGTATCATTATTCTTGTCTCAAATAAATTGCCGTGTCATCCTGAATTTTGTATTTCCTAATTTCTACATTACAAAATCATCATTTTATCTATTCTCCCAATATATATGTTGTAGATAAATGATAAAACTAACTTTGACTTGTGCGCAATAAATAGGTAGAAAATCATACTTTTGATAAATAATCTTTAAGATAATAAACTTAGTGATAATAAAACTTATAGATAAAAAACTTGGTAACATCGTCGCAGGTAAAAAAAATAAGGGGAAGACGATAGGCTATTTTAAAAAATATATAAATCAATTATTAAAACTATATATTCAAATTATTCTACTTAGCTCGCGAGCAGCGCCTCTAGCGGTGAAGATGGGAGGTAATATCAGCTGACCTAATGTACATGTAATGTTTGGAGCGGGACGTTTCACAAGAGTGACATCCACGGGGCCAATTTATAATTGTAACGAATAGTGTTTGAATAAAACATTTAATCATGTAAACCCGGGTGTTGCCCGGGTCATTCGGCTAGTTTAATATATAACAATTTAAAAAAATCAAATCATAATTTTATTGAGTTAAAAATGGGAGGAAGTGACTTGAACCTAAAGAAGTCATGGCACCATTCCGCAACATGGAGCGGGTGTGGAAGGCCGAGCAGAAGCACGAGGCGGAGAAGAAGAAGTTCAAGCAGCTGCAGCGGGATCTGGCGGAGGAGCGAGCCCAGGAGGAGATGAGGAACTTTGCGGAGAATCAAGGTGTCATCAGAAAACTCACAGAGAAGCTGGACTGGATGTACCAAGGCCTTGGTGGACAAGGAAGAGTACCACGGCCGTTCCGTGGACAAGACCTTCGAGGTCATCCAGCAGCTGGAGACTGGGGAGGCCAAAAACACCCCTGATGAGAGCTACCTGGGCAACCTACTGAAGCAGGCCAGTGCCGCCATCTCCTTGGACATGGCCAACAAGATCAGAGAGGATCCTCTCTTCCAGATAAGGAAACTGTATGGGGCTGAAAGACGAACGAGAAGTGCTCCTCATTGAAATAGGCCTTGAGGGACTCTCTTTGGAGCTCCTGTTAAATGAGGTGGTGAGAAACAGAGCTGGAGCGTTTGCGTTGTTCAAATTTTGGAAGACGGCTGAAGAGAAGGGGAAGCTATATACATAATCTAATTGATGTAAATAATTATATGTAAATAATCTTTGTCAGGATTAGAATGACGAATCCTGTATGGGACTTTGATTCCAGTAAAAGGGTTGTTGCTGCTGTTGTATATAATCACAGTGTAGAAAATAATATACTATACCTACTACATATATCTCTGTATTCTTAGTTCTCTTCTCTTCAATTACTCTGTAAACTGGCGAATCCTTTATAGGACGAGAGGTCCTCAATAAAGGCTTTTGTTGTTGTTGTTGATAAAGAAACAGGAACAAGAGAAGATGAAGTTCCTGGTTAGTAACCCCATCAAGATGAAGCAGCTCCATCAGTTGCTCCAGCACTCAGTCAATGGGAAGTCCCACAAGAAGAATAAAAAGAAGAGGTCCCGGAGGTCCAACAGCAATGAGCCAGAAGTCCAGCACAAAAAGAAAGCCACCTTCCTGCCACCATCCCACTGCCATCGCTCCCCGGACAACCACCGCAAGAGAGCCCACTCCTTCTCTGATGATGGCAGTGAGGATGAGAGGTCGGCCAGAGAGAGGAAATATGGACTCATTGTGAACTCCAAGTCCTCCACCAGACCTGTGGTTGACCCCAGGAAGAAACCATACCATGCTCAGGGCAAACCCCAGATGGAACCCACTCCTGACAGGAGAAGCAGCAAGAAGAATGCGGAGGAGATAGAGAAACTCCGGGAGCAGATGCTGGCAGACGCCAAGTGGTGGGAGGAACAGAGAGCCGCCCAGGTCACCAAATACCTCCAACAAGATGAGGAGGAAGAACAAGAAGACAAAGGAAGCCAAGTTCATCACGCCGCTGCTGAACAAGGCCGTAGAGAGTAGTTCCGTGGAAAGCCGCATCAAACAGAACATGTTTGTACACTGCGTGACATTGAAAATGGAACACCAAGAAATAGTGGCCAGAAAATTATGCAAATTTCAGGGTAGACGCGCCTAACCGAGTTATGCAAATGATGTAAAATGCGCAGCTCTCGTGCGCACATGGAGTAAGATATAAGGGAAGGAACTTGCAGAAAGGACAGTATTTGTGTCGTTATTTCTTCAAGGAAAATCATTGTAGAAATTTTGTTCTTGTGTCAAAAGACACGTGTAATAACAGAGAATGCCAGGTCATCGTAAACGGAGGCAGTTCAAGCAGACAGACGCTTTTACGAGGGGCATGGTGATCGGACTGAAAAGGGCAGGTTGGTCCATACGTCAAATCGCAGCTGATACACACCTTGGTGCGTCCACGGTACACCGACTGTGGAAAAGATGGTTGGAACAAGGAAATGTGGCAATTTATAGGAATGTCGGTGCAACCAGAGTGACGTCAGCACGTGTGGATCGCCGTATCCTTCGACAAGCAGTGGCGGCCCCACAAGCCACTTGTACCGCCATCCTGCAACATGTGCAAGACACCCAAGATCATTCCATCTCGACAAGAACCATTTCCCGTCGATTGGTTGCTAATGGCTTGCACTCAGGCCGTCCGCTAAGAAGACTGCCATTGACCCCACCGAATAGAGGCCAACGTTTGGAATGGTGCCGGGCTAGATCGACGTGGATGACGGAATGGCACAGGGTCGTGTTCTCAGATGAGTCGCGTTTCTGCTTGTCCAGTGATAGTCGCCGTGTACGCGTGTGGCGTCGACGTGGAGAAAGGTCCAATCCGGCAGCAATTGTGGAACGCCCCACCGTGCGACAGCGTGGAATCATGGTTTGGGGCGCAATCGCGTATGATTCCAGGTCACCTTTACTTCGTATTCAGGGCAATATGACGGCCCAACGATACGTTGATGATGTGCTGCGACCGGTGACACTCCCCTACCTTCAGGGGGTACCCAATGCCCTTTATCAGCAGGATAACGCCCGACCGCACACTGCTCGCATTAGCCAACAAGCTCTGCAAGATGTACAGATGCTTCCCTGGCCACCGTACTCTCCTGATCTCTCACCAATCGAGCACGTCTGGGACATCATTGGACGCCGTTTGCATGCCTTGCCACAGCCGCGTTCAGAAGACGAACTGTGGCAAATGGTTGGGAGGGAATGGAGAGCCATCCCTCAGGACGCCATCCGTACTCTGATTGACTCTCTACCTAGACGTGTTGCTGCGTGCATCGCCGTCCGCGGTGGTCCTACTTGCTACTAAGCCGACGCCTTTCTCGCTCTGTATTATGACTATCATTTTGAAATAAAGATCACTTATTGTTCGTCCCTGTCTCTCTCTGTCTGCCGAGTTTCATCACTTTCTGGCCACTATTTCTTGGTGTTCCATTTTCAATGTCACGCAGTGTATAATTCTTCTCAAAGTATAAATTTCTTACAACATAAACCTTAGATTATTAAAACATGGGATCAGTAATCATGAGGGCAACCACTTCGTTCATTTACATTACTTTATTTTTCATATAACATTTTTTGTAAACAAAAAAGGTGATGATGATAAATTCAATGAATATTTACACAATCATAGAAAAATTATATTAAACCTTTATATAAACACAAATATTCTAACTAAATTAAACATTCTCCCGCCACCAACTTGATGGGGGACCATCAAAAAACATTATATAGGTAACAAACATTTTTTTACAATAGGTCTTCTGTAAGTACCATTAGCAGTCTTGACTTCTACCACTCTGATTCTAGCGTCATCTCCTGGAAACACCTTTGAAATTCTTCCAATCTTCCATGCTAGTGGAGGTTGTTGTTCATTCTTTATCAACACCAGGGATCCTTCCTTAATGTTGGGTTGGGGCTTACACCATTTGGATCTTTGTTGAAGTTGTGACAAATATTCTTGGAACCATCTTGTCCAAAAATGATTCATTGATTTTTGAATTAATTGCCATCTATTTGGCAATATCATTGCTATGATGTCATCTTCATCGGGAAGCGCTGTTAAAGAACCACCTATTAAGAAGTGACCAGGAGTCAATGCCTGTAGATCTTAAGGGTCCTCAGAAAGAGGACAAAGAGGTCGCCAATTCAGGCAAGCTTCAATTTGTGCTAACAATGTTGTTAGTTCTTCAAAATTTAGCAAAGCACTGCCCATTGTTCTTCTAAGATGATATTTCATGGACTTAACTCCGACTTCCCAAAGTCCACCAAAATGTGGAGCTGCTGGTGGAATAAATTTCCACTGAATTCCCTCTGAATTCGTAAGAACTTTACTGGCATTGTGACATAGTTTCCCAATAATCTTATGCGCACCAACAAAATTAGTGGCGTTGTCACTATGAATTGTTGCTGGTTTACCTCTTCGAGCAATGAACCTTCTTATTGTGGATAGGAGAGCATCTGTGGTCAGACTACTTATTAATTCTAGATGAATGGCCCGAGTGCTGAAACATATAAACAAGGCAACGTAAGCATTCATTGTTGAAGTTGTACGTCCCATGTTCCGTTTAATCAGAAAGGTCCTGCAAAATCTATTCCAGTTACCAAAAACGGCCTTGATCTGTAGATCCTTGCAAAAGGTAGATTTCCCATTAATTGAAAAGGAGCTTCTTTACGAAATCTAGCGCACATTTCATGCATGTTCTTAAAATTTTCCGTACAACATTTCTTCCAGAAGGTATCCAGAATATATTTCTTATTGCTGCAAGCGTAACTTGAGTTGATGAGTGAAGATTATGGACATGAACATTGTCTACAATAAGAGTGGTAGGATGATGTGATCTTGGAAGTAAAACTTGATTAATCCGATCACCATGAACATTTACATTTTTTAATCGTCCGCCAACTCTAATGATTCCCCTTGAATCCAAAAAGGGACATAGATTGTATATTATACTCTTATTCGGGATTGACTTGTTACTTAACAGGCAATGCTTTTCTTTGGAAAATTCAATAGATTGAACACACTTAACAACTGTCAACAGGGCATCATTAAACTATCTTAATGTTAAGGGCTCCCTGTTCCTTGAATGTGAAGGCATTCGACTGTTGTTGACAAATCTTAAGCACCAAGCTATGATACATTTCAGTTTGATTAATGATGAGCAGTTTATCACAATGGATGGAATTTCACACTCAATTGTACCAAAATACGTCTTGATTTTTTCTTCTTCTTTAAATTCTTCCTTGGAGCTATTAATGAATTTCTTAATTTCAAGGGCAGGTTCAATTAGACATGTTGGCCCATATCACCATAGTGGAAGTTCTACTAAGTCGGATGGAAATATTCCACGTGATGCACAGTCTGCTGGATTCTGCCTTCCATCAACATGGCACCAAACCCCGGAGACAAGCCGGTGTATCTCAGCAACTCGATTTGCCACAAATGTCTTCCATCGGCACGGCTCGGAATTGATCCAGCATAATAGTAGAATCAGACCATAAATAAATTTCATTGATGATAAGAGGAAGGTTATCATATACAGTTTTCACTAATCTTGCCAAAAGTAGAGCAGAACATAATTCTAACTTTGGAAGTGAAACCACCTTCATAGGTGTGACTCTTGTTTTTGCCACTAAGAGAAATGTCTTAGCGCTTGTGTTTGAGAGGATCACCTTTAGATACAGAGATGCAGCATATGCCTTCTGTGATGCATCACAAAATCCATGAAATTCTACCTTCATAATATTACCTGGTACCACACATCTTGGGATCTGAATGTGCTCTAGCGATGGAAGATCCTGGTTTATCAAAGTCAGCTTCCTTCTTAGTTCCTCTGGAATTGGGTCATCACATTCCAAACCAATCTTCCAAAGTTCTTGCAAAATCAGTTTAATAGTGGTCGTAAATGGTGAGATCCAACCCAGTGGATCGAATATTTTAGCAACCTGTGATAGTATTCCTCGTTTTGTCATAGAGTTCAGTGGCAGAGCTATTCCCTTAAATGTGAAACCATCAGTTCTTGTTGCCATTGAATGCCTAAAACGTTGACAAATTCCTTGGATTCCTCAAACCCAATGTTTGTGTTGGTGGATTTTAAATGATTTGGTAAAAGTGACAGAACATCAGGAACATTGGAGGTCCACTTACGAAGTTCGAAGCCTCCTGCACTTAGTAAACCATAGAGTTCTTGCACCAAATTCTTGCCATCATCTACTGAAAAAGTTCCAGTTACTAGATCATCAACATAAAAATCTGTCAATGTTATTTTGCTAGCTTTTGGAAACTTACTCTGCTCATCCAAAGCCAACTGTTTGATGATATGAGTGGCCAAAAATGGGGCACAACTAGTCACATAAGTGACCGTTTCTAGCCGATAGTCCTTTATTTTATCATGAGGATCATTCCGCCATACAATTCTTTGGAATTCCGAGTCTTCTTGTGATATTCTAATTTGCCTATACATCTTGGCGATATTAGCATTTATAGCATCAGGATGAATTCTGAATCTCAGAATGATGTGAAACAAATCCTGTTGAATTTTGGGCCCTGGAATTAAAGCATCATTCAAGGACAAACCTGAATCAGTCTTTGCTGATGCATCAAATACTACTCGCAATTTGGTGGTGCAACTTTTTTCCTTTATTACAGGATGATGAGGCAGATAGTACCTTCCCTTAATGATATCTTCCTTTGGTACTAAGCTCATATGTCCCAATTCAAGATATTCCTTAATGAAGCTTCTAT
Organism: Cordylochernes scorpioides; assembly: GCA_030710605.1. Taxonomy (NCBI): domain Eukaryota; kingdom Metazoa; phylum Arthropoda; class Arachnida; order Pseudoscorpiones; family Chernetidae; genus Cordylochernes; species Cordylochernes scorpioides. The sequence continues at coordinate 80,794,146 of CP092879.1, forward strand.
ATTGGTCATAAACTTCAGGTCGTGGAATCAAAGATATTTCCAAAGAACAAAGTCTTTTGATCGCATTGGATCTTGAATCTCCTAATTGGCAGTCATTCCGAAATGGCAGTTGTACAACATATCTGCCTGTGGAATCCCTTCCATGTGTTTCCACAAAATGGATTTCACTTTCATTTTCATCCTTAGATATAGAAGTCACATCAGGAATGGATTCCAATTTCCAAAATTTTTCTACTATATTTTGGGTTTCCAGGCATGCATGATGTGACTGAATGATATTCCTAATACTTCTCCTACTACCCTTAGAGGAAACTCTTCCAGAAAGGAGACATCCTAATTTAGAAGAAGTAGCAGTAAGTTGTTCTTCATCGCAGATAACGGACTCGCCAGTGAACAGGGCCATAGCTAACTCGGCACCAATTAATATGTCGATGGGAGCAGAAATATTATAATCTGGATCAGCCAGAGGCATGGTTTTGAGATGCGCCAAGTTTGACTTTGGACATGTAAGAGTTGGCAAATTATTTGTCAACTTATCCAACACCAAGGCGTTCACCTTGAAAAGTTCATCGGATTTGAAATGTGGCGTAAATTCAAACTCCACAAGTCCATAAGAGTGACTCGCAAAATGTCCCGAAATTCCCGAAATTTGCGAGTGTAAGGTAACATATTCAAGTCCTAGTCTTTTTCTACATTGTCCTGATATAAAGTTCGCCTGAGACCCTGAGTCTATCAAGGCTCTACATGTCTGAGGCACACCATTGTTATCCTTGATTTTAATCCTAGCGGTTGTAAGCATGACATTTGAAAAATATTTCTCATTACTTAAAAGACAAGTTGTATTTTTGATATCTTTTCCACACTCAAATTTCCCTTCATCAACTTCTTGAACCTTGGTTTCTTGGTGAATCAAAGTGTGGTGTCTTTTCTTGCAAATTTGACAAATGTTTTTGCAATAACAATTCTTTGCTAAATGGTTTGGCTTTAAACATCTGAAACACAATTTAGCCGAACTAACAAAATTCACTCTCTCTGACTCAGGTAATTTAGAAAATAAATTACAGCTTGAAAGAGCATGTGCACCTTCACATTTAAGACATTTTATCATATATGAATTATAAACATTCACCTATTGTAATTCCTTTTTCATTGAATGTTTCTCCACATTTGAATCCTTATTTGGTAAATTCTGCAAGCTTTTTGCGTGAATTTCCAAAATTTCCATTAAATCCTTAATTGAAGGCACATCTCTTGGGTTGTTCTGCAATTCCCATTGTTTTCTTGTGGTTTTATCAAGCTTATCTTGTATGATCTTAACGAAAAATACCTCAGATAAACTATCGATTTGGTAACCCAATACCTTCACTGTTCTAATTATTTCGTTGCAGCTATCTAGAAGTTGAAACATTGAATTATGGTTGTCATCGGCTAATTTTGGTAATCTTAATGCATTATCTATTTGGGTGAAAATTAGATCCTTTGGGTTTTCATATCTTGTTAATAAAGTTTGCCAAACCTCAACATAATTATTGGCTGTAATTGGAAATGCGTTGACCAGTCTTAGGGCTTCGCCTCTCAGTTGGCCTTTCGAATATTGTAACTTTTCAATATAAGGTATTTGTGAGTTAGAACCAATTGCAGAAAAAAATAAATCCTTAAATGAAAGCCATGATTCTAATCTGCCATTGAAAGTTGGCAACTCAAGTTTAGGCATTTTAACATGTAAATTAACTTTTTTTTCAGATGGTTCTTGCCCATTATGCTTTAAATCTAATTCACACTTTAATCTTATACACTTATCTATACAAATTTCCACTTCGTCATTCAAATCATCATCCTCAAGTTGCTGCAAGAAAACATCCCTCATTTTCATCAAATCATTATTTGCATAATCTAGTTTGCATTTCGTTGCATTAATATCTACCATAGATACAATGGATTCGATATTTTCCTCTATGCCTTTTATAGTTTTTTTATCCTTTTAAATTTTTTAATTATAGTTTCTACATCCATAATTGCTATTAAATTCTCTTCCCAAATACTTTTATTTGAAATATATGGTTACAAAATACTTATAAGTTGCCCTTTTTGTTTTAAATAAATTTTAACTTGACTTTTACTTACTTTCATTCGGCTCGAGTTGACTAATGTATAATTATTCTCAATGTATAAATTTCTTACAACATAAACCTTAGATTATTAAAACATGGGATCAGTAATCATGAGGGCAACCACTTCGTTCATTTACATTACTTTATTTTTCATATAACATTTTTTGTAAACAAAAAAGGTGATGATGATAAATTCAATGAATATTTACACAATCATAGAAAAATTATATTAAACCTTAATATAAACATATATATTCTAACTAAATTAAACAATGTTCAAGATCCAGAGATCAGGCCGCGCCATGGAGAACAACTTTGCTCGCAGATGAGATTTTGTTGATTCCACCAATTCAGGATCTTCCATGTCAATACCTGGTGGCCTCAGTTTATTTTATACCAAACTCATTGAATAAACTTCCTTTGGAAAAATTTTAGTTTATGCTTGTGTTTTAAATAAATTGCTGTGTTATTCTGAAGTTTATGAATATTCGAAACTCTCTGAACACTCGAATTTTCCTGGAAAATCTCTTAAAGATTTCTTGAAAAAGCCATGGTCCACCTGTGCTGTGTGAGCAGAAGAGCTAAAATTGACTTGTTCCATTATATGTATGTTCCATATGTAAATACCTGTTTTCTTTCCTCTTTTCGCTCTTCACTTTTCCATCCATATTTCAAAAAAATTTTTTTTTCTTATTTTCCATAGGATTATTCAAAAAATAATCTGTATGTATTTACCATGTGTATATAATGTTTCTCCATTTTTACCCCTTTGTATATCTCCCACTTCCATAGGTTTCTCCGTCTTGTAACTCCAAGGAGAATCCTCTGTAAGACCTGTGTGTCTTAATAAAGACTTTTGTGTATGTGTGTGAATATTTGAAACTATCATAGACACGTATGATTCTTTTCAAAATTAAACAATTTATACTGCTCTTACTGTAATGGAAAATCAGTAAGGGCAGTAGAAATTGTTTAATTTTCAAAAGAATCATACACGTCTATAATAGTTTAGAATATTCATAACAGATGGCGCGTGCTATGTATCATAATATAATCCTGAAGTTTGTCTTTTATAATTCTCTACATGACAATATTTATTCTTTGTAATGGCTATTAAATAACTAAACATATATCGTTACAAAATAAATGGAATAATATAGTCTGCAAGAATTATAAAAACCTCTCTTAAAATAGTTTAACATAGAAAATCTTAACTATTCTTACGCTGTAAAATTTCCCATTACACAATCAAGAGACCAAGAACTATATCTCTATAATGTGTGAAAAAAAATGAATTTATTTATTCATAAATTAAAGCCGCAATTCTAGGCAGGTCTGTGGTCTTCTTATTCAGTATTAAATTTCAATCCTTGTGTCTCTGATATTGGCTGCCTTCTTGCACAGTTTCTTGTTTCCCATTTTATCGACATAATCTTTATGATTGTATGAATGTATATAAATTTTAATATGTATATTGTTTTGTTTCCCACTTGGCAAATACGCAAGGAGGAAAAGCAGAATGATTGTTTACAAAACAATTTGTTCTCGTTAGGCCTTAATTGAATAGAATGTTTTATAATAGCTTAAAGAAACAAATGTACTTATCTTTGGTCAGGCAATTATCCCAAGCTTTACAAATGAATTTATTTTAATTTTCTTTACAATAAATATTTAAAGAATTTACAATAGATTTAAAGCCGCAGCTTAAAGGCATTGTTCTTTAGTGGCGAGCGTCTTAAGAATGTTCGAGAAGGTGGCGAGCTCCCTCTGGTGGCGCAGCCAGATGGCCTCCCATTGGTCAGCGATGACGTAGCTCTTCTTTCTCTCTCCGCCGCGCGCCGCCTTCTACCACCTATGTTCAGAATAAAACTAAACATACTCCCCTCCTGTGGACGTAGTCCACACACAAGGCGAAAGAAAAGGATCACATAGAGTAGAAAGTTTTTTTTTTTTTTTGAAGTAGAATTAGAATGGCAGAAGTGCAATCTTCGAGATGGGTCTTATTAGATGATGTTGTTTCTCTGTTTGAAGTCCCACAACTCGGACAAAGCCATCCGCTCCAGGTGACACCTTGGTGACGCGGCCAAGGCTCCACTGCATTGAAGGCATAGGAATGTCTTTTACCAACACCAAATCTCCAACCTTCAGGTTGGAAGAGGGTTTTATCCATTTGGACCGTTGTTGCAGATTGTTTAGATATTCCCTGGACCATCTTTGCCAGAAAACATCTCTGGCCTTTTGAATTAATTTCCATCTAGTTAAGTCGTTGTCATTAGGGTGATAACTGGGCTCTGGGAGTGCTGTTAATGGTCTTCCAATCAAAAAATGTCCTGGAGTGAGAGGGTTGAAATCATTTGGATCCGAACTCATCGGATACAACGGGCGAGAATTCAAGCACGCTTCAATTTGACTTGTCAGAGTATTGAGTTCTTCAAAATTTAAAACTGCAGATTTTAAACACCTTAGGAGATGATACTTCAATGATTTAATTCCTGCTTCCCAAATGCCGCCGAAGTTTGGAGCAGATGGAGGTATAAAATGCCAAGTGATGTGTTCATTAGCGACATAATTTTGAATTGAAGAATCCTTTACAAGTTGATGTATATTATTCAAAATATTCTTACCTCCTTTAAAGTTAGTAGCGTTGTCGGTGAAAATATCAGAGGGTTTTCCTCGACGAGAGATGAATCTTCTAAAAGCAGCGAGGAAGGCAGGGGTTGACAGATCTGAAACTATCTCAAGGTGAATAGCCTTCGTTGAGAAACAAATGAATAATGCTATATATGATTTTGATGTTACTTTTGTTCTTATGCCATTAGGTTTAGTTATAAATGGTCCTGCGAAGCCTATTCCTGTTTTGCTAAACGGGCTTGAGGGTATGATTCTATGGATAGGCAGATCTCCCATGATTTGTTTTGACACTTGGCGTTTCGTCTTGAAACATGTCATACAACGATTAATGAGCTTTTTTACTAGAATTCTACCGGATGGAATCCAGTACTTTTGTCGGATGGCACACAGAGTTAATTGGAGACCAGAATGATGCTCTACGTGGAATTGTTGAACAATCAATTCTGTAACAAAATGGTTGTGAGGAAGAATTATTGGATGCTTACATTGAATTGCAGGTTGGATTTGCGCAGTCGACCTCCTACACGTAGAATTCCTGATGAATCAATAAATGGGTTTAAGGATAATAGTTTTGAGTTTGTTAGTAATACTTTGCTTTGATTACAACATTGAATTTCAGTTTTAAATTCTGAACTTTGAATGATTTGAATAAGAGTTCAAATTGAATTATCGAGCTCATTAGAGGACAATTCTTTGTGTTTTATTTTGTCGCTGCTGTGTCTAGCATTGTGGATAAATCTTAGGAGCCATGCCGTAACTCTGCTCAGCTTCCTGGATGTTGAGAATTTAAAAATAAAGTCTAGAATAGGACAAGTAGTGAAATGAACAATCGGAACAGTCTTTCTTTTTTCATGACAAACTTCTTTTGGAAGTTCATATGTGATTGGTAGCGGATCTTGTAAACTTGAGTTTGACAGCCAATCAGGACCATTCCACCAAAGTGAATGGTTTACTAGTTCTGAAGAGATTATACCTCTGGAGGCGCAATCTGCAGGATTATCCTTGGTAGACACATAGTACCAAGAAGATTGCAGAGTTAGTCGCTGAATTTCTGCAATCCGGTTACCAACAAAAGGTTTCCAATGTTTTGATTCAGATTTTATCCAACATAAAACAATCTGGCAATCTGTCCACAAAATTACTCGGTCAATCTGCAACAGCAATGAGCTGCAAATGGAATCATATAAATTTGAAAGGAGAAGAGCAGCACAAAGCTCCAGACGAGGTATTGACGTTGCCTTCAAGGGAGCGACTTTTGTCTTGGCAGCAATCAATGTGACTTGAACATGACCAGATTTAAAACGAGATTTCATATAAACAACTGATGAATATGCAGATTCGGAAGCATCACAAAATCCGTGGAGTTCTAAAGAATGTATAAGTCCCTTGCAGGAAATATATCTAGGAATTTTAATATGATTTAGCATGGCCAAATCCATTTTCACTCTCCTCCAATGAGAACACAACGATTCAGACAAGGGATCATCCCAATCCAAATCCTGTTTCCACAAAGTTTGGAACAGAATCTTGAAGCTAATGATCACCGGTGATAACCATCCCGAAGGGTCATAAATTCGAGAAATGTCCGATAACAATTGTCTTTTAGAATATACGTCTTTTAGTGAATTGACTGTAATTGTGAAATTATCCGTGGATGGATTCCAATTTATCCCAAGAATCTTAACAGATGAATTATCTCCTATTTCATATGAATCATGTGCTTTCAGCGCTTCTGGTACCTCTGAAAGAACCTCAGGGACATTTGACATCCATTTTCTTATGCAAAAGCCACCAGAAAAAAGTATTTTCCGGATATCATCAATGAGAACTTTTGCTTCTTCGATTGTTGTTGCGCCAGAAAGTAGGTCGTCTACATAAAAATCAGTTTTTATGATTTTAGATGCCTCTGGGAACAGGAGTTCTTTGTCGGTGGCAAGTTGCATCAAGGTACGGATTGCAAGATATGGTGCACACGACATTCCATAAGTTACTGTGAGCAATCTATACTCCAATAAAGATTCCAATGGACTATTTCTCCAGAAGATTCTCTGAAAGTCGAGATCAGAAGAGTTCACTTTTATCTGTCTGTACATTTTCTCAATATCTCCCGTAAAAGCTATAGGATTAGTACGAAACGTCACAAGAATATTGAAAATATCATGCTGCAATTTTGGTCCAGTATGAAGAAATTCATTTAAGGAGTAATTGTTGCTCGTTTTGCACGATGCATCAAACACTACTCTTAATTTAGTAGTGCTGCTCTGCTCACGCAGAACGCAATGGTGAGGTATATAATAGCACTTGTCTGATGGTTTGTCACGTTCGTTTTTCGGAATGAGCTCCATGTGGTTGAGAGAAAGGTATTCCATCATGAAATCCTTATATTGCTGAACAAGATTCGAAGATTTGTGCAATTTTCTCTCAAGAGCAAGAAATCGTTTCATGGCATTCTGACGTGAGTCTCCGAGATTAGGCACAGATTTAAACGGTAGACCAACAGAATATCTTCCATCTGTTGATATGCAAAAGTTCTTGTCATAAATGTCCCCGCAACTCTTCTCCTCTTTAGTCAATGGAAGAGCGGCAGGAACCGATTCCAATTCAAAAAACTTTCGCAGATTATCATCTCCTTGGGATATTGAGCATAATGAGATATAGCTGTTTCCAGTCTCAGAACTGGAAACATTTCCTGAAAGTATCCATCCTAACTTGGAACTACAGGCAGAGGGTCCTGGATGATTTTGGAATCGTAGTTTTCCTGTATATAAAAATGGGGCTAGGTCTGCACCAATTACTAAATCAATGGGACTCGTTTTATCAAAATTGGGATCTGCTAATAAAGTATTCTTAATATGAGGCCAATTATCTCTATTTATCAGAAAATTAGGTAAATCAACAGTGATTTGATCGAGTATTATGGATGAAATTTTGAATATTCTATCAGAAAAATGAGGCTTAAATTGAAGAAAAGTCTCACTAGCAGACTGCTGTATTGGTTGGGTACCAATTCCAAAAACTGTAAGTTGGCTCTTTTTAACAGGAAGATTCAACTTTTCACGACAATTTTCTGTTATTAGACTTCTTTGAGAACCAGTATCAATCAAAGCTCTGCATGGATGAAACGATCCATTTTCTGCTCTCACTCTCACGATAGCAGTAGATAATAGGATTGTCTCATTGGGCTTTGTTGTATCACTGAGAAAACATGAACCGCTAGATTTGGAAATTGGAGCTTTAATTGAAGTGGTATTCAAAGGTTCGGGTTGGAAGGAATGCAAAAGAGTGTGATGTTTTTTGTTGCATGATTTACAATGCATAGTGAATTTACATGACGTTACTCTGTGGTTGGATCGCAAACAATTGAAACAAAGGTTATTGGTTTTGACTATGTTCCATCTTTCAAGGAGAGAACTTTTATGGAACTTGTCACATTTGAATATAGGATGTGAATTTTTGCATAATAGGCATTTATCATCACCTTTTGAAATATAATTATATACATGTGTTTGTTTCACTACAGATTTATCCTCTTTAGCATAACCTTTTATCGATTGCAAACTTTTTGCTTGTTTTTCAAGAAACATAATAAAATTTTCGTAGGATGGAAAGCCATCATCTATCAACGTCAATTCCCATTGCCTTTTCAAATCATCACCTATTCTTCTTTGTAGGAAATGTATTAGAAAGATATCAACAAGTGTATTTCTCTCCAAACCCAGTGATTTCAAATTTCTCATGGCTTCATTACTTATATCTAGTAGTTCGAAAATGGCCTTGGAATTTATTAGTTTTAAAGGTTTTAAAGTGAATAATTTTGTACATTGTGAAAAGGCAAGTTCTTTTTTGTTATCATATCTGGAGACCAATGTGGCCCAAGCATGGGCATAGTTTTCATCAATAACAGGAAATCCCCTAATAAGTCGTTCAGCGTCTCCAGTAACAGCTGATTGTAAATATTGCAGCTTTTGTGAATCAGTTGGAGCGGTATTGGAATCAATAGACATAGAAAACAATTGCTTGAAACTAAGCCATTCGTTAACATCACCAGAAAAGGAAGGTAAATTAAATTTAGGAAGTTCTATTTTACTTGTGGTTGATTGATTTAGATCATCAATTTTGCTTGAAATGGCTGTACAAGATACTTTATTGACATTCGCCACTAAACTTCTAAGAATATCATTGTATTGCATAACTCTAGAAAAGTAAACTTCATCATCAAATTCAGAAAATGTTAAAAGATTACAATAAGTTTTTTCAATGTTTGATTTTATATCTAAATATCTTGTTTAAATGTCTGTAAATTTGCATCATCCTTCGCTTCAATTATCTTGAGCGAAATTTGCTCAAAATAATCCACTTGTTTGAAATGAAATTCAAGAATATTTAAAGTAGCTTTAAATTTGGCAGCCATTTTGGCAGCCATCTTTAATTTTTGCTATTATTAATTTTAATAATATATCAAAAATGAATTATAATTATATATATATAAATAATTATTTAATAGATTTATTCCCGGGTTTCGGCACCAATGTTTTGTTTCCCACTTGGCAAATACGCAAGGAGGAAAAGCAGAATGATTGTTTACAAAACAATTTGTTCTCGTTAGGCCTTAATTGAATAGAATGTTTTATAATAACTTAAAGAAACAAATGTACTTATCTTTGGTCAAGCAATTATCCCAAGCTTTACAAATGAATTTATTTCAATTTTCTTTACAATAAATATTTAAAATATTTACAAGATTTAAGGCGCAGCTTAAAGGCATTGTTCTTTAGTGGCGAGCGTCTTAAGAATGTTCGAGAAGGTGGCGAGCTCCCTCTGGTGGCGCAGCCAGATGGCCTCCCATTGGTCAGCGATGACGTAGCTCTTCTTTCTCTCTCCGCCGCGCGCCGCCTTCTGCCACCTATGTTCAGAATAAAACTAAACATATATAAATTTTAATAGATTTTGTAGAATGTTTTTTAGTAATAGATAGCCTGGGCTGTAATAACTGGTATATAGTTATATGCTGTAAATAGCTCTAAATTTCTGTTCTTATTTGTGATGTTCACTAATACTCATTATAGGGTAAATAAACCGTTAACCAATTGACAAATACGTTAATAATTTATATTTATAATAACTAAAATCATATTAATAATTACTGTAAATAAGCTCCCAAACTTGTGTATGCATGCAAATATCCAAGACGGATATCGCGTGCTTTGTAAATGATAATAAATAAATGAATCTTTATGAAAAAATCGTGAAACTCACATTTATTGCTTTCTTTTTTCTTTCCATAATTTTAAGATATCATCCTTGTGAGCACTCAGAATGAAACAACAAAACTAAATTCAGAAAAACTATACTTATATTTACCAATAATAAAATATAAAAGTATCAGAGTCATCAACAATTCTGTTACCGTTTGCTTTTGGTTCAGTGGTACTCGTAGAATGCTTGCCTGCCACGCGGGCGCCCCGGGTTCGATTCCCGGCCGATGCATTTTTTTTTTTTTACAATTTTTAAAACTCATTTATATTATTAAAATATATGTGCTTTTCCTGTCTATGTACAGATTTATGGTGTATGTACACAAGTATAAAAGTATGTATACAAGTTATTTGCAAATTGCGTTGCACATTTGCCCTTTCGCTCGTAAGCAGCGCCTCTAGCGGTGAAGATAGGAGGTAATATCAGCTGACCTAATTAACATGTAAAACGTGTTTTAACAGAACATAGAGAAAATCTGGAAAATATATTTTTCGGATTTTTAGTCAAGAAAAATAAATTGAGAGGTTCTGGGAAAAAGTAGTTGTTTTTTATTGAGAAAATGATGATGACAATATTGCTGTATCGTATTTGATTATCAGATACAAAATTATATCCGGAAAAATTCCAAAAAGCAGAGACCACGGGTGAAGCCAGTTCATTTTTAGTATGCAGGAACAAAATTCTAACAGAAAAACATTCATTCGAGCAGAAGACACAAAGCCAGATCATCTCTTTATAAAAATATCGCTTCTCAGACACAAAGTTTGGAGCGGGACGTTTCACAAGAATGACATCCACGGCGCCAATTTATAATTGTAACGAATAGTATTTGAATAAAGGCATTTAATCGGGTAAAACCCGGGCGTTGCCCGGGTCATTCAGCTAGTTCATTATATTCTCGACATTTGAGTGATTCTGTTACTCTCCTAAGAGGATTGATTATTTTGAATCCTATTTCTACTTATGACGTATACGATTTCCTAAAGTACATGTAAAACGTCACATATCTGAATATACTCAGATATTTACATGTAGTTTAGAAAATCGGGTATGTATATAAGTAGAAATAGGAATCAAAATAAATATTCCTCTGAGAAGAGTTAAGGCGAGTTACAGAAACGTCGGAAATTAAATAAATAAATAATTGGTTGATGTATTTGTTCCAAACCAACTTCCAACCAAGAATTCAAAACAATATAAATTTGTAAAATAAAGAAATTTTGCCAATTCATTAGCGTGTAGAGTTCTCATACAGCGAATAGTGTTGACTGGGAAAATTCCTTCAGAATGGCACAATCAAAAAACAGGTCAACAATCAAAGTCAAACTTAATTGGTGTTTTACAGACTTGGTGAAGTTTTTATATTAATAAAGAATAAATATGATCAAGAAAGAATCTCTATGGGGTTTACTACACATGAACAAACATACAGCTTAATACCATCGGTCTTATACACCGAAGGAAGGAAGCATAGCTGAAACTCCTATATATTCCAAACAACCAAGATATATGTTTTACTCATTTATTCAAGCAACCTAGGTTCTGGAGCTTACAGAAGTCACCAACTACCCAATGTTTTACTAATAAATATAGAGAACTCCCTACACAATAAAAATAATGTCAAAAATGATATTATAAAGATGTTTTGTTTATTTAATTCTTTTTTATCTATTCTATCTATAGATAAGATACATTATACTCTCAAATTTATTTAAGACTAGCGGATGTGCCCGGCTTCGCCCGGGTTTTACCCGAGTGAATGTTTGTCTAACGAACATTTGTTAAAACAATTCTCTATAAACTTATAAAACGTACTCGGCTTCGCCCGGGGTTTTACCCGAGTAAAGGTTTGTCTAGCGAACATTTGTTAAAACAATTCTCTAAAAACTTATTTAAAAAAAAAAGATATATTTTGATAATTTGAAACTCGTAAATTTGAATCTCTCGATAAAGTGAACATTTTTTCCCGGTCCCTGTGTGCCGTGTCATCCTGAATTTTGTCTTTCCTAATTTTCTACATTAGAAAATCATAGTTTTATCTAGTGAACATTTTTTTCTGGTCCCTTGAAAAATACTCGATATGTTGAATAAAATCAATATTAATTGGTTCCCCCGGTAATTGGAAGTTAAAGGAATAGTATCTTCGCCTTGGAATTGTGTCATTATTCTTGTCTCCAATAAATTGCCGTGTCATCCTAAGATAATCTTACTTTTGATAAATAATATTTAAGATAACAAACTTAGTGATAAGAAAACTTGTTATCATCGTCACAATGGGGGCGCTGCTTGTGAGTTAAATCTACAAATCTGCAAATAACTCTAAGGATATTCAAGATATTCATGAAATTATTTTTCAAAAACCTTCCCGGTGATATACCTAATAATATCCCAAAATTTCACGGCGATTGGATGTATGGTTTTTGAATCTATAGAGTACAGACAGACAGACATTCAATTTTATATATATAGATTTACTCTTCATTGTTGGCTTTTTATCTTACATTCATTCTTCATTGTTGGCTTTTTATATTACATTTACTATTCATTGTTGGCTTTTTATCTTACATTCACTCTTCATTGTTGGCTTTTTATCTTACATTCATTCTTCATTGTTGGCTTTTTATATTACATTCACTCTTCATTGTTGGCATTTTATCTTACATTCATTCTTCATTGTTGGCTTTTTATTTTACATTTACTCTTCATTGTTGGCTTTTTATCTTACACTAGACGAATGGCCCGGGCAACGCCCGGGTTTTACCCGAGTGCGAATATATTTTAAAAACGTTGTCTTGGGTGGTCGCTATAGACAGGGTGGTCTGTGTAGACAGGTGTATGTATCACACAGCTGATAACAGGGTTGTCTAGAGTGGCCGCTATAGACAGGGTGGTCTGTATAGACAGGTGTATGTATCACACTGCTGTTAACAGGGTTGCCTAAAGTGACCGCTATAGACAGGGTGGTCTGTATAGACAGGTGAATGTAACACACTGATGATAACAGGGTTGCCTAAAGTGACCGCTATTGACAGGGTGGCCTGTATAGACAGGTGGATGTATCACACAGCTGATAACAGGGTTGTCAAGAGTGGCCGCTATAGACAGGTGTATGTATCACACAGCTGATAACAGGGTTATCTAGAATGGCCGCTATATACAGGGTGGTCTGTAAAGACAGGTGGATGTATCACGCAGCTGATAACAGGGTTGTCTAGAGTGGTCGCTATAGGCAGGGAGGTCATTGGCCGCTATAGACATTGTGTTTATAATCTATGACGTAATGCCGGCGGCGCGCGCCCGTTGGCTGCCGGCGAGCACGTGACCTCCCTGTGCGCGCGCATCCGTGACAGAACCGGCCGCCCATGACGGTCGTGACTATATATATATGTATGTTGATGGATAATAATAATAATATAATAATAATAATAATAATAATAATAATTATTATTATTATTATTATCATTAGATAATGATAATGATCATAATGATGATGCGCGCGCATCCGTGACAGAACCCATGACGGTCGTGACTATATATGTTGATGGATATGGATAATAATAATAATATAATAATAATAATAATTATTATTATTGTTATCATTAGATAATGATAATGATCATAATGATGATGCGCGCGCATCCGTGACAGAACCGGCCCGCCCATGACGGTCGTGACTATATATGTTGATGATGGATATGGATAATAATAATACTATAATAATAATAATAATTATTATTATTATTATTATTATCATTAGATAATGATAATGATCATAATGATGATGCGCGCGCATCCGTGACAGAACCCATGACGGTCGTGACTATATATGTTGACTAGACGAATGACCCGGGCAACGCCCGTGTTTTACCCGATTGAATGTTTTTATTCCAATACTATTTGTTACAATTATAAATTGGAGCCGTGGATGCCACTCTTGTGAAACGTCCCGCTCCAAACTTTACATGTACATTAGGTCAGCTGGTATTACCCCTCATTTTCACCGCTAGAGGCGCGAGCGAATTGACTTTTTGTAAATATACATAATTATAAAGATAGAAGCTTCTATTTTTTTAAACATGGAAACTTTCTCCTTGGATTATAAATACTATAGAATAAAGCGTTAGGAGAAAATAATTTTTAATCATTTTAAATTTAAAAATTATTTTCTCCTAACGCTTTATTCTATAGTATTTATAGAAGCTTCTATAGAAGATAATGATCATAATGATGATGCGCGCGCATCCGTGACATGAGGAATTGACGGTGGAAAGACGGTCGTGACTATATATGAGCCCCTCAATGCACAGATTGATTAACTCCATAAATAATCGGGAAAAAATGTTTAATTTTTGTTGAAAGTCTAAAAATCTATATGACATATAGATTTTTAGACTTTCAACAAAAATTAAACATTTTTTTCCCGATTATTTATGGAGTTAATCAATCTGTGCATTGAGGGGCTCATATGTTGATAATAAAATAATAATAATAATATAATAATAATAATTATTATTATTATCATTAGATAATGATAATGATCATAATGATGATGCGCGCGCATCCGTGACATGAGGAATTGACGGTGGAAAGACGGTCGTGACTATATATGTTGACTAGACGAATGACCCGGGCAACGCCCGTGTTTTACCCGATTGAATGTTTTTATTCAAATACTATTTGTTACAATTATAAATTGGAGCCGTGGAAGTCACTCTTGTGAAACGTCCCGCTCCAAACTTTACATGTACATTAGGTCAGCTGGTATTACCCCTCATTTTCACCGCTAGAGGTGCGAGCGAATTGACTTTTTGTAAATATACATAATTATAAAGATAGAAGCTTCTATAGAAGATAATGATCATAATGATGATGCGCGCGCATCCGTGACATGAGGTCGACAGACGGTCGTGACTATATATGTTGATAATAATATAATAATAATAATTATTATTATTATCATTAGATAATGATATAATGATCATAATGATGATGCGCGCGCATCCGTGACATGAGGTCGACAGACGGTCGTGACTATGTTGAAAAAAATAATAATAATATAATAATAATAATAATTATTATTATTATCATTAGATAATGATATAATGATCATAATGATGATACGCGCGCATCCGTGACAGCGATGAGGAATTGAGGAAAGACGGTCGTGACTATATATTAATGACGAATGACCCGGGCAACGCCCGGGTTTTACCCGATTAAATGTTTTTATTCAAATACTATTCGTTACAATTATAAATTGGCGCCGTGGATGTCACACTTGTGAAACGTCCCGCTGCAAATTTTGTGTCTGAGAAGCGATATTTTTATAGAAAGATGATCTGGCTTTTGTTTTCTGCTCGAATGAATGTTTTTCTGTTAGAATTTTGTTCCTGCGTACAAAATAATGAACTGGTTTCACCCGTGGTCTCTGCTTTTTGGAATTTTTCCCGATATAATTTTGTATCTGATAATCAAACATGATACAGCAATATCGTCATCATCATTTTCTGACTAAAAATATATAGTTTTAATAATTGATTTATATATATTTTTAAATAGCCTATCGTCTTCCCCGTATTTTTTACCTATGTATGGAAATTTTGGTTTGAATTAGTGAACTACGGCGAATTTGTATACCGGACATACAAACAAACATACAAACAGACAAACATTCATTTTTATATATATAGAGATTTACTCTTCATTGTTGGCTTTTTATATTATATTTACTCTTCATTGTTGGCTTTTTATCTTACATTCACTCTGTTGGCTTTTTATATTACATTTACTCTTCATTGTTGGCTTTTTATCTTACATTCACTCTTCATTGTTGGCTTTTTATATAATATTTACTCTTCATTGTTGGCTTTTTATCTTACATTCATTCTTCAAGGTTGGCTTTTTATATTACATTCACTCTTCATTGTTGGGTTTTTATCTTACATTCACTCTGTTGGCTTTTTATATTACATTTACTCTTCATTGTTGGCTTTTTATCTTACATTCATTCTTCATTGTTGGCATTTTATATTACATTTACTATTCATTGTTAGCTTTTTATCTTACATTCACTCTTCATTGTTGGCTTTATATCTTACATTCATTCTTCATTGTTGGCTTTTTATATTACATTCACTCTTCATTGTTGGCTTTTTATCTTACATTCACTCTGTTGGCTTTTTATATTACATTTACTCTTCATTGTTGGCTTTTTATCTTACATTCATTCTTCATTGTTGGCATTTTATATTACATTTACTATTCATTGTTGGCTTTTTATCTTACATTTATTCTTCATTGTTGGCTTTTTATATTACATTTACTCTTCATTGTTGGCTTTTTATCTTACATTCATTCTTCATTGTTGGCTTTTTATATTACATTTACTCTTCATTGTTGGCTTTTTATCTTACATTCACTCTTCATTGTTGGCTTTTTATATTATATTTACTCTTCATTGTTGGCTTTTATCTTACATTTATTCTTCATTGTTGGCTTTTTATATTACATTTACTCTTCATTGTTGGCTTTTTATCTTACATTCATTCTTCATTGTTGGCTTTTTATATCATATTTACTCTTCATTGTTGGCTTTTTATCTTACATTCATTCTTCATTGTTGGCTTTTTATATTATATTTACTCTTCATTGTTGGCTTTTTATCTTACATTTATTCTTCATTGTTGGCTTTTTATATTACATTTACTCTTCATTGTTGGCTTTTTATCTTACATTTATTCTTCATTGTTGGCTTTTTATATTACATTTACTCTTTATTGTTGGCTTTTTATCTTACATTCATTCTTCATTGTTGGCTTTTTATATCATATTTACTCTTCATTGTTGGCTTTTTATCTTACATTCATTCTTCATTGTTGGCTTTTTATATTATACTAATGATGATGCGCGCGCATCCTTGACATGAGGAATTGAGGAATTGATTGTTGACGGTGGAAAGACGGTCGTGACTATATATATTAATATATATGGATGGATGGATAATAATAATAATAATAATAATAATAATAATAATAATAATTATTATTATTATTATCATTAGATAATGATAATGATCATAATGATGATGCGCGCGCATCGGTGACAGAACCGGCCGCCCATGACGGTCGTGACTATATATAGGGACTAGACGAATGGCCCTGGCAACGCCCGGGTTTTACCCGAGTGCGTATATATTTAAAAAATGTTTTAATTAAAATACTATTCGTTACAATTATAAATTGGCGCCGTGGATGTCTCTCTTGTGAAACGTCCCGCCCCAAACTGTGTGTGTCTTGAAAATATAAAAATAAAAATGTGAATGGAAAAATATGTCCAGGGTAGCCTAGTGGTCATGGCATCTGCCCGGTAAGCGGAAGGTCGTGGGTTCGATTCCCATCCCTTGACACTTTTTTCTATTTTATCCATTCTGACCAAAATCTATCCGTGAACTTCACACAGTGAACTTCACACAGTGAACTTCACACAGAGAGAATAAGGCAATTATATAAGTAGATAATCCAAATTGTGCCTTATCACACACTATTTTTTTATTTGGCCTTATTACCTTGTGTTTATAATTTATGACGTAATGCCGGCGGCGCGCGCCCGTTGGCTGCCGGCGAGCACGTGACCTCCCTGTGCGCGCGCATCCGTGACAGAACCGGCCGGCCCATGACGGTCGTGACTATATATATAATGGATTGATAATAGTAATAATATAATAATAATAATAATAATAATTATTATTATTATTATTATCATTAGATAATGATAATGATCATAATGATGATGCGCGCGCATCCGTGACAGAACCGGCCGGCCGGCCAGTGTTGGGCAAATATTAATTAAAATGATTTATTAAAGATTAACAATTGATTAATTGTTAATTGTAATTTTCACAATTATCAATTAATCAATTGTTAATTGTATTTTTACAATTAACAATTAATTAATTGTTAATTGTATTCATACAATTAAGAATTAATTAATTGTTAATTTCCCTTTTCTAATTAACAATTAATTAATTGTTAATTGCACTTCAATTTAATTGAAAAATAATATTTTAATGCCCAACACTGCGGCCGGCCCATGACGGTCGTGACTATATATGTTGATAATAATAATAATAATAATAATAAATTTATTTTCCAAAAGGTTACAAGTTTTTCTCTAAAAAGTGTAGCGAATGGTCAGTCTATTTACATATTTTTATTTACAACTTCAATAAATGACAACAGTAAAAGTAAACAAAGATATTTACATTTGCTATCATGACTCCTGGTCAGTGCTGTGGCCCTTGCCGTTATGGTCCCCTGATGTCCTGCAGCTCTCCAGCAGTCTTTCTATGGCCTCTACTAGTGGCTCCTCGATAAGATGGTCCCCTGGCCTTGATACATTCTTGTCTGTCAGGTCTCCTGTCATCTGCTCTAGGTCGTTCTCCTGGATCTCTTCTATGGTCGTCGTATCCCTGTGCTCCATGTCCGGTGTTCCACCTTCCTCGTCATCACATGCCAGCTCCCTACATCGTTCCAACAATCTATCCATGGCTTCCATTTCTTTATTTCTCTGTAACTTATCGTAAGGTTCATTCTTCTTTTCTGTTGAAATAATTTCCATCGTCTTTTTTAGCACCAGGGATTGAATATATGCAAAGTCCCTTTTTCTTATGTTTATTTCCTTCCTGTATTGTTTGTTATATTTGGTTACTATTCCATCCCATGTTAAGACTATCGGCACTACTTTTACGGGCATTTTTTCAGTTTGGGCCATTTCCCTCGCCAGTAGCTGGTATTTTCTTTTCTTTGTCAGCTCCGTAGTTTGGATATTGTCTTGGGAGGTAACCCCTATCTCTATGATTGTTATGTCTTTTTTTATTTTGTCATATACTATTATATCAGGTTTGTTAGCTCTGATATTGATATCGCTTATCATTGGCAGGTCCGTTATTATCTTGGCGTATGAATTTTCAATCTTAGTCGTTATTTTGTGGAGCTTTATCTTCTTGTTCTCTGTGAAATTATATTTTCTTGCCAAGTTGAAGTGGACGCATCTCACTACTTCATTATGCCTCTCAGTGTAGTCGTAAGGAAGCAATCTTCCACAGTTTGTAGCAAGGTGGTCCACCGTCCTCTGTACCTTTTCACAGTGAGGGCATTTCAGGTTCTTATCCTTCGGGAACACGTTTCTATCTTGTATGAACATGTAGAATCCTTCATTTTGTGGTGTGTTGTTTCCCGTTTTGAGCCACTGTGAGGATTCTATCATGTCCAATAGCGGTTGGTCTTCATTTTTAAAGAATGCTCTGTGGATTATTTTCTGGCCAATGATTTCTCTTAGATTTTCAATCTGTTTTTCTTTCAGAGTTTTCATTGTGATGTTTTGGGCTTCTATTTTGTACTTGTTTTCTATAATTAGTTGGATGTGCGTGAGCATTGTGTTTTCGCCCTGTTCACATGCTTTAATGGCTTCCTTTCTTTTTGTTGTCTCCCCCCCAAATATATACTTGTAGAGGCTTAGCAGAATTCTTTCGTTTTTTTGGACCAAGTTCACCAATCCTCTTCCCATTTCTTCACGTTGAAGATATAATCTTTCTTTATTTGCTGGCTTAAGATGGATTTTGAATTTGCTCAGCGTTGTTCTCACCTTTTGGTCCAACATTTCTAGTTCTCGCTCACTAAACTCCACGATTCCAACGTAGTAGTTTATGAGCGAGAGCGAAAATTCGTTGAAAGCAGCGAAGAGGTTTTTAGCGTTCAGCTTGGTTTCCGCTAAAGATTCCATTCTGGATACTATTTCTCTTTTTATTCTCTCTTTATTTTCTGGGACGACTGCGCTGGTGTTATCCTCTAGAACACCTAAATATTTATATGTTTCTTTTTCTGCCAGTGTCCCAAATTCCTGAATTTCTGTGGAGTTTGTCGCTGTTTTTGTCGGGTTTATTTTGAAGCCTATATTATTCAAAAGCTGAGTTGTCTTGTTCGCTAAGAGCTCAAGATCCTTGTCGCTATAGGAAAATATTTTTATGTCGTCTATAAACAATAGGTGATTTATTTTAATTTTTTCCTCTCCCACTCTCATCTCCACTTGGGGACTGTCTTCTTTGTTGAGCTCCCTTGTTATCGGCTCGAGGCACATGACGAAGAATAGAGGTGATAGCCCATCTCCCTGCAATATTCCTCTTTCTATTTTCACTGTTTTGAGGCACTGCTTGCCATAGTACAACTGTGCTTGCCATTTGTCTAGGGCAATTTTTGCGAATTGTTGAATTTCTTTTGGAACTCTTGATGTTTCCAATATCTTAAGCAAGTAGTTGTGGTCAATGCTGTCAAAAGCTTTCGCTATGTCGATCCACATGGTTTTCAGTTTATTTGCGTGTTCTTTGCATATAGCTTTGTTTAATAAGACCTGTTCCTTGGCGCCTTGAGTTCGCTGCGTCGTTCCTATCTGATTGATAGACAGATATCGTTCCTTATCTATGTATTTGTTCAGCTTTCTAGATAATATCCGCGTGATTAATTTGTACAGGTTGCTCATGCAACTTATGGGGCGGTAGTTGCTGGGGGTGTTCTCTCCTCCTTTAGGAAACAAGAAGGTTTTTGCAGTAAACATCCAATCTGGAATTGTTTCTGGATTCCTTATAGCTTGAACAACGGCTTTATATAGATCTTCGTGTAGCGGGGTCAATTTTTTAATAAAGAAATTATAAATTTTATCTATACCGCCTGCTTTCCAATTTGGCAAATTTTTCAATGTTTCCTCGAATTCTTCTTTTGTTATTTCTATTTGCTCGATAGGTTTGTTTGTTTTCTCAATATTCTGGATGAGGTATTCCGGAATATCGAGGTCTTGATTCTTCGCCCAAGTTTTGGACCAGAAATTTGTTAAATCTTCTTCATTAATGGGGCCTTCATTTGCTTTTTGTGGCTTTAATTTTCTGTAAAATGCTCCCCTATTCAGTTCAAACATATAATTTGTCTTATTAAATTCACTTCTTTTTTCTGATACCTCTATTCTTTTCTGTATTACTTTTATTTCTTGGTTTATTTTTTCTTGAACTATTTTTAAATCTGATATTTTTCTGGGGTCGCTTCTATATTTCTTGGCTACTTGTTTTACCATGTGGTTTTCTTTGCTGTTCATTTTTCCAGATTCTATTCGTTTTTCAATTATTTTCATCATATTTTCTTTCTCTTGGATTGATTTGTTCAATGGATATTTCCAGTCCCCCGCTCTTTGCGGCTTTTTGGTTAACTGTTCATATGCCATTTGCGCTGCATAAATAATTTTGCTGATTTTTTCCAAGTTCAGATTCCCCATTAGGTTTTCCTCAATGTAATTGTTAATTTCCTCTAGAATATGCTTTTTATATTTTACGTATGGGATTTTGAACGTCGATGTCCACTCATTAACTGGTTTGTTCGAGCATTCTTCTGTCGCTTTCTCCATTGCCCTTGTTACTCTCAGCCGCAATTCTATGTTAACTGGGTTATCGCTGTTTGCCTCTTTATTTGTTTCTTTTTCCTTATCTGGTTGGCTTACTAGTTCTGATGAATCCCTATCTTCCCTTTCGTTTGTTCTCTCACCTTCCTCTTGGCCTATTTGGTTATTGGTGATTTCACTATCGCAAGTTCTACTGTCACTGGTTTGCTCGCCGTTGTCTGGAACATTTGAGGTACTTTCTCTTTCGTCTTCTTCCTGGCTTTGGCTTACAACAGGTGCAGATCCGTTGGATGTCCCTCTGTATTCATTGACGATATCTATGTATCTTTCGTCCTTGATAAGCTTGTAAACCTTTATTCTTAGAGTACCAAGATTTATTGCGCGTCCAAATCGGCTTTTTCGGTATTCTTCTTGGATTTTAGGCCAAGAATTTCTTCCTGCCCTTCCCTTTCTATCGGCATATTTATAAAATGATTGGATAAGAAAGATATTCTCACTTCTCTCTATATCTTCATCTGACTGGCTGGAGTGACCATTCTGCCTCCAAGTTAATGTAGGATTCAAGTTGATATTTTCTTGAAGGTTGTTTTCAGCCATTCACAATCTGATAAAGAAGAAAAATGGAAATAAAATTTACACACACAAATCCTACCAACATGAACACAAAAGAAATTCTAAATAAAATAAGGCTTAACAATACTATCACGTTTGTAAAAGCACGTGTTTGCAACTTTCTAAGACACTAATTGATCAAATTTTCGAAATTTCTCATTTTTTGATACAGATTTTTACCTTGCCCTTTACTATTTCGAAAATGTTTGTTTTTAATATTGAAAAATTATCACTTTGGCGCTATTTTTGATCAATTTTCCAGGTTTTATTGGGAGAAGTAAAAAAAAACGTGTTTACACTTACCCACGTCGTTATAATATATAATAATAATAATAATAATAATAATAATAATAATAATAATTATTATTATTATCATTAGATAATGATAATGATCATAATGATGATGCGCGCGCACCCGTGACAGAACCGGCCGGCCGGCCCATGACGGTCGTGACTCTATATATGTTGATGTTTTATAAAAATTTAGAGATTTTATCATTTATTTCAATTTGCTCACTCGTGATGACAATTGAATTATCTGAAACTTTTTTACTAGGCCATATTTTAAATATTGGTATTCTAGAAGCCCTTCATAATTAAGCTGAAACAAAGTCAACTCACAAAATTCCCATTTTATAAGCAAATATATTAACGATATCTATCCAAATCTAAATTACATAATTACAACAGAAGAGACAGATAAGATAAAAACTCCCGAGTTCATTTTCATTTTGACTGTTCACATCTCAGAATTGCTCAACAATTGAATTGAAAATATGATCTATTTTATATTACTATATATATTGAAGGAAGCTTAGATGGAAATTATAGAGTTTATGATTTATATAGATAAAACAATTTTAAGGCACATGTGTTAGCATAATAAAATTTATTAATAACATTTTATATTTACAGGAAACATTTCTCAAATAAATTAGTAGCTGCTTTTAACAATGTTTTAATCAATAGTAATCGAACCAAATGAAAACCACTTCAAAATAAAAAATTCCAATTAGAATTGAAAAGTTTATTTAAATTTATATACATGTATGTATTTCTAAAGACATATATTTGTAATTTACCATAATTTCGAGAAAGATATTGTTTTGCTTTTAATTGATGAACATGCTCTTTATAATCTAAAAATTTATTTATTTATCAAAATGAAATTAGATAGTTCAAGTCAAGGCTTGCCTCAAGCCCAGATGCTGAATATGTTTGAAGTTTATTAAGGTGTTTATTAAAATTTCAAATTTAAAATTATATTTACACAATTTTCTTCTTGTAAGGAACAGTTGATGTTTAATAAAACCTGTTGAAAAGCGATTAAAAACCTGACAGCTTGCATTTTATATTAAAAATAAATTCTTTGTGAAAAAAATAATTTGCGTTTAAACGCGCTTCTCAATTTTAATTTGAATATATAGAGCTGGAAAAGGAATCAAAGTTATGACTTGAGCTTAGTTGTCCTTGGGGTTTACAAACTGTTCAAGGTTGTAATCAGCGAGGTACTTCGCTATGAGGAGTCGAACTGACGCTGTTGTCAATTTGAACAGCTGATCTTGAGTGATGAAATTCCATTTGCAAAGAAGCCTAGCTCTTTTTATATCTTCCGAGAAATATTCTTCGATCATTTCAGCATAGAGGTCAGCATTCTGTTTGTACAACGACATCTCTGACTCCAGCTTCTGTCGGATCTCGGCGGTGTTGTTGGATACAAAACTTGCCCTTTGGTTGAAATCCATTTCCAAGAGATAGGCACTCAAGGAGATAGAACTTCTGCCTAGCTTGTGTCGTTGCAGTCTCTGCACCTGTATCTTACATTCATTCCACCATATTGACAATTCCTGTGGGAATACTGGTTTATATGCCTCAGTGTTTTGAAGGAGAAAATATTTCCCAATCAGTTTTTTTATATCTTCATATCTATAAAAAACATTAATAACTGGACTATACTGTAAGAGTTGGACCAGATCATTATCATGGGATGCTCTCAGTAGCATTTTCAATACAGTATTTCCACACCATCTTGCTCTAAAGGCGGCTATGGTACTAATTTTAAAACAATCTTTGTATTTCACATCCACCTGGACTCCAGCTTCAACTAGAAGTCTGATGATTTGATAGTGGTGATGATTGATTGCCAGTGATAGTAAAGTGCCACCAGCGTTGTCTCTAACGTTGATATCGGCGCCTGAATTTAACAACATTTTGATATTAATAGTACTCTCATTTTCAGGCGCGAACATCAACGGAGTCTGACCCTCATTATTCCTAACATTAACATCAAACCCGGATTTAAGGAAATATTCTAGAATTCCAGGGCATTGGCTAGCTGCAGCATAAAATAAAGCAGAGTTTCCTGTTTTATCTACATGTTTAGTATCAGCTCCTGCATTCAATAAACAGTTGAAATAATCGACATTCCCCATTTTGACTGCAATCATTAAGATAGAAATGCCATCATCTTTCTTGGCATTGATGTCCGCCCCTTTCTCTATAAACAATCGAAACAATTTGCTATCATTTATTTCTTCAAATAATTCAAGAAATGGCGTTGTAATAGAATTGGAAATATTTACATCTGCTCCAGCTTCAACAAATTTACGAATCAAATCTTTATATTTGTGGTAAATTGCGGCATTCTCTCTAATTTCCAATTTCCTTTTCACCCAATCCGTAATTGCATACAACAGTGGAACCCAATTTCTAATATCTTTGATATTTACATCAGCTCCCGCGTCAATAAGATAACTTGCTGTGGATAGCTCGCGGCTCATAATAGCATAATGTAAGGGGGATTGTCTACAACCATTCAGGGAGTTCACATCTGCCCCAGCCTCTACCAGGTACTGAACTAAGTCTTGATGGCCTTTACGAGCAGTCAAGTGCAGTGGTGAATTCCCTCTTTTGGTCTTTATATTAATATCTGCGCCAGATTCTAACAACTGCTTTACCTTCACCCAATTTTCATTCTTAATTTCCAAAAGTAGAGCCATGTGTATTCGGAAAGAGAAAATTATCTATATAGATAATACCGTAACAGAGTTTTCCATTGTAAAGTCTTGAGCTATCTCCTCCGAAGATTCTGAACTACACATAACAATCTATATACCAAAATTTTCGTTATTTTTTTCTTCGTGTCATAGGCCTGTTTTTATTTTCCTAATGTTAACAGTTATTTTTATTTTTTAATTTAATCTATTTTACAATCGTAGATTTTTTGCATTTATCATCATCAATTCTTTTGTTTACAATTGCGTAACTTTTATAGAGAAAAATAAAGAAATACATATTGATTAGATACAAAAGTGTGAACCATAGTCGATTTTTAAAAATGTTATTATTTAATATAAACTTATTTTAATTTAATTTTGAAATGAAAAGGTAGTGTAAAAGTGTATATGAGGTTAGATTCAAATAGGTTAAATTATGTTAGTTTAATCGCTAAATAAGGTTAGTTTTAGATAAGTTGAATTAGGTTAGTTTCAGATAATTAAAAAAAATAATGTTCGTTTTTAGAAAAATAATTCGAAATAGTAAGTATATATATTAATATAAAAGATCGAAATGTAAAAATCACTATGTCCAAAATCTTCGCTTTAACTCGTGTAAAACGGCTCGAAGGTACGGCGGTGTCAACGTACAGCGCCGCCTACCAAAGTTAACCTTTTCTGGGAACTCACCAGGTTATATTATTTTTCGATTTGTAGATTGAATTATTACTTTTAATCTATCTTTTATAGTGTCTTCAATAGTGTGTGACGTTTCAGCAACAGCATCAGACAGAAGAATAAATGAACTAAAGAATAAAATCTCATTTTTTCTTTTGTCTGATGATGGTGGCATTTGAATTAGGTCTTATTTTTTTTTTATTAATTTGTTATAGTTTTTCATTTGAATTTAGCTCCATTTTTGTGTCTTATTTCTTCTTTATATTAAAACTTAGAATTAAGCTTTGCTTTTTTATATACATGTTTATTACACATTTAGCAATACTTTTTCTTTATATTTGCTCTTATTTACTCATTTTTTTACTCTTTCACAATCAGATTTTGAAAATGGCTAAATGGCTTCACTTCTCCCTATTTGCTTTTGTAGCTTTTCTTATAAAAAAAAATATTAGAACTTAGAATTAAGCTTTGCTTTTTTATATACATGTTTGTTACACATTTAGCAATATATATACCAAAATATTTTTTTGAATACTTACCTCTTTTAGTGAATTTTTGTCAGGGGGGCTACAAAAGTGCCGTACTTATGCAGTATTTTGATGCTTTTCCTGTGAAAAGGATAATGAAATTTGAAATTAAGCTTTGCTTTTTTATATACATGTTATTTACACATTTAGCAATATATACACAGAAATATTTTTGGAATATTTAACTTTTTTGGTGAATTTTTGTCAGGGAAGCTATGGACTGCCGTAATCATGCATTATGTTGATGTTCTTCTCATAAAAAAAATATTTGGGTTTGGAATTGGGCTTTGCTTTTTTGTATACATGTTTTTTACATATTTAGCAATTTACACACAGAAAATTTTTTGAATATTTAACTTTCTTGGTGAATTTTTGTCAGGGAAGCTATGGACTGCCGTAATCATGCGGCTGCAAAAGTGCCGTACTTATGCAGTATTTTGATGCTTTTCCTGTGGAAAGGATAATGAAATTTAAAATTAAGCTTTGCTTTTTTATATACATGTTATTTACACATTTAGCAATATATACACAGAAATATTTTTGGAATATTTAACTTTTTTGGTGAATTTTTGTCAGGGAAGCTATGGACTGCCGTAATCATGCATTATGTTGATGTTCTTCTCATAAAAAAAATATTTGGGTTTGGAATTGGGCTTTGCTTTTTTGTATACATGTTTTTTACATATTTAGCAATTTACACACAGAAATATTTTGGAATATTTAACTTTCTTGGTGAATTTTTGTCAGGGAAGCTATGGACTGCCGTAATCATGCGGCTGCAAAAGTGCCGTACTTATACAGTATTTTGATGCTTTTCCTGTGGAAAGGATAATGAAATTTAAAATTAAGCTTTGCTTTTTTATATTCATGTTATTTACACATTTAGCAATATATACACAGAAATATTTTTGGAATATTTAACTTTTTTGGTGAATTTTTGTCAGGGAAGCTATGGACTGCCGTAATCATGCATTATGTTGATGTTCTTCTCATAAAAAAAATATTTGGGTTTGGAATTGGGCTTTGCTTTTTTGTATACATGTTTTTTACATATTTAGCAATTTACACACAGAAAATTTTTTGAATATTTAACTTTCTTGGTGAATTTTTGTCAGGGAAGCTATGGACTGCCGTAATCATGCGGCTGCAAAAGTGCCGTACTTATGCAGTATTTTGATGCTTTTCCTGTGGAAAGGATAATGAAATTTAAAATTAAGCTTTGCTTTTTTATATACATGTTATTTACACATTTAGCAATATATACACAGAAATATTTTTGGAATATTTAACTTTTTTGGTGAATTTTTGTCAGGGAAGCTATGGACTGCCGTAATCATGCATTATGTTGATGTTCTTCTCATAAAAAAAATATTTGGGTTTGGAATTGGGCTTTGCTTTTTTGTATACATGTTTTTTACATATTTAGCAATTTACACACAGAAAAATTTTGGAATATTTAACTTTCTTGGTGAATTTTTGTCAGGGAAGCTATGGACTGCCGTAATCATGCGGCTGCAAAAGTGCCGTACTTATGCAGTATTTTGATGCTTTTCCTGTGGAAAGGATAATGAAATTTAAAATTAAGCTTTGCTTTTTTATATACATGTTATTTACACATTTAGCAATATATACACAGAAATATTTTTGGAATATTTAACTTTTTTGGTGAATTTTTGTCAGGGAAGCTATGGACTGCCGTAATCATGCATTATGTTGATGTTCTTCTCATAAAAAAAATATTTGGGTTTGGAATTGGGCTTTGCTTTTTTGTATACATGTTTTTTACATATTTAGCAATTTAAACACAGAAAAATTTTGGAATAGTTAACTTTCTTGGTGAATTTTTGTCAGGGAAGCTATGGACTGCCGTAATCATGCGGCTGCAAAAGTGCCGTACTTATGCAGTATTTTGATGCTTTTCCTGTGGAAAGGATAATGAAATTTAAAATTAAGCTTTACTTTTTTATATAGATGTTATTTACACATTTAGCAATATATACACAGATATATTTTTGGAATATTTAACTTTTTTGGTGAATTTTTGTCAGGGAAGCTATGGACTGCCGTAATCATGCATTATGTTGATGTTCTTCTCATAAAAAAAATATTTGGGTTTGGAATTGGGCTTTGCTTTTTTGTATACATGTTTTTTACATATTTAGCAATTTACACACAGAAATTTTTTTGAATATTTAACTTTCTTGGTGAATTTTTGTCAGGGAAGCTATGGACTGCCGTAATCATGCGGCTGCAAAAGTGCCGTACTTATGCAGTATTTTGATGCTTTTCCTGTGGAAAGGATAATGAAATTTAAAATTAAGCTTTGCTTTTTTATATACATGTTATTTACACATTTAGCAATATATACACAGAAATATTTTTGGAATATTTAACTTTTTTGGTGAATTTTTGTCAGGGAAGCTATGAACTGCCGTAATCATGCATTATGTTGATGTTCTTCTCATAAAAAAAATATTTGGGTTTGGAATTGGGCTTTGCTTTTTTGTATACATGTTTTTTACATATTTAGCAATTTACACACAGAAAAGTTTTGGAATATTTAACTTTCTTGGTGAATTTTTGTCAGGGAAGCTATGGACTGCCGTAATCATGCAATATGTTGATGTTCTTCTCATAAAAAAAAATATTTGGGTTTAGAATTGGGCTTTGCTTTTTTATATACATACTAACAACAGAACTACACTACTTTAAGGACATGAGAGCAGATGCACTGTATCACCATACGTGTGCCATTTTCAAAGACCCTGCTTAGGATTAAAACTTCTCAGACAATAACAATAGTACCAACCTAGAGGTTAACTGGTGTGGATGCATTCCTCTGGGAGTGAGACTATTGAGAAATTCAGTAGGGAGTTATTTTGCTTCTCCGCATTCTAACACTCCAACTGTTAACACTGTGGAAACACTGACTCATGTTTGGTAAGCAATTTCAGGGAAGAAACTATAGACATTGGATTAAATAAATTATTAATTAAATTGCATTAAATAAAAATTATTAGATTTAAATAAATATTATTAGAGTGAAAAAAAAAAGACAGAAATTAACAAATTAGAAAATAAAATTTCGAAAAATGCAACTATATTGCAGATAAGATAAGAGGACCTTATTAAAAAATACATAAACAAACTGTAATTCGACACTCGATAATTCGACACTTTCGATAATTCGACCATTTTAAAAATCAAATTTACAAGGTTGATTGTTGTTTAAATACAACTTTGCTTTTGCATGCATAAACACAGGCTCTTGTAGCAAGAACCCAAATATTATTTATAGTCATAGCAAAAGCCAACTAAGTGAAAACTGATGCCTCTTCAGAATGAATGGAAGACTGAAATCTGAAGGAGCAGAAGATATGGGTCATTTATACTTTCACCAATGCCTTTAGGATCTTTGCGATGGAACGCGTATGGTGTTTCAGCGCATGTGCTCTCATGTCCTTGAAGCACATATACTGACAGTGCCCAAAGTTGAACACACTGTATAGTGTCTGAAATATCTTTGGCCCCTTCGGATACCAACCTTCGCTTCATTCTAGAGAGGCGTTAGTTTTCATGTCATATTTGTAATATAGTTTTGTTGTTTGCAATTTTCTTTTTTTTTCCTTTCAAATATGTATCCACTCTGAAATATAGTTTGTAAATTTTTATTCCAATTTATTTTCTTATATATATATGTTTTTTTTTTTTCATTTCCAAAATATTTATTTATACTTTCACCAATGCCTTTAGGATCTTTGCGATGGCACACGTATGGTGTTTCAGCGCATGTGCTCTCATGTCCTTGAAGCACATATACTGACAGTGCCCAAAGTTGAACAAACTGTATAGTGTCTGAAATATCTTTGGCCCCTTCGGATACCAACCTTCGCTTCATTCTAGAGAGGCGTTAGTTTTCACTAAGGTTGGCTTTTGCTATGACTATAAATAAGGCTCAAGGCCAAACCTTGGCTACAAGAGCCTGTGTTTACGCACGGACAACTTTATATGTGGCTTTTTCAAGTGTGCGAACATTGGATAGCATACATGTAAAGATGACCCATATCTTCTGCTCATTCAGATTTCAGTCTTCCATTCATTCTGAAGAGGCATCAGTTTTCACTAAAGTTGGCTTTTGCTATGACTATAAATAATATTTGGGTTCTTGCTACAAGAGCCTGTGTTTATGCATGCAAAATCAAAGTTGTATTTAAACAACAATCAACCTTGTAAATTTGATTTTTAAAATGGTCGAATTATCGAAAGTGTCGAATTATCGATAGTGTCGAATTACAGTTTGTTTATTTATTTTTTAATAAGGTCCTCTTATCTTATCTGCAATATAGTTGTATTTTTCGAAATTTTATTTTCTAATTTGTTAATTTTTTCTTTTTTTTTCACTCTAATAATATTTATTTAAATCTAATAATTTTTATTTAATGCAATTTGATTAATAATTTATTTAATCCAATGTCTATAGTTTCTTCCCTGAAATTGCTTACCAAACATGAGTCAGTGTTTCCACAGTGTTAACAGTTGGAGTGTTAGAATGCGGAGAAGCAAAATAACTCCCTACTGAATTTCTCAATAGTCTTACTCCGAGAGGAATGCATCCACACCAGTTAACCTCTAGGTTGGTACTATTGTTATGCTTCTGAGAAGTTTTAATCCTAAGCAGGGTCTTTGAAAATGGTACACGTATGGTGATACAGTGCATGTGCTCTCATGTCCTTAAAGAAGTGTAGTTCTGTTGTTTGCAATTTCATTTTCGGATTTGTTAAAATTTTTCTTCTATAGTTTCTCACCTGCGGGTCCTTCGGGTAAACCCGGGGCGTTGCCCGGGTCACTCGGCTAGTATATTTTTAATTTAATAAAAGATGAAATAAAAATTACATATTAAACCCAATTTGAAGCTGTTAATTTACATTTCTATGATGATAATGTAAGATTTCAATAAAAATATTATTCACAGAAGAATAAATTTATTTAAATTTTTTATATTAAATAATTTATATTTTTATTATTATTTTTTGTATATTTTTTAACCTACAGGTTCATGTAGCGCAGAACGCCAACTGCCCTTTATTTTTCGAGCAAACATCCACTTTCAACTGAATCGATTTTTATGAATATATTTCTTTATAAATCGATTTTTATTGAAAAATATTTTCGATTTTTCATAAAGAAACTAGACGGGTGACCCGGGCTTCGCCCCGGGATTGACCCGTGTGCATATCTACCCGAGTGATATATATTTAGATAAGATTTTTTCTATAATTGTTTGTTATTAGCATTATCTATTTGTTTGCATCAGCATAATTTAATCTAATCTTTGATAGAGGGCGCTGTTCGTGATCTAAGTAGAATAATTTGAATATATAGTTTTAATAATTGATTTATATATTTCTTAAAATAGCCTATCGTCTTCCCCGTTATTTTTTACCTATGTGTGGAAATTTAGGTTTGAATTAGTGAACTACTGAGAATTTGTATACCGGACATCCAAAAAACAAACATACAAACATTGATTAATATATATATATATATGTGGGATTACCGGTGCGAAATCTTTTGAAGTTGATTGATAATTGATTGAAGATGTTGGCGCAGTCGTTGATGCTGAGTGGTAAGGTGTTCACAACAGGGGAAAATAACGAAAACACAGGGTTGGTTGAGTTGAAAAAGGCTAGTTATCTAGGGAGAGGAAGGAGTTGAGGAGTTGACTATCGACTATCTATTCCATGATTGAGAATTGACTTATCTGAGGTATTGAGGAGACGGGATTTTCTCCAAGCTGATCTCTATGGCGGTCCAGGTGCTAACTCGATCCTGTCCAAGGTCCTGACTCCGTGCTGTCCCGGGGCTAACTAACTATT
This sequence comes from Cordylochernes scorpioides, assembly GCA_030710605.1. Taxonomy (NCBI): domain Eukaryota; kingdom Metazoa; phylum Arthropoda; class Arachnida; order Pseudoscorpiones; family Chernetidae; genus Cordylochernes; species Cordylochernes scorpioides. The sequence goes on from CP092879.1 coordinate 80,826,272, forward strand.
CTGCGTTCCCGATTTAAGAAGAAAACTCTTTTGGCTTCTCATTGGCTGATCGTTTGTGACGTGTAATCTCGCTATAGGTTCTTGGCTAATGTTCTACTCTCTGATTGGTCTTTGCTAATTCTTTTTTTCTCTGGACTTGTCCTAACCTGACGAGGAAATGCTAGGTTCTTGAACTCAGTCTTATGAGTTCCGGGATAATAAACCCTGCTAATGATTGCTTCCTTTTTGTTAGTCCTTCTCTCAATCTTTTTCCCAGATTTCTTAAGCCTTGTCTTTATTAAATCCTTTAAAACATACATTGCATACATATTGGGTCGGGTTTGCATCCAGTTATGTACAAATTATGACAGATTCCCCCCCTACATGTGAAGAATTTACGAAGGGGTGAACCTGAGTGAGTTCTGTAAAGGAAAAAAAATAATTTTGTGGGAAAATTAGTTGGTTATAGAGAGGCTATATACAAGCATTGGTAGTGATATAAAAGATTAAAGAGAAAGGTGTTAATGACATATAGCTTGCGTAAAATTAATAGAAATCAAAATTTTTTTAATTGTAAGACATAAAAATGAATACTATGGTACATAGTGGGATCAACGAAAAGAAAAAGAAATGCCTAACTATATTCTACTCGAAGTTGGGAATGAAAATCGAGGGATTTCTATTAGGTCTTTTGAGAAATCAAAAAATAAAATAAAAGTTGGGAGAAATCGAAGTGAATGCTTTTATTGCATTGGTGAGAAAGAAATGAAAAATGCCTTGTTGCATTGGTGAGAAAAAGAAAAATGCCTAATCATATTCTGCTCGAGATTGGGAAGGAAATCGAGGGAATTCTATTAGGGCTTTTGAGAAATCAAAAAATAAAATAAAAGTTGGAAGAAATCAAAGTGAATGCTTTTATTGCATTGGTGAGAAAGAAATGAAAAATGCCTTGTTGCATTGGTGAGAAAAACAAAAATGCCTAATCATATTCTGCTCGAGATTGGGAAGGAAATCGAGGGAATTCTATTAGGGCTTTTGAGAAATCAAAAAATAAAATAAAAGTTGGAAGAAATCAAAGTGAATGCTTTTATTGCATTGGTGAGAAAGAAATGAAAAATGCCTTGTTGCATTGGTGAGAAAAAGAAAAATGCCTAATCATATTCTGCTCGAGATTGGGAAGGAAATCGAGGGAATTCTATTAGGTCTTTTGAGAAATAAAAATAAAATAAAAAGTTGGAAGAAATCAAAGTAAATGCTTTGTTGCATGAGTAAAAAAAAGAAAAATGCTTTGTAAGTAAAAAAAAAAATAAAATATCTAGTTTAAAAGAAAACCAGTGAGTTTTCGTTAATAAAATTTGTTTGGTTGTTGAATTATGAACAAAATAAAAGAAATGGTAAATAAAATGGTAAATAATTGCAAAAATAAATGATAAGTAATTGAATTAAGAAAAATGATAAATTGGATTAAGTATTTTGATTTTAAAATAAGAAAAATAATGTAAATGAATGATATAAAAAAAATTTATAGCGAGGTTCGTAAACTCGCTTGTTATTTACAACAACAATCTAATCATGTTCGCAACCAATTAATTATATGCCTTGTAGATTTTTTTTGTCTTTTCTGTGCGACTCTTGGGTAGAAACGTGATCTGTCCCAATTGCGGATTCATATTGTGTATACAGGAGACATGGGAATCTAATTAACCTTACGTGTGTATTTTGTCTTGGTGTTCGTGTTTGTATTTCGAGATCTCAATGCCGACTGTTGTATGTTAATATGTCCCGAGCCTTAATGCGTTCTAGGGATTTTTATGCAATTCCCTAGGGCACTTAAGATGTGCTCGCCCAATATCCACTTTATTATATCGGGTGTCAGTACCTGAGTTAAAACTTTGAATACAGGATCCGAGGAGAGTCCTCGATCCTTCTAAAAAGGTTGTTTAATCCCTTCGGAAGAAGCGCAAGCTCGAAAGCTTAGTTACCTAATTTTTCCTATAATTTTAAGTGGCAGTATGCGTGTTTTGTTCATATTTGACCTTGAGATCTGCGTGTTTTAAAATCTAACGTCTGTAGTCTAATGTGGGTTGAATGTAACGTTTTTTGGAAGTCTTTAAAGAATAAAAGAATAGAAATGTGAACTCATTGGGAAGTTTCGGTAACGTCTTAAGTCTTTTGTGAGAATGTAATTGAATTGTGTTTCTTATAAAAGTCGATATGTAGGTTCAACTGAAATCCAAACTGGGCGACACTAGATTGTCCACAGCGCGCTGACCTCAATTTAGCTGTTGGTCGAGAGGGGCCCACGGTAATTCGAGACCGGAAGCATGGCGGATGTGCGGGAAAAACAAGGTCCCTCCCTGGGGTGAATCCCAATTTATCCCCCCTCTATTTGCATGTAGTTTGGTGACATTTAATGGCGTTAGTTGCCGGCATCTTGTGTCGTGCGACTCAAATGGTCCCCCTCTATTTGCAAGTAATTTGAGTAATGGCGGACGTCTTATTGTTGTGCGGGGAAACGATCCCCACCTCACTTCCTGCTTCCTAATTGATTTTTTACTCAACGCCTAATTGTCCTTCTAATTGAATCTGCACGTGCTCTAATTGAATTGGGGCTTCTCCCTCCGGCATCGGTTTTGTTTCTTTTTAGTTGATTCGAGTTCCTCTGAGTTTATCTAAATTTTCAGCTAGAATGTCCCCTAGAATTTCTAGGAGTCTTACAAGTGCTTGACCTATATGGAAGACTGCCTCTTGCAGCTGGTAAATTCTAGGGGAAGGTAGGGTATAAATTAGCACGTGAACGATGAATAAAAATGGGACGAATCCATAGGGTAGAAATAGCAGACAAATAACAGAGATTAGGTGAAAAATGGGATATTGACCCATCTTCTCCCATGTTTTTGCCATGAATGGTGGCTCTGGAATATCTATTTGGACTTTTATTAATTGTGGCTGTTCTATGTCGCAATTCTTGTTATCGTGGGAGGATGGCGTAGATCGTTTTTTGGACAAAATGGTAGGATTTAAATGATTGTCAGGTTCGCAGTTCGCCTGTTTGGTGGTCAATGGTTCTGTTAAAGAAATGTCAGTTATAGGTGGTTTAAGTGGAAATGTACAATCGTCTCTCTGTCTTAGATGGTGTAAAATTGTTATTGTTTGTATTGTGTGTGTGGTATGTTTTGTGTACGAATTTTGTTTATTTTTGTGGGCGGTATCGGTGTCTTTTTGGAGAGGTTGATTGGTTTCATCGATACTTCTAGCGAATCGGCAGGTGGGACAGGTTTTTACCTGTTTTGCAATGTCTTGTGTCATGTTCTGCCAATAATATTGTGAAGAGATGAGTCTCGGCATCTTTGAGATGTTTGGATGGTGGTGTTGGGTATGGACGGAGTTAAGAAGTTTGGCTGTGAGTGATTTTGGAACTATAATTTTAGTTACACCTTTTCAGGAGACGGTATGCAGTCCATTGTGATCCATAGTCAAGCAAGATTTTCCCGATGGGGAAGGCTGATGGCTCTTAATGATAGAGGCGTCTAAAAAGCCACAGAATGGGTTACGAGTTACAACGCCCGTTTCATATTGTTGTTCTCCATTTTTGCTACGGACCTCATATTCGTATCTTGATAGCCTTAATCTCCACCGAAACAATCTGCCTGTCGGGCTTTTGATCTCTTTCAGCCACTGCAATGCGGGATGGTCAGAAAATATTGTAAATTTTCTGCCCATTAGACAGGCGCGGAAATTATCCACACTTTCCACAATGGCTAGGCATTGTAGTTCCGAGTTTGAATAACTTCGCTCGTGCGCACGCAGAGAGCGGCTTAATTCTGGACTGTGTATGTCTTCCCATCAGGGTAGACCTGTTTGAGAACGCCTGCAATGCCGAGTGTTGAGGCGTTACAGTACAGCTGGCATGGCAGACCTTCCTGGTTAAGGTGTAATGTGGGGTGTGTTGTAAGGCTTTCTTTCAGGCTAGTGAACGCTTTCTGGCATTCGTCATCCCAGACCCATATGACATCCCTTTTTAGAAGGTTGACAAGTGGTGTCCGCAAGCGGGCGTGGTCTGGAATGAACTTTTTATAAGCGTTCACAGCGCTAAGAAAGATCGCAATGTTTTTCGATTGTGTGGTTGTTTGGTGACGTGAATTTTTTCTGTGTTTTGTGTAGACGAGGTGGTTGTTTCGGCAGTGGTTGTGCATATGTTATTTGCTGGGTGTTGTCGCCTTTTGGCGCGAGTGTCGTGCTTGTTGCGCTTGTTGTGCGTGTTACTGTTGTGTGACGACGTATGGACATGTGTGTGTTTAGCGTGAAAGCCTTCCTGTTGGATGGATCTTGTCTGTGTACTGTTGTTGTGAGTGTCGTGTTTGTTGCGATGTACACTTGCGTGATTATTCGTGACGATGTGTGGTCACTTATGAGCTTTATGTGGGAGTTGTGCGAGCTGTCCTGTGGGATGGACGCGCCTTGTGCATTGTTGTGGCAAGTTGAAGCCGTTGTGGCCTTGTTAATCGAGGGCATATAGTAAAGGCAATTGGCCTTAGTGAAAAAGTTGTGTGGTGCGTGATTAGATTGGCATGGTGTTTTGGTCAATGGATGCACGCAGTGGTTGCCATGTGCGGAGTGTTTGGGTGCAGGGCAAGTCCTTTGGGACATGTTTGGGCATTCCCAATATGTGCATTCATTTGGTACATGGTTAAAATGGTAAGTATGCGTAGACAATGGGGCGCCAAGTTGGAATATAGTGCCGTTATTAAAGTCTATTGCTATATTAAAATGCTGGAGGGTATTTATGCTGAGAATTCCAAATGGCAGCGGTGCTTCCACCACGTGGAAATTCTCTTTTCTGGATATTTTACCTATTGTCAGCGGGAGTGCTAATTTTCCTATTGTTGTTGCAAAACCGTCTAGGGTCTGTAGCTCTATAGATTGTTCTTTTAAATTTAACTTAGGAAGGTGAATTTTTAACATTTTGTACAAATTATATGGCACTATATTCGAACTTGCGCCTGGGTCAATTAAAAATGGGCATGGTAGATCAGGCGTTAGAAACAGTTTCAGCGTCAATTTCTTGACGCCAAAGAGTTGAGGTTGCCTTCCTACCTCAGTCCCGAAAAGTCGGCTCGGCTGATGCGTCTCCGGCTTGGGATGTCGGCGTGGGACGCTGGGCGTGCTGGGTTGGGACCGTTTGCACTGTCCGCGCACTCGGGTGTCGATTTTGGGCCATTTGCACTGCCCTTGTGTTCGAATGTCGAGCTTGTTGGGATGGTACAGTCCACCTACTTGGTTTTTTCTGGATACTGGTGTAGGGATCCGGCATGGGGGGTGGTGGTTCCTCGGAGTGGCGCATCAGATCACCCGGCCACGTGTCGGCGGCGGCACCTCCGCCATCTTCCGGCCTGGGGCGGGGGCGTGGGCGTCGGCTGACCCGCGGGTGGAGCCTCGGTCCTCGTCTCGCCGGGTCGTCTTTACTCCTTGGAGGATCGCCGTCAACTGCACGATGATGGCCGCCAGGGTGCGTAGTGTCGTTTTTCTTCTCTCCGCTAGATCCTTGCCGTTGCTTTTCGTTTGTTTTCCATTATATCCTGTCGACTTAATGTGGGATTACCGGTGCGAAATCTTTTGAAGTTGATTGATAATTGATTGAAGGTGTTGGCGCAGTCGTTGATGCTGAGTGGTAAGGTGTTCACAACAGGGGAAAATAACGAAAGCACAGGGTTGGTTGAGTTGAAAAAGGCTAGTAATCTAGGGAGAGGAAGAAGTTGAGGAGTTGACTATCGACTATCTATTCCATAATTGAGAATTAACTTATCTGAGGTATTGAGGAGACGGGATTTTCTCCAAGCTGATCTCTATGGCGGTCCAGGTGCTAACTCGATCCTGTCCAAGGCCCTGACTCCGTGCTGTCCCGGGGCTAACTAACTATTCTGCGTTCCCGATTTAAGAAGAAAACTCTTTTGGCTTCTCATTGGCTGATCGTTCGTGACGTGTAATCTCGCTATAGGTTCTTGGCTAATGTTCTACTCTCTGATTGGTCTTTGCTAATTCTTTGTTCTCTGGACTTGTCCTAACCTGACAAGGAAATGCTAGGTTCTTGAACTCAGTTTTATGAGTTCCGGGATAATAAACCCTGCTAATGATTGCTTCCTCTTTGTTAGTCCTTCTCTCAATCTTTCTCCCAGATTTCTTAAGCCTTGTCTTTATTAAATCCTTTAAAACATACATTGCATACATATTGGGTCGAGTTTGCATCCAGTTATGTACAAATTATGACATATATATAGAAGATATATAAATATATATTAGATAATAAAAAGGCATATATTGGATTTAATAAAAGATTTATTTTGCCAATATTTCGGCTGGCTGAACGCCAACCTTTATCGAGGCATTACATCTTTGTATACACTGTGTATACAAATATTGGCAAAATAAATCTTTTATTAAATCCAATATATGCCTTTTTATTATCTAATGAATTAAATATGGAGTTCTCTATTTTCAAAATAAATATATATGTAGATATTTAAAAAAGACATATTGAATATATTTTTCAATATTGGCAAATAATTTCTATGGGTACAATTTAACACGAGTGGCTATGGTTTATATACATTTCAAGAATATTTTTTTGACACTCATGTCATTTTGTAGCCTTAGAAGGACGTCTTGGCTGAACGTGATCTTCCTCTTATAAAGGAAACTCTTCTCCCAGACTTGTATTTCTATAGAGAACAAAGGTATTTTTGTTATCTTAATTCATAACTCATTAATTATCGGAAAAACATTTACTAAGTTAGAACCGGAGAGAAACAAAGTAAATATAAAAAATGTTTGTGTGGGTGTGCAATGATTATTTGTTGCTAATATAATCCCTTCGGTATAAGTGAGGGAAAAGTTTCCTTTATGTATATCGGCAATACAAGCTTTCGGGCTCAACAGCCCTTCCTTAGTATCCTTAATATTGATTAGATTCGATAAACCTCAGTAACATAGTTATACCTGTCGAAGGGCTGTTAAGCCCGAAAGCTTGTATTGCCGATATACATAAAAGAAACTTTTCCCTCAGCTAAATGATTATTTTATTCAACTCAAAACAGCATTTAATTTCAAAAATAAACACTTGGGTAAAACCTGGGCGTTGTCTTGTTCATTTGGCTAGTTATAGATATTTTAATCAAATCTCTCTCTTGAAATAACCCGGTCAGATTCCTGGAGCCACCACGTACTATAATCACAGCCAACTATCCAGGTTGTCTAATAGCGGACACCAGATGTCTGTACTTGGTTCTGTACAGGGGTAAATATACTTAATGTTGTGTTGAAGTAAATTGGTCATGATTTTTTTTATTTAAAATGTGAAAATTTAAATTTTTTAAATTATCATGGCCAATGAGTAAGTTAAAAAAATTCTGAAATTATCAAATTTTATGAATCGCTTTTATTCGATATTAATATAAAATTTACACCGTTTGTATTTCTCCACTTGACATTGTTAAGCAAGTAGAATAACGTCGTTTCTCGAAACCTCGCTCTTTTCCAATAAGATACATATCGTTAATTTTTATTGATTTTAAATAACTTTTAACAATTTTACTTAATCAATTCAAATATCTTTTATATAACTTGAATAAAATGACTGTATTGGATGGTATTTGAAATTCTATATACACAGTTACGAGCGTCATCATCTCTGTCACCGTTTGCTTTTTTCTGGAATGGCGCTCTCCTATTGGTTGGCTACGATCACGTGGCTACGATGGCGCCGCCACTACGCGAGACACTTTGTTTGTGACTTTGCCCCCTCCCCCCTCCCCAACTCGCTTTTTGGTTTTTGTAACTATTGTGTTGGAGCGGGTAGCTCCTTAAATAAATGCATATATTAGTTAATAACTAAATGGAATCCTCTCTTTCTTTTTCCCAGTAAGAGACGCCTACGGAAGCCAACAGTACATAGACAGATAAAGCACATAGGCTATAGTTATTAACTAATATATGCATTTATTTAAGGCGCCAATTTATAATTGTAACAAATAGTATTTGAATAAAAACATTCAATCGGGTAAAACACGGGCATTGCTCGGGTCATTCGGCTAGTATAAGTAGAAATAGGAATCAAAATAAATATTCCTCTGAGGAGAGTGAAGGCGAGTCACAGAAACGCCGGGAATTAAATAAATAAACAATTGGTTGATGTATTTGTTCCAAACCAACTTCCAACCAAGAATTCAAAACAATATAAATTTGTAGAATAAAGAAATTTCGTCAATTCATTGGCGTGTAGAGCTCTCATAAAGCGAATAGTGCTGACTGGGAAAATTCCTTTAGAATGGCACAATCAAAAAACAGGTCAACAATCAAAGTCAATCTTAATTGGGGTTTTACAGACTTGGTGAAGTTTTTATATTAATAAAGAATAAGTATGACCAAGAGAGAATCTCTATGGGGTTTACTACACATGAACAAACATACAGCTTAATACCACTGGTCTTATACACCGCAGGAAGGAAGCATAGCTGAAACTCCTATATATTCCAAACAACCAAGATATATGTTTTACTCATTTATTCAAGTAACCCAGGTTCTGGAGCTTACAGAAGTCACTAACTACCCAATGTTTTACTAATAAATATAGAGAATTCCCTACACAATGAAAAATAATGTCAAAAATGATATTATCGAGATGTTTTGTTTATTTAATTCTTTTTTATCTATTCTATCTATAGATAAGATACATTATACTTTCAAAAAAAATATTCAAGATTTATATTCTTTATCTTTTAAAAAAATAACTTCTTGTTTTTAACAACTGCTTGTATAGAGGTTTATGCTGAGCCATCCTCTTCTTTTTTCCGCTCCTTATTTGATACACTGTAAATATAATTGATAATTACTGGTACTTTTATTCCTGTATGTACCCTACATCAATGCTAGAAGCAACTGTATAAGACGAAAAGGACTTTACAAAGCTTTTTGCCGTTGTTATATTAAAATGTTTTATAAAAATTTAGAGATTTTTTCATTTATTTCAATTTGCTCACTCGTGATGTCAATTGAATTATCTGAAACTTTTTTACTGGGCCATATTTTAAATATTGGTATTCTAGAAGTCCTTCATAATTAAGCTGAAACAAAGTTAACTAACTAAATTCCCATTTTATCAGCAAATATATTACCGATATCTATCCAAATCTAAATTACATAATTACAACAGAAGAGACAGATATAATAAAAACTCCCGAGTTCATTTTCATTTTGACTGTTCACATCTCAGAATTGCTCAACAATTGAATTGAAAATATAATCTATTTTTTATTACTATATATATATTGAAGGAAGTTTAGATGGAAATTATAGAGTTTATGATTTATATAGATAAAACAATTTTAAGGCACATGTGTTAGCATAATAAAATTTATTAATAACATTTTATATTTACAGAAAACATTTCTCAAATAAATTAGTAGTTGCTTTTAGCAATGTTTTAATCAATAGTAATCGAAACAAATGAAAACCACTTCAAAATAATAAAAAAATCCAATTAGAATTGAAAAGTTTATTTAAATTTATATACATGAATGTATTTCTAAAGACATATATTTGTAATTTACCGTAATTTCGAGAAAGATATTATTTTGCTTTTAATTTGTGAACATGCTCTTTATAATCTAAAAAATTATTTATTTATAAAAATGAAATTAGGTAGTTAAAGTCAAGGCTTGTCTCAAGTCCAGATGCTGAATATGTTTGAAGTTTATTAAGGTGTTTATTAAAATTATATTTTCACAATTCTTCTTGTAAGGAACAGTTCATGTTTAATAAAACCTGTTGAAAAGCGATTAAAAACCTGACAGCTTGCATTTTATATTAAAAAGAAATTCTTTGTGAAAAAAAAATTGCGCTTAAACGCGCTTCTCAATTTTAATTTGAATATATAGAGCTGGAAAAGGAATCAAAGTTATGACTTGAGCTTAGTTGTCCTTGGAGTTTACAAACTGTTCAAGGTTGTAATCAGCGAGGTGCTTCGCTATGAGGAGTCGAACTGACACTGTTGTCAATTTAAACAGCTTTTCTCGAGTGATGAAATTCCATTTGTAAAGAAGCTTTGTTCTCTTTATGTCTTCCGAGAAATATTCTTCGATCATTTCAACATAGAGGTCAGCATTCAGTTTGTACAACGACATCTCTGACTCCAGCTTTTGTCGGATCTCGGCGGTGTTGTTGAATACAAAACTTGCCCTTTGGTTGAAATCCATTTCCAAGAGATAGGCACTCACGGAGATAGAATTTCTGCCTAGCTTGTGTCGTTGCAGTCTCTGCACCTGTATCTTACATTCATCCCACCATATTGACAATTCCTGTGGGAATACTGGTTTATATGCCTCAGGGTTTTGAAGGAGAAAATAGTTCACAATCAGTTTAATTATATCTTCATATCTATAAACACCATTAATAACTGGCCTATACTGTAAGAGTTGGACCAGATCAATATCATGGGCTGCTCTCAGTAGCATTTTCAATATAGTATTTCCACACCATCTTGCTCTAAAGGCGGCTAAGGTAATAATTTTAAAACCATCTTTGTCTTCGACATCCACCTGGACTCCAGCTTCAACTAGAAGTCTGATGATTTGATAGTGGAGAAAATTGATTGCCAGAGATAGTAAAGTGCCACCAGCGTTGTCTCTAGCGTTGATATCGGCGCCTGAATTTAACAACATTTTGATATTAATAGTACTCTCATTTTCAGGCGCGAACATCAACGGAGTCTGACCCTCATTATTCCTAACATTAACATCAAACCCGGATTTAAGGAAATATTCTAGAATTCCAGGGCACTGGCTAGCTGCAGCATAAAATAAAGCAGAGTTTCCTGTTTTATCCACATGTTTAGTATCAGCTCCTGCTTTCAATAAACAGTTGAAATAATCGACATTCCCCATCTTGACTGCAATCATTAAGATAGAAATGCCATCATCTTTCTTGGCATTGATGTCCGCCCCTTTCTCTATAAACAATCGAAACAATTCGCTATCATTTATTTCTTCAAATAATTCAAGAAATGGCGTTGTAATAGAATTGGAAATATTTACATCTGCTCCAGCTTCAACAAATTTATGAATCAAATCTTTATATTTGTGGTAAATTGCGGCATTCTCTCTAATTTCCAATTTCCTTTTCACCCAATCCGTAATTGCATACAACAGTGGAACCCAATTTCTAATATCTTTGATATTTACATCAGCTCCCGCGTCAATAAGATAACTTGCTGTGGATAGCTCGCGGCTCATAATAGCATAATGTAAGGGGGATTGTCTACAACCATTCAGGGAGTTCACATCTGCCCCAGCCTCTACCAGGTACTGAACTAAGTCTTGATTGCCTTTATGAGCAGCCAAGTGCAGTAGTGAATTCCCTCTTTTGGTCTTTATATTAATATCTGCGCCAGATTCTAACAACTCCTTTACCTTCACCCAATTTTCATTTTTAATTTCCAAAAGTAGAGCCATGTGTATTCGTAAAGAGAAAATTATATATTTTTAATTTAATAAAAGATGAAATAAAAATTACATATTAAACCCAAATTGAAGCTGTTTATTTACATTTATATGATGATAATGTAAGATTTCAATAAAAATATTATTCACAGAAGAATAAATTTATTTTAATTTTTTATATTAAATAATTTATAATTATTTTTTTTTTGTATATTTTTTAACCTACAGGTTCATGTAGCGCAGAACGTCAACTGCCCTTTATTTTTCGAGCAAACATCCACTTTCAACTGAATCGATTTTTATGAATATATTTCTTTATAAATCGATTTTTATTGAAAAACATTTTCGATTTTTCATAAAGAAACTAGTCAGGTGACCCGGGCTTCGCCCTGGGATTGAGCCATGTGCATATCTACCCGAGTGATATATATTTGGTTTGAATTAGTGAACTACTGCGAATTTGTATACCAGGCATACAAACAAACAAACATACAAACATTGATTTTTATATATATAGATGTGAAAATTTTAATTTTTAAATTATCATGGCCAATGAGTAAGTTAAAAAAATTCTGAAATTATCAAATTTTATGAATCGCTCTTATTCGATATTAATATAAAATTTTCACCGTTTGTATTTCTCCACTTGACATTGTTAAGCAAGTAGAATAACGTCGTTTCTCGAAACCTCGCTCTTTTCCAATAAGATACATATCGTTAATTTTTATTGATTTTAAATAACTTTTAACAATTTTACTTAATCAATTCAAATCTCTTTTATATAACTTGAATAAAATGACTGTATTGGATGGCATATGTCCTCGTTTATAATAATTCATATAAAAGACACTGCGGCCAGTAAATCTTTTTATTGTCTCGACGTTTCGACAAAAATCTTTTGTAGGTGTATCTACATGTACTGGTTTACAAAGGAAGGTTTGAAAAAGGAATCACCTCCTTTTTTGCCTGGATGCTATATTTATGGCGAACTAAATAACTTAGTCCCTATTTCTGCTCCGCGCTTATGGAATTGAAGACTAGAGGCGATGGCGTCGACCTTTCATATTAAATCTTACTTTTCCTTATTACTAATAATTGTATATAGTTACAGAACTACTGGTTTCCTGTGCTGCTCTTTTCCTGTTATTGCACCTTGTACCGAGAATCTGCATAAGACTAACGTCTTAATAAAGGCTGTGTGTGTGTGAAAAAGGAATCAAAGTTTACGGCGACGTGTTTCTTTTATTTGTTGCTGTATAATCGGCAAGCTTTCGGTCTTTGACATCCTTCAACAGTCAACTTGTGCAGAGTATTAGGCTCAGAGATTGTAGAGCTCTGATAAGAAAAGGAATGATACTCTGCTGATATATATCTTTTGACTTGTAGAGATGCAAAAATATATACAGTGGTACCTCGACATACGAGCGCCCCAACATACGAGTTTTTCGAGATACGAGCCGACGAGCAAGTGATTTTTTGCTTTTAGTTACGAGCGAAATTCGAGATACGAGTTCGGTTCGGTAGTGTTGAAGATATTAATCTGTGATTTTAAATGTTTCTTTTTGACCAGTACTTTTGTTTTGTTTTGCTTTTCCTAAAATGTTTCTTTCTTCTTCTTCATTATTATTTGTTCTATATGCAAAGCTTTGTTTTTTGAGACTTGAATAAACAAATTCAAGTTTTTTATATTTTTGTGTGCTCGTGTACCATTCGGAAAACCCCAGAGCATTTAAATCACATAAGATTTTGAAAGAAAAACTGCAAGTTATGTGGAGGTCGAACCCGAAGGCATGGGTCACCAGGAAGTTCTTTGTGGAGTGGGTAAACCTGGCTTTCGGCCCTACTGTTAAGAAATATCTACAGGAAAATAACCTACCCATGCAAGCCCTTCTCATCCTCGACAATGCCCCTGCTCATCCACCAAACCTCGAAGATGACATTCCTGAGGAGTTAAAATTCATAAAGGTTCTCTACTTACCACCCAACACCACTCTTATCCTGCAGCCCATGGATCAGCAAGTGATTTCTAATTAAAAAAAAACTATACACCAAGCATTTGTTTCGGCGCTGCTTTGAAGTGACGGAGAGCACAAACCTCACCCTTCGAGAGTTCTGGAAGGATCACTTTAATATAGCGATTTGCCTACAAATTATCAATCAGCCTGATTGGGAGTTACAACGAGGACCTTGACCTCTGCATGGAAAAAGCTGTGGCCTGAAGCTGTAGCTGAAAGGATCTATGAAGAATTGGAACCCGGTGTTTCAGTAGAGGAGGAGATTGTATCTCTGGGGAAATCCATGGGTTTAGAGGTGGAAGAGAGAGACGTGAACGACTCATCGAGGAGCACACCCAGGAACTGACGACTGAGGAGATACAAGAGTTACAGTCACAGCAGCATACTGAGGTTATGCAAGTAATTGGTTTTGAGGAGTCAGAGGAGGAGGTTATTTCTACAAGTGAGATAAAGGAGATCTTAGGAATGTGGGAGAGAGTTTCATAGTTCGTGGGAAAAAAACACCCAGAAAAAGTTGCAACAGGTGGTGCATCTGACCTTTTTAATGACACTTGCCTAACTCATTTCCGGAACATTCTGAGAGGGAGGAAGAAATGGTTTAGGACATGCTAAAATAAATTACAAAATATCCCTACAATCTGATGCGAAACCATATGCCTTGTGCACCCCTAGGAGAGTTCCAATTCCCTTAATGAAACAGTTGAAGGAACAACTTCAAGAGATGACCAGGCTAGAAGTCATTGAATCAGTAGAAGAGCCAACTGAGTGGTGTGCGGGAATGATTGCAGTACCTAAACCAGGAGGGAAATTAAGAAGTTGTGTTGATTTAACAAAGCTAAATCAGTATATAAGAAGAGAAAATTATCCACTACCGGCAACAGAGCATTTCCTGGGACAGCTTGGAAATGCTTGCTATTTTTCCAAGCTAGATGCAAATTCTGGATTCTGGCAGTTCGGGTTAGCTAAATAATCCCAAAAACTAACCACTTTTATAACGCCATTCGGCAGGTTCCTCTTCAAAAGAATCCCATTTGGAATATCATCGGCACCAGAAATCTTTCAAAGAAAGATGACTCAGCTTCTGGGCAAAATAGAAGGGGTGGTATGCTTCATGGATGATATTGTTGTATACGGATCCTCCTTAGAAGAACATAACGAAAGGGTACGCCAAGTTTTGAAGAAATTTCAAGAAGAAGGGATGACACTCAACCCAGAAAAGTGCCAATTTGGACTTAAAACTATAAAATTCCTGGGACACACAATGAGTTCAGAAGGCTTATTCATTGACGAAGAAAAGCTCGACGCTGTTACAAAAATGGAAGAGCCTAGATCAGCAAAAGAATTGAAGTCTTTCTTAGGCATGGTGAATTACTTGGGAAAATTCATTCCCAACCTTGCGGACAAAATACAACCTTTGAACTCATTATTAAGCACAAAAAATGAGTGGCTTGGGAAGAACCTCAGAAAAAGAGCTTTAATCTACTGAAGCAAGAATTGGCATCCAGACCTAATCTAGCCTTATATAATCCCTCAAGACTGACCATATTATCAGCTGATGCTTCCTCGTTTGGAATAAGTGGAGTCCTAAGACAAGAACAACCTGATGGATCTTTAAAACCTGTAGCTTATGTATCTAGAACACTTTCAGAAACGGAAAGAAGATACAGCCAAATTGAAAAATAAGGACTGGCTATAATATGGACTTGCGATCGACTAAAAGATTATGTTACAGGAATTAAAATCCATATTGAAACAGACCACAAGCTCCTGATTGCCATATTTACATCCAAACCCTTGGAGGACATAACTCCCAGACTTCAGCGATTGAAAATGAAGATGATGAGGTATTCCTATCAAATAAGTCACATTGCTGACAAAAAGCAAATAGTGGCTGATGTATTATCAAAGAAGCCTATCTCAAAACGGCATAAAGATGAACTGGAAGAAGAACTTTCTGCGTACATCCAATCCATTGAATTTCCAGCAACAGAAGAAAGACTTCTGGAGATTTCGAGAAAGCAAAAGGAAGATTCATTTTGCTCTCAAGTGGCTAATTATTGTACAGGTGGATGGCCTAAGAACAAAAAAGAAGTAGATCCAGAAATAAGAGGATACTGGCAATTTCAGGACGACCTGACCTATCAGAATGGTCTTCTTCTTAGAGGACAAAGAATTCTGATCCCTAGGTCAATGCGGAAAGAGATCCTTGAAAAATTGCACTAAGGCCATTTTGGGATCAATAAATGCAGATCTAGAGCAAAAGAGTCGGTATGGTGGTTGGGAATTTCCCAAGAAATTGAAAGGATGGTTTCGTCGTGTACAAAGTGCTTGAAGGAGAGAAGACCCAAGCATGAAGCTTTGATGCCCTTCGAATTCCCGATCAGACCTTGGCAAAAAGTCGGAATGGACCTCTTTTACCTAAATGGGAGATGGTACCTAATTATTTGTGATTACTATTCCAGGTACCCAGAAATATCACTTTTACAAAATCTAACTGCTCAAGAAGTGATAAGCCGTCTTAAATCTATATTTGCTAGGCACGGATGGCCTGAGACACTTAGAAACGATAATGGACCCCAATTCCAAAAGGTTCTTGGCTCCGAATTTTCAAGATTTTCGAAGGAATGGTCTTTCAAGCACATCACCTCCAGCCCGAGATTCCCTCAAGGCAATGGATTTATTGAAGCAATCATTAAGAACAAAAAAAAAGTCTTAAGAAAGAAGAAGATTGCTAACTGACTCTTCAAGCATATAGGACGATGCCCCTGGAAAGTGGGTATAGTCCAGCTGAACTATTAATGGGACGACGCCTTAGGACCTCGGTTCCCGCTATAGAGTCATCACTGATGCCAAGATACTTGGACTCCAAAGCCTTGCAAGAAAGAGAGAAAATGAGGATGATCAACCAGAAGCGTCTATATGATAAACGACATGACGTACATAGCTTGCCTCAGCTTCAACAGGGAGACAGGGAGACAGCGTTTGGATTAGAGATCAAAGGGTAGAAGGGAAAGTTCTACACAAATCCCAAGAACCTCGCTCCTATTGGGTACAAACTCCTCAAGGAAAAGTTAGGCGAAACAGGCTTCACCTCACACGCCTGCCCACTACGGAAAGTACCATGGATGCTCCTGAAGATAGTCGGCGCCAGGAGCTGAGGAATGAGGAGGCCCCCCCCTTCGACATCAACCGGGCATAAAAGGAAATGCAAGGACGACCAGGACCAGGAGACCGAGGAGGATTGCCCGACATCAAAAACCTCACCTACAAGAGAAGGAAGGACGCGGAGTGAAAACCAAGACCAGGATCAAGAGAGGAGCCTCCCTTCAACGCCAATAGTGCAGACAAGATATGGAAGGGTGGTCAAGAAACGTCAAAGATTCTTGTAAAAGTAAGAGAGGAGATGTGCAGAGTATTAGGCTCAGATATTGTAGAGCTCTGATAAGAAAAGGAATGATACTCTGCTGATATATATCTTTTGACTTGTAGAGATGCAAAAATATATATACATAATTATAAAAATAATTTGTTTAGCTAATCTGGTATTTTGTCCTGACTGACAACATACAACTTTCCAAAAAACTAGAAGATAATATATGTATACACGTAAATATTTACATAATTAGAAATTGTCTTAATGAAATGAATGATTATTATAGAAAATCTTTTGTCCTCGTCGTGTTGTCGAAACGTCGAGACAATAAAAAGATTTACTGGCCGCAGTGTCTTTTATATGAAGAACTATGAATGCCGCCGGCCAGGCAGCTTCATCTTTACGATATTCCAAGTTTCATAGCATTACATCAGTTCCTTATGAACGTGACACTTTCCATTTCCACTATTGTAGTTCAATCATTTTGAAAAAATGACATTTATTTCTTATAAAATGGATCTTCAAAAATGTGTTCACCTTTGAAGCATCTAACTTGATTCCTACCATCTTGTTGGAGATGTTTTGATGGCAGCATGCACTGTTAGATTTAGGAGTCCATATAACAGAACTTTCCATGAAAGATGGTCTTAAACATGGGTATATTGATGGATTGGTTGAATGTCTTTCTCTTGTTACCAATGTAATAATGTGTGAATTATTGGTTTTCAAATTACAAGAAAATTATCCAAAATGTATCAAGTTACTTTTTCTTCAAATAAAAGACACTTCGGCCAGTAAATCTTTTTATTGTCTCGACGTTTCGACAAAAATTGTGTTCGCTCCTGACGAGGACAAAAATTTTGTCGAAACGTTTAGACAATAAAAATATTTACTGGCCGAAGTGTCTTTTACTTGAAGAAATATGAATGCCGGCCAGGCAGCCTCTATCTTTACAAGTTACTTTTGTGATAAATCTCTTCAAAATTCTGGTCACCGTTGAAGCATCTCACTAGAATCTAGAGAGAATTCTGCTATGGTTCGTGTTATCAAAGGTGTCCATAGGTCTACTGTAATACAATAAACGCCATCATTAAACTTGCACTTAGGGGACTTTATTATCGTCTTCAGGTACTGTAAGAGTTCAAGGACGTACGCAGCCCTCGGCGAAAGAGACCTCGGAGTAATGGTCCTGGCTCTTCCTGCGCAGCTCATGCAGGACTCTGAACTCGCTCTCACGCACCAGGGAGCGCGTGAAGTCGTCGCGTGCGGGCAGACAATGGAATCCCAGAGAGCGCGAGATGAGACGCGAGGCGCGGCAGCCTTCCACACACTTGGTGATGGGAGTCACGGAGAAACACGTCTGGCGGTTGCGGGTACCGACGTGGATGTAGTGGGTGCGTTGAACGGTACAACCCGCACCTCCTGTACACACCCAGTGTCTACATGTACTGGTCTACAAAGGAAGGTTTATTGTCCTGTCAACTACAGAAGAGGATGGAAATGGCCATGGTCACGCAGAAAACTGCCACCTACAGGTCTACATGGTCCTACCAATGTCCCACAGAGTGAGTAGGTATATCTACCTCATATCGCGGTTTCCAACCTTATCTAACCAGAGACTTTTGGGAGATCATTAAACAAATCCAAGACTTTTCTTGAAAATAAATATACTTCGGCCAGGCAGCCTCAATCTTTACGAAATCCAAGACTATACTATGATATGCTTTTTAACTGTACTATGACACTCTTTACTGTACTATGACACTCTTTAACTGTACTATGAAACTCTTTAACTGTACTATGACACTATTCAACTGTACTATGACACTATTCAACTGTACTATGACACTATTCAACTGTACTATTACACTATTTAACTGTACTATGATACTATGATTTACTTTTAAACTGTACTATGACACTATTTAACTGTACTATGACACTATTTAACTGTACTATGACACTATTTAACTGTACTATGACACTATTTAACTGTACTATGACACTATTTAACTGTACTATGACGCTATTTAACTGTACTATGACGCTATTTAACTGTACTATGACACTATTTAACTGTACTATGACACTATTTAACTGTACTATGACACTATTTAACTGTACTATGACGCTATTTAACTGTACTATGAGACGCTATTTATTAATAACTATACTATGATATTATGATATACTTTTTAACTGCACTATGATACTCTCTTATTATTCTTCACCGAAATTATCTTTACCTCAAAAAATCATTTTGACCATTGACCTATGCCCCTATAAGCAGAAACTTTTTATCAATAAAAAAATATTAATTATTTATAATAATTATATAAAGTTTTTCACTCAACTATTTTCCCTATATAAATTATCTATAAAGAAACCATTTGGATTTAGGATATATATATATGCAGATATGCAAAGTAGATAGAAGATGGGTTGGAGGTGTCGCTATGTGATAGGAGAAGACTTACGCCAGGTGTCACAGGCTCCGTGGACCTTGGGGACATTGCAGGTGTCGTCAGGAATGGCGTAGCTGTAGCTGAAGGTAGCGGTGTTGTTGTAGACGCAGCCGTCGGGCCCTCGCAGCTCCATCTGTCTGTCGCCGTTGTAGTCTCCACAGAGACCGCACAGCTTGCCGCGGTAGAAGAAGTCCGGCTGTAGGTCACACAACACTCTGTGAGAGTCCGTAGGGAAGTCCGAGGACTTCTCTCTCTATACCTATCTATCTATAGAAATGATATTCGATATTGTCTGTCCGTCGAAAACACGAGATTTACACTCATGGACAAAACTTAAGAAAGTTATACCTTTTTTTAGCATGTATATCAGGATTCAGATACTAACTCTGAAAGATATTACAGTGACCTTTATTGACGAGATAACCAACTGTGAACAAAATTGCTTCTGTCTTCTTCAAAAATAAAAAATAGACGAACGACGACATCAAAGATTTTCCACTCCCTTAATTTTTGTCTCCATGAGTGTACTTGGCTAGTTTAGATTTGTTTTTCATTATAACCTATCACGTCTTTCTGCTATAAGACTTACGTATATTGAAAATTAATACTTTAGGTAGGAGTTTTTAAAGGGAGAGGTATCTCTTTTTCGATGCATATATAGAGTAACCTGGGAAAATATCCACAAACACACCTACCAACTCTAGAAGGAGATAAAACCTAGAATATATATCCAGAGAGAAAAATACAGTTGTGTCGAACATACCCTGATGTAGATGCCGTTTCCATCGTAGTAGATCTTGAGTCCATAGAGCTCGGAGATAATGCTGTAGAAGAAGCCATTGTAGTGGACGTGGAAGAGCTCAGAGCCATCTGGCTTCAGCTGGATCAGAGGCTCATTGTCTGGCACAGCCAGTCTGGAGCCGTCCAATCTCAGGATCAGTCCGTCGGCTGTGGGCAGACCCTCGAGCTTGTGGCCACCGAAGAAAGCCTTGAATGCCTGCAGACATCCAGGTCAGATACTGGACGAATTTACACCTGTCAGATCTGGAGAATAGCTCAACCGAAGTCAACCAAGGTGTCGTTTAACGGTGAGCCTATCTCACCTACAGATACACTTAAAGATCAAACAGTACATATAACAACATCCTCTATAAGGTAAAAAATTAGCGACTTCTTTAGATTCACTATTTTTCTTCTTCTTTCTTATCTACATACTGGGTGAAGTAGAATGAGTCTGCCTTTGTCATTAGGACTAGGAGCACTACTCAGTAGCAGGCCGACTTAGCTCCAAAATAAATGGCCGCCTCTGACATGAGGAACAGACGCCATGTGCAGACGCTCCTAACATGGAGTACAAATGCTGCTCATCCTGTATCCCTGGATCAGGAGCCCTTACAGGGTACTATCAGCCGGGCCAGCTGAGCCCAGGTTTTTTAGTGAGCTTGTTACTGCTTCCTCTCCTCATTAGAATCATTAATGAAACCTTATACTGGATATCGAACAAACGAATGTTATCAACTTAAGAGCATATCTAGTAGTGTCAATTAATATAGAACTTAGAGTTATCCGTATATTCGACTAATCCTATTTATATTCATCTGATTTGCATATCATTATCGCGTATTCTTCACTTGGTTCCGTATTCCGATTATATTCCTATTATATATTAATCTAGAATTCTGTTTAATCCTTATATTCGACTAATCCCCCTAATTCATTTGATTCCCCAATCCCCATGCATCTGATTTGCATATCATTTATCGTCTACTCTTCACTTGGTCTCGTATTCCAATCCTATTCCCATCATAAACTAGAATTTTGATTTATCCTTGTATTAGACTAATTCTATTTACACATTCATCTGATTTGCATATCATTAATCGTGTACTCTTCACTTGTTCCCGTAATCCGATCCTCGGGATATTTATCTATCTAGGAAGTTAGTTGAGGAGATGTAAATGTGAAGTGGGGAAACCCCCAGGACTATAATAGAAAAACCGAGACAATGGAACCTAATGGAGATCGTTTAAACGACTTGAGGAATAAACAACAACAACAAACAACAAGTAAGACACAAACTTACCTTGGAGAATCGGTCGTTTCCGGCTACCTTGGCTCCCAGAATCAAGAACTCCTGGAGAGGTGAGCAGTCCTTAGCCAGCACCTTATAGCAGCCGATCTCTGGGAGGTCGTACGTGTAGTTGTCGAAGGTGCGCACGTGATCGCCGTAGATGACACAGTAGGCTGTAGCACGACACACCGTGTTGTCACATACTGTTCCTTAGCGACATACTGTCCCCTTCTCTCTAGTAGACTTCCCCATCGTGTATAACAGTCAAACAAAATGAGATGATGCATGTTTCATCTCGATAAGAATTAACTGTTATTATTCTCTTTTATTGGAAATAAAAACATATTCTTTGAAAACTTATCAAATCAGAAGTCAATATTTTAAAAATGTCATAGAACTTGTATTACACTCATGTAAAAAATTTAAGGAAGTTGTTCCTTTCAGCATGTATATCGGGATTCAGACAATAACTCTGAAAGATATTACAGTGAACTTTATTGAAGACACACGAGTGTAAACAAACTTGTCTCTGTCTCTTTAAAAAGAGAATAAATGAATGGTGACATTAATGATATTCCACTTCCTTAAGTTTTGTCCATGAGTGTATTGTAATTCAACAAGAAACACCTTTACTTTGAAATGTGTTAAATTAAAGAGAAGTGTTATTGTAGTTTTAGCGTATAAAACATTGTTAAAAATTTCATTGACAGGTAGTTCTGCATGTTTTAAACTTTCTCTGTGTTGTAATTGGTTGTAAGAAAGTCTATTCAGAAAGGCACCTAGTTAGAAGAGAGTTATGATTGTGGAAACAAAGAAAAAAAGGAAAATGTTCCAAAAAGATAACTTACGGTATTTAGGGTTGGCCACGTCATCGCCGATTTCACTGTGGTCGCTAACCGGGCTTGGGGAAACAGGAATGAAGTAGTGGAATGGGATATGATCGTAGCGCACTGTCTCGTGGGGCTTGTAGATGGTCATATGGGCACGGTTAGTATGGTGCACATGGTGCTCTACCAGGAATTTAACATGTCCTGCCTCGTTCTGTGCCAGGTGATTGACTTGAGCGTAGGGATAGTAGTAGTGCTTGAAGGCATCGCTGGCACGGTATGACAGGTTGTACAGGAGGTCGTGGATCTGCGCGTATACGATCGTATAAATACAAAATGCCTGAGGTATAAGGAAGTATAAGAAGTGAGTGAATGGAACTGTAAGAAGCAGGTTTCAGTTTAGATTTTGCGTGGGTAACAGAAGAATAACTCTCAGTTTAACCTATATTCAATTTTCGAAGCTCTTAGAAATGAGTGAATGGAATTGTAAGAAACATAAGAAACAGGTTTCAGTTTAGGTTTGCGTTGGTAACAGAGAATAACTCTCAGTTTAACCTATATTCAATTTTCGAATTTCTTAGAAATGAGTGAATAGAACTCTGTAAGAAACATAAGAAACAGGTTTCAATTTAGATTCTGCGTTGGTAACAGAGAATAACTCTCTCAGTTTGAGCTCTATTCAATTTTTGAAGTTCTTAGAAGCATTCCCATCTAAATGTAGGTTTTAGATATAGTTAAGGATTGAGGGACTGGAAACCAATGTTCTCACATCTCAAGATTCCAGTGAAAGAATTTATATGAAGAATGTATGTCGTACTTACATTCTCGAACTTAACGTCCCAAGTTTCCTTGTGTAGACGGCTTGCAAGGTCGACGTAGATACGGCAGTAATCATTGTACATATCTCCCTTGGCGCGGGCCTTCTGGCATTTCTGGTAGTTGAGTCCGTAGACGTTGTGGTACCGTGGAGTGAGTGGCACTTCCCTTTCTGCTTCCAGCTTCTTCTGGTAGTCCGTCCTCTCTAGATGGCCTTGGATCATCACCTGGATATCACCCGGCAGTTAGAGATGGAGTCTGTCAACCTGAGACATCTACACTTACCTTGCTATCTGTGGAGCAATCACGGCCGAAGTTGGTCTTGATAATGGCATTCATGTTGTTGTCTTGAGACGCCGTGTCAAGCAAGAAGAACTTGGAGATGTCGTACTTGGGGTACTTGAGGTAACTGCTGAGGCAGAGCTGTAGAAACACAACACGTTACCTTCCCATGTCGTACTCTTTCACAAATTTGTGTGAGTACAATCTCTGTATGCTGTGAGGATGAATGTATGCAAATCTAACTATCTCCTTATATTATCGAACCACTCTTTTTTACACAGCCCCTTTTACTATTTTGTTCATAATAAGGTAATACGTACAAACTAGTGTTTTATTATTTGTTTTAAGATCTGTTTCGATTCATAAATGTATTGAAAGTGGTATCTCTCTAAAATTTAATTAAGAGGAACTGATTTATAATTAGAAAAGCAATATAGAAAAGAAATCAATTTATTAATGGATTTATAGAAAGAGAAATACCACACTTCGAAGATAAATAAATATTAGCTTTAAATTTTGGACAAATATTATCCCACACCTGTTTATAGATTTACAAACTATCTATACCATTTTTTCTCAAATGTTTGCTTAGCAAGCCGAACGAGTCAATATAATTGTGAACAGTTTGGAAAATGAAACCGCTGGGGAAAAATACCGCTGTGATGAGCCTGAACGTTCAAGTTTAGTTTATTCATGGCAAGTTTGATGAAATTTAATCTAGTACATTCTATATGTAATACTTTCTCTCCGGAGTGTATTTCTTGACGATATAAATAATGAGGAAGAACTTATCGTGAATCTCTGATAAGTATATTAAAAATGGCATATCCTGACCAGGAGCACATGTGCTTTACAGAAGGCAGAGCGCCATCTGGTGGAACAGAAATCAACTAATCATTGATTTAGCCTGTTCCCTGATATTTGGCCAACCAAATTTCTTGATAAATCAAGAATAAGTATGTAAATGAGAAACAACAAGATATGATTGAAGATGATACCATACCTTGAAGTGATCGCTTTCCTTGGAAGAGAATGGAGTCCTATCATAGAAGATATTCCACTTGTGATGGATCTGATCTGTGCTCTGACTGACACTGATCTCAGCGTTGACCTTCCTCTCTCTCTGGCCACGTCCAGTCAACAAGGCCTGTAGGACCAAGGTCTCCCAGCGTAGATCGCCACGTGCACGTCCTTCTTCTTCGAATCCTGCGTCGAACTTGGGCGCGAAGTTCTCTGCTGAGCCTGGTTGGATGTAGTCAAATCCAAGTTCAAGTTCAACCTGCAGCATGTGTGGGTTAGTCATGGGATCTACTGAAGATATCTACCATTCCCTCTTACCTCATTGGTGAGATCCCTATTGGCTCCAGTCAGATACAGGTCCACGTGGTATGGCCGGAACTCAGGGCGTACAAGGTAATAGTAGTAGCGGTCACGGAAGTCGTTCTCCATGAAGAAGTTGTACCAGTCTCCGACAGTGTTTCCCTCGTGCAGATAGTCTGCCTCTACGCGGATACCTAGTCCGAAAGCGTCATGTCCGAAGTCCTTGTTTATCTGCAAAAATTCGTTTACGATTAGCCATTTTCGATATTAATTTCTGAAGATATCAATTTTCACATTTATATTATTAGAGAAGAACAAAGAAAGAATGTATCTTCTAGTAGAGAAAATAGAATCTCCTTACCTTTTCTATCTGGTAGGAAGGCATGGGGATGTAGGTGGTTTCATGGATCAGTGGCTTGAGGTCGGAGTGGGACTCGATGAAGGTGAAAGGTTCGTAGTGGGTGTGGACGATGTGATGAGGGATCGGAGTCCACTTCAGGGTGAACTTCTCTGTTTCGAGGTCCAGCTTAAAGTCCATCTTGATGGGTAGCGACACCACACAGCGTTTGTTGATTCCCGCGCCCAGAGAGTGCTGAACGTATGGCTGCAGCACGGAGAGCTTCATGAAGAAGTTTCTCTCATACCTGGAACACGAACCGAGTTTTGTTACTTATTGCACAGTAGTGAGTATTATTTACTTCTATTTCAGAAGAAAAAATGAAAATTTTGCGTCAGATAGTTTCGAATTTCGAATACAGATGGCGCCATTATACTATATAATTCCATATTGCATGAGAACGCCCTTGCAACCTTAGAATAATTTGTAACGCTTTACCAAATGTTTTAATTTTTGTTCGCCCCTGACGAAGACAAAAGATGTTTGTCGAAACACATCAAGACAATAAAAAAGATTTACTGACCGAAGTATCTTTAATTTGAAGAACTATAAATACCGGCCAGGCAGCCTCTATCTTGGCGATATTTAATTCCAAATAGGCCTATTTATATGTTAGTTATTAGCTGAGAAGCAACGCTAGAATATAATATTATATATATTTGAATGTATTTCGATTGTGTTCGAAGTTTTATGTCCATTAAATACTTCCAACAAGAATTCCCCTTTAGTAACGGTCCATATAAACAAAATGATCAAATACAATATTATAGCGGTAGGGGAAGTTTAAACTGATGAAAATTTCTGGGAGGGTTCACCACTGATGAGTCAGGCCCAGTCTACCAATGATATCCTGCGATTATTTCTATTGTAAATATGTAAATAGCTTTTAATTTTTTTTTACTTTTTTTCTTTGCAGAGAGAGATATATTTCGAACTGAATCCATGTAAATTACTGTATTTCTTGATAAAGGCTTTTGTGTGTGAGTTTTCTCTCGTTTTCTCTTGAGTTCACTCCATGTTGAGAGAGGTGTCCTATATACACGAGCTGTCCAAACTTACGCGAAGTGGCTATCGAGGTGAGCGCCAACCTTCTTGACCTTGGAGAAATCAGGATTATCCTGGGAAAAGATATCAGGTTCGGTGGACAGCTTGAAGTCGTGGACCAGGTCCTGGTCGTAGATGATCTCCTTGAGGTCGAGGGCGATGGGCAGACCGATATGGCTGAACATCATGATGGTCTTGTCCAGGCCGATGTGGTGTCCGCGGCTGGCGTAGGGGAAGAGAGTGTTGGCAGAGGCGATCAATCCGGTAATGATGAGGGGAGCTGCAATACCCGCCGTTCATATGAGATCGACACACATCGACAGTACTTATTGTTAGAAGAGATTAAAATAAAAAAACTCGTTGCATTTACCTTTGGTCTCTTCAAGTAATGATATCCTTTGATTTCTTCTATGGTAATTTGGATCAAAACTTTCTACATTGGGAACGATACAAGAATACTTATTGTCATGCTTGCTATGTATGATCCCATGTCTCATGCTCTACAGACTGAGCTAGCCGGGTAATAGATGACAAATAATAAGATTACTTTATTAAAATATTCATATAATATTATAAATAGATGTGGTTAATACAGTGGGATATATACAATGGAAACTCTCTCTAAACACCTAGTTGCGCATGGCTAAAGTTTCCTTCAAAGAGAGTGACGTCTTTTTAATAGAGAGTTACTAACTAATAAGAATAATGATTTTATGCCGATGTCCTTAGAGAGAGATATATTCTAGCGAGAGAGTGTCCTTTAATGTAACTTCTACTATATTTGCATAAATAAAATATAATGAATTCAGTAGAACCTCTCTTTAGAGAACACCCCGCTAGCGGACACCTCTCCACAAAGGACAGTTTTCATTTGCAAAATTACCATTTTTACAATTTAGCAACTCTCCGGTAAGAGAACACCTCTCCCTAAAGGACATTTTGACTCTAAAATTAGATGTCATTTACAGGGAGGTTCTACTGTATATGTAAAAATGTAAATAATTGATGAGCATTCGTATATATAATATTTACATAGTGTCTCTTCATTAGACAGGAGAGATAGTTACAGAGTGAGATTGACACTGATTTATCAAAATTCTCTCTCCTATGGGACTGTATAGGATAGGATATCCCCTGAGAAATGAAAGAACTACTCACCGTTCTGGAAGAATCCCTCGATGTCTGTCTCATTGAAGTGATAGTAATGATAGTAATCATGGGAGAGCTGGTAGCCAATGGTAGCATGGGCTTTCTCGTATCCCCGGGTGTTGATATGAAGCTGGACAATGTGACGTTACTCAGTAATCCAGTTCAAACCAGTTACCATCTTACCTTCTTGTCGATGTCACTGAGCTCCTTCTCGACATTGCTGGAAGCATCCCGACGCATGCGGCGGTTGAAGAATTCAAAGAAGCTATGTCCCTTCTTGTTGGGTCCCTCGGGTCCAAGGAGTCTGTCCAGGTATTTCTCAAGGCCCTGAGCGGAGAAGATGAAGCCCTCGGAGTCGTAGTTGCGACCCACGATGTAGTCGCCGAAGACAAAGAACAAGGTGCGAGGGATGTAGCTACTGTTGCTGGGGATGTAGTGGAAGCTGGAGTAGCCGCCGTAGTCGTATTTCTCTACACACCGCTGTAGTTAAGTACATCTGTACACCTCTGAGAATGAGACTGGTAACTACATGAAGTGACTCTCCTACCAAGAAAAAGGGTTCGAAGGTAAAACCAAGCACCACTGAGGAAGGATCACAGATACGGTGTCAACATTCGAGAAAACAAAATTAAAACGCTTTGTCTTTTTCTGATTAAGAACAAATAATAAGATAACCAAGTTTTCTGTTTTTGTTTTTTTTTTTTAAGAATTGAGAATTTTAAGTATTTTAATAACTTGTAAGAATTTTATATAAGTTGGCTTGTGAAAAAGTTTTGAGTCAACTTTAGAAATGAAGAGTTTTTGATTTGATCTCCCCGTGCTTCCAGCTGGATATATCAATGAGTAATTCTGAAGGACATTTTTCTATAAGAACCCTACTGTTAATAGACATTTCCTGAAACATTTAGAAAGAAGAACAACAACACGTATGTGTGGATATTTTCTAATCAGTCAATATCCCTCGGATTATTTTTTTCAATGAAAACTCGTTTTGTTTTATTATTATTATTTTTTTGCTTATCCCTAGTACACGTGGTACAGGCCATGATAATCATGGTGGGTAGAAGTAGGCGACTGCTTTTACTCTAAGTGCACCACATGTCTACACATGTGAAAATCAGTTCGACTTTGCACTTACAAATGTGCCAGTGGCCCGTTTGGTTATTTGCACTCGCTGGTGGGGTTAAACTTTTCCAAGAATCGGGGGGCATTGGAGAATTATTTTTTTAATCAGAAAAAAGTGTCCAATGCGGTATTCGATCCCGGGTCGTAGCGGTCGAAAACCAACGGTTTAGACCATCCTTCCACCGACCCCCGTTTTGTTATTATGGTAAGGAGAAATGAAGAGATAGAAAGAAGACAGGACTCACTGTTATAGCCGCTCGACAGATGGTGGAAAGCGTAGTTTTTGTCGTATTCTCTGTAGTCCATGTGCCAATAGTCCAGGAGGGTCAGAGCATGGCGGACGTTCCTGGCACTGAACCACATCGGTGAGGCGACATTGCAGGGTGTTATTGTTGCAGAGTGAAACTTACGCCTCTTTGAAGCATGGATGTTCAGACTTGGCCAGACTCTTCATGGAAGTGTAGACATAGCTGGCCACTTGGACTGATGGTTCGTCCCACACAGAGAACGCGATCTTCTCCCAGTGACTGAGGGTGAGAGGTGAGAAGGCGAGCATGGTGTAGGCCGTGATCCTGATCTCATAGTCCTCTGTGTGGTTGAAGTAGATGGGGAACAGCAGAGACACCGTCTACACACGTCGACCGTTCCGTCAAAACTAGATTTCATCCATTGACCGTCGCCGCAAACTAGCGGAATGTGGGGCCCAATATATTTTAAGTAAAAGGTAACCAAGAAAAATATCTACTAATATCATGAATGAGCATTAATTGCGCTTATAGTCATTGAATATGTAATATATCTCTAAAGAATATTTAAAAATGCTTATAATTAGCATATTCTTGAAATTAACCGTTGCATGTACAACGGACTAATGTTCTAGTTACATTAGAATAAGTTGAATGGTCACAGGTCATGTGATTTCAATGGCCAATAGAAAAGGTGATAATTGGTTCACAAAGTTAGTTAGATTAGTCTGTAGTGTGTATCTACCTGGTCGAGATGGTAGTATCCCATGTGCCACAGCGCGTAGATGGCGTAGGTACGCAGCTGGATGGGGTAGTTGCCCTCGATGAAGGGTTTCAGGTCCCTGAAGGATTCCTTCAGACCGAATGCTCCGATCAGTTTGACGTAGAAGGTGGCTTCAGACTCGTCTTTGTGGTCGAAGTGACGAATAGCATACTGCACAGAGGTTAAATTATATAGAATATCTATAATATTATAATACCATCATCGATAAATGAAATAGCCATATATTACTGCTCAAAAGAGCATTTTTAGATTGGATAATCCCCATCTATTTGAATAAATATAATATACATAGTGTGATCAATAATTTCCAGGAATGCTAAATATTTAAAGAAATACAAAAGTATAATAAAGTTTTATTTAAAATTTCTCAAAATAATCACCGTCACTATCTATACACTTGTTCCATCTTTTTTTCCAGATATCAAAACACCTCTGAAAATCCTCATCTTTCAGACTCTTTTTGTATAACTATATATATCAATCGAAATAATTGCAAAAAGTTTATTCAATAAAAATGGCAAGCTTTCAAGTGTTAGCTCATCATCAGACCAATTGTTTCACAAATTCCTACAATATATATATATAGAGGTGTAGGAGGTATATTTACATATTTACACTTGAAAAAAGTTTTTTAAAAAGTCTTTTTTTCGATTCGATTGATATATATCGTTTAAATCCCTTGCAATTATTTCACAATCTAACATAATATATAACGGTTGATTGAAGTTTATTCCAGATTATATTTTTCACCAACAAAATCATTTTATTGAGATATTTCATTTTGGATTCCGAAATCCAAAAAAGGGGTGAGTTAAAAAGTATCAATAAATAAATGTTGTTGTTGTTGCTTATTCCCCAAGTCACCACTCTTAAATATAGGAGGAAGGCTCCCTGACCTCCAGTTCTGGATCTCCGGGACAGGCCTGATAGAAGACGAGCTGGCCATCCTCGCATCGGCGAAATCAAGAATCAACCGATACTTCATCCAGGTCGGACTGGGCCAGACCATCGAGGTCATCGCATGGAGGAGGACACTATCACGGTGGGGAAGAACACCTGGCTGATTGTATATAATTCCCTCTATCTTTTTCATGTAAATATTAACTAAGAAATCAATAAAAGTGTTCTAATTGTCTAAATTTTCACTCTTAAATATGGGATGGATAATGGTTTTACACCAGCCCGAAGGTAAAATAACCAGAATTCATAATTCAATTGAATATGTTTTTCAGAGTAGTTAGGTATGAAATTGGACAAGTACTTTATTCCCCAAGTCGTTTAAACGATCTCTATTAGGTCCCAATTGTCTCATATTTTCTAATCAGAAAGAAAATAGGTATTTAGAGAGAGATACACACAACTAAGACTTACCTGGTAGTATTTGGCGGCTTTCTCAGGGGTGCAGCCGCGGCGGTGGAGATGGTGGTAGTCCTTAACGACGTAGGGTTTGGTGACACATTTGTCACGCACCAGATGGGCGAAGCTGAAGAGACAGTGATGATGGACATGGATATGGTCGCGGACAGCTGGATTGTCGCAGAGTCGCTGTCACATAGCCGATCTGTCACCTTAGTTGAACAACAGCTCCCTAAATTACTGAGAACAAAAACAGGAAAGAGAATTTACAGCAAGACTTAGCGAGAATGGAATACTTGAAGTCTTTTACTCTGGTTATATAAATCATTTTACAATAGTTCTATTCCAGAAGAATTTTTCACTTGGAGAGAATTTGTCTTCAAACATAACAGGATATTGCTCAAGTCCGAATTACATAACATTCTCAGAAAGTAACAGTACACACTATTATAATACAATATAATGCGGCTTATGATTGTAGAACGACATTTGAAAATTATCCCGCATGTGTTTCTTTTAAACGAAAAATCTAAATTTATTTTACTGAGAAATAGCGATTATTTCTAATCTTAGGGATGAAGTATGAAAGGATGAATTGTGAAGAGTAATGATAAACGGAAAAATAAAGTGTCCAAGGATGGGAATTCTCATTTTTCCGTTTACCATTACTCTTCACAATTCATCCTTTCATACTTCATCCCTAAAGGTTAGAAATAATCGTTATTTATCCTTAAAATAAATTTCGATTTTTCGTTTAAAAGAAACACATGCGGGATCAAATGTCGTTCTATAGTACACACTTTTATAAGTTGGATAAATCAACTGGAACAGTAAATTATCAAAAGTACAAAATCTTGAGGCGAAGAGAGTTTCTTGCAAGATTTTTATTTAGCTGAACTTTCGAGTATTTCTGGTTTTCTAAACTTAAACTGGCGAAACCGCTGGGAGGGTTCACCACTGATGAGCCAAGCCCTCCCATTAATTTTTTCATTGCAGTAAGGGCAGTAGAAATTGTTTTATTTTAAAAAGAATCATGCGCATCAAAAATAGTTTTGTATTTTGATAACAGATGGCGCGCTAGTGCATCGTATTATTTTTCTCTAGATAATTTTTCATATCTTTCACTTTAGGAAAATTTTATACTGATATAAAAAAAACTTACATGAAACTTTTCACCTTTCGATTTTGTACTTTTAATAAAAAGTTCACAGTTTTTAGAGGTTTAAGAGAAGAGATCGTACTTACGTAGTATTCATCCAACAATCCCTCAGTGACTTCCTTGATGTGCGGCGTGATTTCAACGATGAACTCCTGGGCCCGGCTTGGCGTTACACGGGTGGTCTGGATGAGATACTTGCCAAACATGAAAGCCGGGTTGGTTCCACAGGCTTCCAAGGCATCAAAGAATAGATCCCTACACCAAACGTCATGTCCTCCATCCTGGCAAAGTGACTATGGACTGTACTTACAGGTAGTAAGAATCCAACACACTGTACTTGGTGTAGAGGACTTCAAAGTCGTCATAGCTGAGAGTTCCGAAGGCATTCACGAGTTCCAGGAACTTGGCAGTGTTGTTGTTCTTGATGAAGTTGTCGTTGTATTTCTCGCCAGCGTAGTCCGCTACGATCTCGCCGAAAAGACGCTCGACCTGGAATGTCAGTAAATATCAGCTCTTATCATATTTCCACTATCCTTTATAGTTGGTGAATATACTAATAATATAATTACAACCACAAACAACAAAAAGTTTTTATTAGAGCCCATTGCCCTGTATGGATTCGCCATACAACAACAAAATAATACAGCAATTTTTTTTCCTCCCTTTCCCCATGTCTACGTGAGCCTTTGTTTGAAAAGGGATTTATTTACATATCTGTTCTAAAACTTTCCTAACGACCTCTTTTGTGTATGAATCTATTTACAATTGATTAATATAATTATAAAGTCCACCGTTTGTGGCTTAACCATGTTCTTCGTGAAAATTAGTAATTATTTTTAAGGTTACTCTTTTTCTTATAAATATATGTATATATGTTATATGTATATTAAAAATTGTAATATAATATAACACACTGTTAGTTTTAATTCACATATCTTCTAATTAGTTAAGTTAGAGTCAATAGTTTAGGATCATATATATATACCCTCCTATTAAAATATACGCTGCTCCTATTTGCTACCACCCCCCATATTTTTTTCTTCTTGTTCTTTTTCCAAAATCACTTTAATAGGTACCGCTCAAAAAGAGCAACCTAGTTTATGATGATTGAAACAGTGAATAATATGTGAGGGACCCCCCATATCGGTTCAAAATCACATTAATAGGTACCGCTCAGCAAGAGCAACCTAGTTCATGATAATTGAAACAGTGAATAATATGTGAAGGTTATTCACATATTAAACAAAATTTTAACGCGGGATTCAATCCCGGTGCATGACTGTCGGGAATCGAGGGTGTTACTCACCTGTCCACCGACGTTGTTATTGGACCCCCCATATTTTGTATGATATGCTTTATCTTTATTAATATAATCTGTTTCATCCTTATTTGTATTCAAACTCAAAATAATGATGTCAAAATAAAAACGGCAAAAGAGTGGGATGTAGACAGCTACGAGGAAAAGCTTCAATATAAAATTCAGTATAATTATATTATATGTAAAAATAGTTATAATTTTGAGCGATAGATGTCGCTGTATTGAGAATGATATATTTAACATTATCTTTGTATGTTCTCTTAGTAGAGATACTTTACAATAATACAATTTCCTACAAGATCTAATGTAGAGACTTACCTCAGGGATAGGAGCGTGGAAGTTGTAGATGTTGTGGAGATGGTGAGGTTTCTTTAGATCTACCAGCTCATCGAATTCGTAGTGCTTGTGATACTCATAGGCGAGGTCGTAGTGGGGCACCATGTCTGTAGGCAGCGGCTTGAGTTCCTGACGGACCGTCTCCGACACCAGCTCGGCGTTCTCGCTGCATCCCACCTCAGTGTTAACATCTTCTTTTATAATCTTACTAGACGAATGGCCCGGGCAACGCCCGGGTTTTACCCGAGTGCGAATATATATTAAAAACGTTGTCTTGGGTGGTCGCTATTGACAGGGTGGTCTGTATTGACAGGTGTTGGGTGGTCGCTATTGACAGGGTGGTCTGTATAGACAGGTGTATGTATCACACAGCTGATAACAGGGTTGTCTAGAGTGGCCGCTATAGACAGGGTGGTCTGTATAGACAGGTGTATGTATCACACTGCTGATAACAGGGTTGCCTAAAGTGACCGCTATAGACAGGGTGGTCTGTATAGACAGGTGAATGTAACACACTGATGATAACAGGGTTGCCTAAAGTGACCGCTGTAGATAGGGTGGACTGTATAGACAGGTGGATGTATCACACAGCTGATAACAGGGTTGTCTAGAGTGGCCGCTATAGACAGGTGTATGTATCACACAGCTGATAACAGGGTTATCTAGTATGGCCGCTATATACAGGATGGTCTGTAAAGACAGGTGGATGTATCACACAGCTGATAACAGGGTTGTCTAGAGTGGTCGCTATAGGCAGGGACCACTATAGGGACCTATACAGTGCCGCTATAGTCTGGGTGGTCTGTATAGACAGGTGGATGTAACACACTGCTGATAACAGGGTTGTCTAGAGGGGGGCAGGGAGGACACGTGTTCGCCGGCAGCCAATGGGCGCGCATTCTATCCGTGAGCTTCAGACATACAGACAGAATAAGGCAATTATATAAGTAGATCATAGGATTAAGATCGTGTAACTAAAAGTTGATGATGGTTTGTGTCATCTATCGGAATAATATATCAACGAATTATAAGGTTGTCCCAAAAGTTCGTGTGTTTCTTAAAACGTTGTTTTTCTTATTACTTGACGAATAATATTATTACGGCGAATACATAATAATACAATTACTTCATACATAATACAAAGACATTATATATAAAGTCGAATAATAATATTGGTATTTTAATTTTTTGCAAGTGTTTACGAACTTTTGGGACAACCTTGTATTTCAGAATTTGTCAAATACTATTTCTTGATTAATCAAGAAAACCTAACCACGTACGTATTTCGGGCTGTTAGCCCTTATCAGCGTGGTGAAAACTATACCTCAACGACCAAAAAAAAGCTGGTTGTTGCAGATCCACTGTCTTTTTTTGTGTGTGCGATTTAATTTCTCATTTTTATTTGAAGATATTGCGAGGGAGGCCTTCAAAATGTAAGAAAGCCGTGTAAGAAGACGCCCCCCCCCCCCCCCCCCCCGCGGCGCGAGCGGCGGCGGTCACGCCCATGATGCAACTTCCGCCCTCCCTCGCCCCCCACTTCTCTTTGTTCTTTTTGTTATCAAGTTGTTGTGGTCGACGCGTGCTCGCGTTTTGAGATCCAAAACTCTATCTCTCTCTTTTGAAGTAATTCTTTAACTGTAATTTTTGTATTAATTATAATAAATTTTCATTCTTCACAGCAATCATTGAGTTGCTATAGTTTTAATTATTTTATGCTTGTTACGCCGTCCAGTGATTCGAATTTCTTTGATCAAAGCTCGACACTGGTCTTTGTGGTATTTGACACTGTGTATCACCCTAGTAAAAAAACTTTACTAGTGATGATTTCAAAAAATGAGTTACAACACCGGTTTTCCGGTTTTGGAAAATTCAGACAAAAAGGCAACCCTGTATACCATGGTTTCGGGCTTTGACCCTCATCAGTACAGGGACGGCTTCGATTTCATAGCATCCAACGGGAGGAATTGGACTTATGAAAGAATCGGAGGCCATTGGAGCATTTTTTAAATTAGAAAAATGTGTGTGTGGCCAATGCGGGATTTGATCCCAGGTCGTATCGGTAGCAAACCAACGGTTTAGACCATCCTTCCACCGACCCCCAAAGGATGATTGTATATGATGGCAGTTGGCGGTTGTTTATGTTAGATAGGTACTTACTGATGGAAGATTTGCACAATCTGTCCGTTGGTGGTGAAGGGAGCATATGTAAGCTCTCCCTCGCTGGTAGCGTTCTCCACGACGTAGTTATGGCGGCTGCCCCGGAGATTATAGTGGTAGAATACGTTGGAGTGAAGGACATGCTGGAACAGCCTGTTAGTGATCCAGCGCTTGCTAAGATAAGTTCACCTACCGGTTCGTGACCCGGACATTCCTCACAGGGATATCCTGGGAAGTTGAAGAACACTAAGAATGGCACTCTGTCACAGTTATGGTAGTTCTTAGACTTGGTGATGTTCAGGACGTGGTTGTTGTAGGGATTGCCGGCGTAGGGATGGCTTTGGACAAGATAGCTTGTCTCACAGTTGCCACCGATGTCTTTCTGCACGCCAAGACATGGTCCAATTATCATCGTGTTTACAGTACGTGTAGCAAGAAAACAGTCTCATTGGTAAGTTACGTCTAAGTATTCCCTAGGAGCTTTGTCAACTTACATTGCCCCAGTTCAATGGATCGCCAGAAAAACTGATGAACCAAGCTCATACACAATAATTTAAATCATTATATAATAAGGTCTTCGGAGATAATTTCACATAAGATATATATGTAAATATGTTTGTATATTAATAAAACAATTTTCATACTATTTCAGAAATTTGGGAAGAAGATGAACGTTGTGATCGTTGAAATATCTCAAGTAATAAAACCCCGATTTACGATCCAAAATGTGCCGTTTTTTTTTCAAATAGATATCAATAAGAAACAAAAAATGGTAAATATAATCGCAGAATTTATTGATATATGGCATTTATAAATGAAACCATTAAAGCACGAATCTTTCTTTTATACATAAAATAAACTTCTACTATCCTTATTGCAATGAAAAATATATTAGGAGGTCTTGGCTCATCAGTGGTAAACCCCCCAGCGGTTTTGACAATTTAATCTACTAAACTAGAAGTTTTTTTTATGTGTAAAAGAAAGATTCGTGTTTTTATTTATTATTATTTTTAATGTTTTTATTTTTTATACAGTAGAACCTCCATGAGAGGACACTCGCGCTAGAGGACACCTCTCTACAAAGAACAGTTTTTATTTGAAAAATTACCATTTTTACAATTTAGCAACTCTCCGGTAAGAGGACACCTCTTGGTTCTGGAATTAGCTGTCCTTTACAGGGAGGTTCTACTGTATATATATATGGCGCGTTATTATTGCCTTATAATTAATTTATATAATTATTATTGTGTTTTTAATAGGTTTATACCTGAAGAAGAATCTGTGTCTTAAAAAAGCTAGCACAAGATTTAATAAAAGAAACCTGCCACTATATTGATGTGGGATCTCCTGGTTGAACAAGCAGACACACGTTGTACAAAGATTGTGTACTTACCTCCATCACCCTGAAGACCTCTTGATCATGTTCTGAACGGGAAGACGTCTCATGATCGGGGATCTTCACAGGGTTGTTCTGTTCCAAGTTGAGCTGGAACAGGGAGATAACGGACTTCTTGATATTCACTGACCAATCGGGATCGTCCCTGCTGGTGTAGAAGCGGTTGAACTGAAACAAATATTGATTTTTTTAAAATGTTGATCTTTAAACATGATGAACTATACACTCATGGACAAAACTTAAGGAAGTTGTACTTTTTAGCATGTATATCGAGATTCAGACAATATTTGATATACATGAAAGATATTTGATACACCAGTGACCTTTATTGAAGACACACGATATAACCAAAATGTTAACAAAATTGCCTGTCTCCTCAAAAAAAACAGACAACTAAAGACCTTATAGACTTCCCACTTCCTTAATTTTTGTCCATAAGTGTATGTTTAGTATTTTAGTAGTTGAAAATTTCGATATATAGCTTTTAAATTCAATTTATCGATGCAATTAGGGAGGGAGTGATGTTAGTATATGATGCTTTTAGCGATTTAAGTCACTCAAACATTAGAGTATTACAATATGTATATGATATCCCAATATTTTAGACTTCAGAAATAAAAAACATACTCAGAGACGATGCATAGTGGCTATAGTATGCTTACCTCTCCCCGCTCGGCGTACACCTTGAAGGGCTTAGTCAACACAGAGGCTAGGGCCTCCTCAGTGCGGTAGTTGAACTTCTCCTCTTCGAAGTTGTTCACCATGCGGTTGAAGTTGTCGAATTTGGGGTCCTCGAAGTACATCACGTAGTAGCCCTGCTGCGGCTGGATAACCAGGCCGCTCTCGAAGGCAAGGCCGGCCACATGAGGCTTGATGCGGGTGAACCCCACGTCCAGGTAACCCTTGACACGGTACCGGTAGTCCCGGTCGTACACGTAGCCTGGGGACAAGGCTTAGCGGTTAAACAAGATATTTAGGCTTAGTGGTTAGGCTTAGCGATTAGGCTTAGTGGTTAGGCTTAGCGGTTAAGGCTTAGTGGTTAGGCTTATCGATTAGGCTTAGTAGTTAGGCTTAGTGGTTAGGCTTAATGATTAGGCTTAGCGATTAGGCTTAGTGGTTAGGCCTAAGGGTTAAATTTGATTTCAGAAACAAATACTCGTGCTATAAAGATTCAGTTGTTGACATTCGTGAGATATAGCGATCATATAGCTTAACTTGAATTTGGATTTTTTTTGAAAACAAAAAAAGAAAGTAGAAATTATACTTACCACTGCAAGTGGCTAACGCTGTAAACAACAAAATAAGAATAGTTAGTACAGAGTTATTACATAACAGATAGTTCTGTAAATAGAGAAATTCATATTCAAATATCTTTAGATAATAAATTGGCATATATTGGATTGAATAAAAATATTTATTTGCCATATTTCGTGTCATGATGCTATGCGGGGTTAAGTTTGTTTATACAAAACACGCCTTGACAAAGGTTAGCATTCAGCCAACCGAAATATTGGAAAATGAATCTTTTTATTCAATCCACAATGTCTTTTTATTATCTAAAGATATCAGATAGTATAGTGTAGTATTTAACGTGCAATATAGACCTATAAGGAGACGAAACATGGACAATGTTAGCCAAGAATGTCAGATTTTGAGATATGGTGCTGGGAATATGTTTGCTTAAAATACCGTGGACATGTCACAAATGACGACGAGTTATCACTAGAGGAATAAAACATATGGCCCATCGAAATACTAAGAAAACGGAAATTGTGGAAAGGTTATATACGTGCTAAAAGATATGATAGCATAATAAAAATGTTGATTAAAGGGCTCATCAAAGATACCAGCATGATATGTGCATGATTTATAAATACATCAGAGAACATTTAACAACTCTCATTCAATAATTCATATCATTGCAGTAAGGTCTGTAGAGATAATATTTGATGATATTTAAAAAGAAACGCATTGCCAGTAAATTTATTTGTGTAAAATTTTAACGATAGATGGCAATAAAATTTAATTTACTAATATATATTGGTTATGAAAACATATTTTGCGGAAGAGCTTTGCTCGATGTATTACCTTGAAATTATATGTATGTACCTCTACAGACCTATAAGCTTATGTCCATAGTTCACTAAACACCCCTAAGCTGCCTTCCATAGAAAATACAGGGTATATCCCAAACCAATCCAATACAATAGTAGAGCGGTCTAGAGATTAATTTGGCGAAACCGCTGAGAGGGTTCACTACTGATGAGCCAAGCCCTCTCATTCAATAACTCATATCATTGCAGTAAGGTCTGTAGAGATAATATTTGATTATATTTAAAAAGAAACGCATTGCCAGTAAATTTATTTGTGTAAAATTTTAACGATAGATGGCAATAAAATTTAATTCAAATATATGAATAAGTACAATTATAAATATTTCAACAATATTTTCATATTTTTTTCAACCTTACTTTTTGTACTTTTGATTCATTTAATTTCTTAAAACTCATTCACATTTTGTATAAATGCTTAAAACTTTATTTAGAATTAGAGTACACTGATTTTAAAATTCGATTATTTATATATATAATTTGATATTCTATAAAATATATTTTTTAAAGAGCAGGAGATGGTATTATTGTACAAAAAAGGGCACCTTTCTCTTAAAATATTTTAAATATTAGACGAATAAATATGTACATTTTTATAATATTGTAAATATATTTTTGAAAAATAATATTTCTTTTAAACATTTAAAACCACATATCTATATATTTTGAGCAATCCATAAATAAATCTTTAATTAAATCCAATTTGATCCAATATATGCCTTTTTAATTAAATATCTATATATATATTTTAATAATAGTAATTTTTTATATTTGGAAAAAAGAGGAAAAGTAAAATATTAAGAACTACAGATTTTGAATTAATTTTGAGTCAGAACAGCAAGCTAATTCAGTATCAAATAGTATAGTTATGAGAATTTTAAGATTTATAATTTTTTTATATGTTTAAATTAACATGTGAGGTTTGTTTTTTTTTTTTTATATTTTTTTTTTGTAATAAATAATTAGAATATATTATAATAAAAAAAGAAAAAAAAGTTATAAATCTTAAAATTCTCATAACTATACTATATTTTAATAATATATATTTACCAAAGAAATATATTTTAAATCTATATTAATATTTATACGAAAAAATGAAATTGAAAAGTTAAACATTTTAAAAATATAAATTGTCGTCTTTTTTTATAGATTTTTATTTTAATGTATGCAATTCTTAGAACGTTAACTATATTTCCCAAATATATATTTGATATAAAAATAAAAGAAGGCATATCCTGACCATATTCGCATGAACTTTTTATATGGCAGAGCGCCATCTAGTGGGACAGTAATCAACTAAACGTTGATTTAGCCTATTCCCTAATATTAGGTTATAAGGTTGATGTGAACGTGGTCAGAATATGCCTTTTTTTATTTTAATACTAACACCTGACCTTTTTTATTATTTTATTTTTAAAATATTTTTTCATATATTTTAAGTTTTTAACTTTTAATTAGACAATTTTAATTTATATTTAGACATTTTTCATATTTTAATTTAGACATTTTTCATATTTTAATTTAGACACTTTCAATTTTAATTTAGACACATGGACTTTTCTATAAAAAGCCCATGTGTCTAAATTAAAATGGAAAATGTCT
Organism: Cordylochernes scorpioides; assembly: GCA_030710605.1. Classification (NCBI taxonomy): domain Eukaryota; kingdom Metazoa; phylum Arthropoda; class Arachnida; order Pseudoscorpiones; family Chernetidae; genus Cordylochernes; species Cordylochernes scorpioides. Next base: position 80,867,091 of record CP092879.1, read on the forward strand.
AAATTAAAATGAAAAATGTCTAAATTAAAATTGAAAGTGTCTAAATTAAAATATAAAAAATGTCTAAATATAAATTAAAATTTATTAAAATACCTTGATAAAGGTTGGCGTTCAGCCAACTGAAATATTGGTAAAATAAATGATATTTTGAACCAATATATGGCTATTTAATTAAACATTATACTATATAATAAAAACTATACGTTACAACAATCATATTACAAGCAAAAAAAGTATTTTTTTGGTTTGGATCCTCGTATTTGTACAAATTATTTTTAGTTTAAAAAATTTACAAGCACATATTTATAGCTTTTAAAACCCTTATTTTAAACTTCGTCTCTTCAAAAGGTATTTATTAAATATTTTTCTTAATATATAGAGAAAATATTTATGAGTAAATTTTTCCATTATTTTTCTATCAAACGAATATTTAATCTTTTAAAGTATTTTAAATTTGGTCGATTCCGAATGTCATATTTGTAAGTATAATTGATTTTATAGATTCATTTATAACGCCTTGCCAACATTATCATTTTTATATATTTTTTTCCTGACGAGGAGACAAAAGATTTTTGTCGAAAAATAATTTCTATCCGAAATGTTCTTTTATTTTTAAGAACTGATTTATATACCGCCTTGCCAAATGCTTTATTTTTATTTACTTCTCCTGACGAAGACAAAAGATTTTTGTCGAAACGTTGAGAAAATAAAAAACTCCAACTGGTTGAAGTGTCTATTTTTTATATAAAAATGATTTATATACGTTAAAAATATTTTAAAATAATTATAATACCCTAGAAGTTTGAGAAATTTTTGTCAAAAAATAATTTCTATCCGAAATGTTCTTTTATTTTTAAGAACTGATTTATATACGTTAAAAATATTTTAAAATAATTATAAAACCCTAGAAGTTTAAGAAATTTTTGTCAAAAAATAATTTCTATCCGAAATGTTCTTTTATTTTTAAGAACTGATTTATATAGGATAAGGAGATGCCTTTTTCTTGATTTATATACGTTAAAAATATTATAAATTAATTATAATACCCTAGAAGTTTGAGAATTTTTTGTCAAAAAATAATTTCTATCCGAAATGTTCTTTTATTTTTAAGAGCTGATTTATATACGTTAAAAATATTATAAAATAATTATAATACCTTGGAAGTTAGAAATATATATTCAAAATTAAAAAAGAGCTAATACTAAAATATTAATAACTTTCAAATATATCACAGATAGAATTTTTGTTAATACATAGAGAGAGCGAGCGAAATTCATAGAGTAATGAATAATCAAGCGATCACTCACCGATCAATGACAACAGCAGCGTCCCCACAGGTCGTCCCATGGCTGCCTGTGGAGTGAATGGCAGCAGACGGTCATTTAAATCCCTAGATTTGACCCCTGACCCGACTATCACAGTTTATCACGTCACCCCTTTACCCGCCACCAGCGGAAATTTTTAGGCCCATTGGTCAATCCAGTCGAGAATCGAAAATATCTATATATATATCTATGATTTTTAAATGTCGAATTTTTATCGATATTTTTTTTAGACGTACCTTATAAATATTTGCATTATTTTTTTTATAATATTATAAACACATATTCTCTTTTATTTTTCTCTGAAAACGCTTTTTTTTTAATTCTCTAAAAAGCTTATTACATGAAAATAACTAAGGAAATTGGCATTCAATAATCCAGAGATATAATTATTTATTACTGACTGAATGACCCGGGTTCTTGCCAAACAAATATTGTTCAAACACACACATTATTTATGTTTGATTATTTTTTATGTGTTATATGCATTTATATTAATTTTTATAAACCTTAGTTTAAGAAAGCAAATTATGCAATTGTTCTAGAGAATTTAAGGTATTGGCTTTAAGGTATATATTATTTATTAATTATTTTTAAGGTATATAATACCTGTTCTTTTTTTTTTTTTAATTCCTCAAACTACTCTTTGATTTCTAAGTAAAAAGGAAAATTGATACATTTTTATAAATCGTCATGAATCTGAAATAAAGTTCTTTTCTGAATATAGAGCAATCCCTATTTAAATCTTTTAGATAATAAAAAAGCATATATATTGGATTGGATGAAAAAGATTTTATTATAAAAAATAAATATATTTATAATATAAAATTATATATATAAAGTTCTAGATGGCACTCTGCCATCTAAAAAGCACATGTGCTTTTGGTCAGGATATGTCTTCTTTAATTTTAATGTTCAATATATAATTTTGTTATAAATTCATTTGTTTACAATTGTTTACTTGAATATACATGACAAAGCCACAACACCAGCTTTGGCAAACTGAGAAGTGTCCACCTAAAGACCATGGTTTCGGGCTAATGGCCCTCTTTAGCCCAGGGAGAACTTTATTCAATAAGATCCACAAGGGATCTAATGGGATCTTCACAATCTGCCAAAGAGGTGTTTAGCTGAAAAAGTAGCTAAGCCAAATATATGGCTAAATATGCTTTTATAGATCAATTTCCTCCTGTCAGAATTTCCATCTATATTAAGCATTATTTAATTAAATATTTATTTATGGATTGCTCTATTTTCAAAACGATTAAGAATTATATAATCCTTAAAAAAAAACATTAACCCAGGTTCATGGAGCGAAGATAGCTAAAACTACACAGATTGTCCTTCAAACTTAAATTTGTTTTGGCTTTAATTACAATGGCGGTTCAATATATAAAGCGATGCTATGAAGGATATACCTGTTGTGTCGCCTCCCAGTAGTCGTCACGACACGGAGCCTATAGTTACTGGTCAATCTCCCTTTAATTGCACCGTAAAAGTTCTATATATACAAATAAATATTTACATATTAATAATAAAAAAAAACATGCAAAATACATACAGATATTTAACAATTTGCATACACAACACATCTCCCCTCTTAATAGTAGTGCAGCCGGTCTGGCGGTCTTCTGGATCGCTGCGGTCTTGGACTGCGCACAGGGACAGGGACAGCCGCAGGGCCCGGTTCTGGTTCTGGCGGTCTTCTGGATCGCTGCGGTCTTGGACTGCGCACAGGGACAGGGACAGCCGCAGCAGCAGGGCCCGGTTCTGGTTCTGGAGTGTCCTCTTGTGCTGAAGACTCCGCTCCCTTCAATTCTTCGTCCACCTCCGGGGCTTCTTCCCTTGTCTTCTCCTGTCCTCCAAGCCCAGGGTGATCTCGAGAAGTACCAGGCAGTATAAAATCTCTTGATGTACCCGGCAATACCAAATCTCTCACTTCAGGAACTTCTCTCTTGATAACTGGCCTTAGTTGATTGATGTGTCTTTTCACATAACGGCCTTCGTCTTCTATAAGGTAATGTCGGCTGCTCAGTAGTTCCATGATCCTGCCCTTTTTCCATTTCGGTCCGTTAACAAAACTCCGAAAATACACATCAGAGCCGACCGAAAAATGCTTTTGCTTCCTCATGGCATCATGGTACACCTCTCCTACCTTCGCCATTTTCGGAATCAAATTTGAAAATCTTGATCTTAGATTTCTTTTCATTAAAAGTTCCGCGGGAGACTCCTTTAATACCGTTTGAGGAAAAGCTCTATGGGCGAATAAAAATCGCTGTAGATTGATTTCTACACTGTCCTTTCCTTGGTTCTTTCGTAAAGAGGTTTTAAATTCACGTACATATCGCTCAGCTAAGCCATTAGTGCTGGGATTGTACGGACTCGTTTTTGTATGTCTTATACTATTTATTTTTGTAAATTCCTCAAATTCACTTGAGACAAATTGTCTGCCATTATCGGTTACCAAAAGTTCAGGTAATCCAAATCTGGCAAAGATCTCCCTAAGATGTCCTATGATGGTCCTGCTCGTAATGTCCTTTATGATGACAATCTCCAGCCATTTGGTGTACGCGTCTACAAGGACCATAAACATTCGTCCCATAAAGGGACCTGCTAGATCTAAGTGTAGACGGTGCCACGGCTTCTCAGGCCAAGTCCACTCTGAAATGGTAGACGGCGGCATACTTGCAGATTCTTGGCAGATTCTACAATCTCTAGCCAACTCTTCAATGTTCTTGTCTATGCCTGGCCACCAAAAATACCGTCTAGCAATCATTTTCATTTTCACCATCCCTAGGTGCATCTCATGTAAATCGTTCAAAATTGAGGATCTTAATTTCTGGGGAATTATCACTCTTTCACGCCATTGCAGACAACCAAACTCACAACTTAATTCGTCTTTTATCCTATAATAGGAACAAAGTGGATTTTCCTGCGATACCTTTGGAATTTGCCAATTATTTTCCCTAACATTTCTCAACACAATTGATAGCAATTTATCCCGGCGTGTCTCAACTGCCACATCCTGGAATGAGAAGGGGACCTCACTCATTTTCCGAAGGAGAAGCACCTGATCCTCATCCAAAGATTCCGTGGTCTTTGAGACTAAAGGTAATCGTGATAACGCGTCTGCATTGCCATTATCATCAGTTTTTCGAAACTCCACAGTGTATTTAAATGCAGACAATTTTAAAGACCACCTCTTAATTCTTTATGCAGCACATATGGGGATCGGTTTCTGGGGTGAAAAAATGTGCATTAAAGGTCGGTTGTCTGTAATCAACACAAATTCACGTCCCAATAGATATTGTCGGAATTTCTCACACCCAAAAATGATGCTTAAGGCTTCTTTTTCTAATTGCGAATACCGCCTTTCCGCTTCAGTTAGCGTTCTTGAAGCAAAGGCTATAGGAGTTTCTTCCTTTCTATCGTTCCTGTGACTCAGAACCACTCCTAAGCCATAGCTAGAGGCGTCACATGCAAGGACTAGTTCCTTAGTTGCATCATAATGTGCCAGCACCGACTCGTTAGTTAGCAATGCTTTGCATTTTGCAAATAACATACGGTGTTCGCCAGTCCAGTTCCATTTGGAATTCTTTTTTAAGAGGTGATAGAAGGGCGCTAAAATATCTGCAATATTTCTTATAAACCTAGAGTAATACATAAGGAGACCTATAAAAGATCTCAATTGAGAAACGTTTGTAGGTTCAGGCGCCTCTACCACCGCTTCTATTTTACTACTTATGGGATGCAGTCCTTTTTTATCTATTTTAAAACCTAAATATTCAACAGCATTTACTGCGAATTTGCATTTATCCTTGTTTAATCTTAAACCTTTTTCTTGCAGCCTTTTAAAGACCAATTCCAGCTTTTGCTCGTGATCCTTATTATCCTTTCCGGCTACCAGGATGTCATCGATGTAGCAAGCCACTCCCGACATATCTGCAAATAGATTGTCCATTTCTCTTTGGAACTTGTTTGGTGCTACAGCTACTCCATAGGGTAGCCTTTTAAAGGCAAATAAGCCCTTCGTAGTATTAATGTTCACCACTCTTTTGGCCTCTTCAGATAATCTGACCTGCAAATAAGCTCTGGATAAGTCCAATGACGAAAATACTGTATTTCCAGACAATTTTGAAAATATTTCGTCTATTGATGGAAGCGGGTACTTATCCAATTCTATGGCCTTATTTGCGGTGCATCTAAAATCGCCGCAAATTCTAAGGCTCCCATCTTTCTTCAGTACTGGTACTATAGGTGCGGCCCAGTTGGCATACTCAATAGGTTGTAAAATTCCCTCGTTAACCATGCCATCGATTTCGTTTTCTACTTTTTTTTTCAAAGAGAAAGGCAAACTTCTCGCCTTACAAAATACAGGAGTCGTATTTTTTTTAAATAAAAATCAATTTGGACGTTTTTTAAGCAACCTAATTCTTTGCTAAATAAATTAGCATACTTATTTATTATAACTTTTATATCGGACTCGCTTACTTGTCTAATGTTCAATAACCTAGAATAATCAAGATTTAAACCCTTCAGCCATTCTCGTCCCAACAAAACTATCGAAATATCTTCATCTACAACTATCAACCGCAAATCTTGATTTGCCTCCCTCACAAAAACTCTTCTCTCACCAATAATTTTTATTGGGTTTCCACAAAAGGACCTCAATCTCAAATAAGATGGAGACAATTTACCATCTTTCCAGTATTTTTCATAAATTGTTTTCGGTATCAGTGTGACGGGACTTCCTGTGTCCACCACAAAACACAATTGATACTCGTCAACATGTAGATTTATCTTTGCATCAGTATCACCTTGTACCGAATAAATTAATTCGTCCTGCGCATATCTGCAGTCTGGCACTGATTTACCCGTTTTGCACACCCTGCTCAAATGTCCAATTCTCTTGCATTTAAAACAAGATTTTGTTTTATGTGGACATGCAGGTGCCAGGTGAGAGTTTTTTTTTTCCGCATCGGAAACAAATTGTCTCCCTTCTTTGCATACCAGGCCCATGCTGCCATCCTCTACGAGCTTCATTCTTTCTATTTCCTCCCGGAACAATATCCATCTTAGCCACTAGTCCATCCTGCAGCTCCTTAGCATTTTGTTCAGCTAGCTCAAACGAGACTGCTATAGAAAATACCCTGTCCAAGGTGACATCGTCATCCTCCTGTAACAATTTCTTCTGAAGGCTTTCCGATTTTATACCAGCCACAAAACGGTCTCGTAACATGACCTCCAACATTTCACCAAAAGTGCAATCCATAGCCAAATGCCGGAGCTCACGCAGGTATTCTGAGACGGATTCATTTTCGAGTTGTATTCTTTTCAAGAACCTGCATCGCTGAGGAATCACCCTCTTTCTTGGAGCCAGATGCAGTTTTATTCTTTGTATTAACCGTTCATACGGCTGTTCTTTCATGGTACTCGAGAAAAACAAATCATTGCCCAGCTTCAGCATTTCCGAATCCAGAAGAGAAACAAAGATGGGCATTCTTTTTCCCTCCTCCAGCCCATTCGCCTCAAAGGCAGCCTCAAATCTTTGAACGAAAATATCAAAGGATTCCTCCACTGGTCTGAAGGAGCTGAACGGTACAATCATTGAACAACCAGACATACTGTTGGCTTCGCGTCCGCTTTATATTTCTGTCTTCCTCCACCTGTGAAAGAGCACTTGAACCGGTTCACACACACTCGTCGCCAGTTGTTGTGTCGCCTCCCAGTAGTCGTCACGACACGGAGCCTATAGTTACTGGTCAATCTCCCTTTAATTGCACCGTAAAAGTTCTATATATACAAATAAATATTTACATATTAATAATAAAAAAACATGCAAAATACATACAGATATTTAACAATTTGCATACACAACAATACCTTTTTGATGAAATTTTGAATACATTTTGCTGGGTAGTGTAGAGGTGTCTCTTGTTTAGTTATTGGGCTTAAGGATATTCTGTACGTTTTTTAATACAGTTAAACCTGTCTATAGCGCCCCCTCTTGGGACTCACCAAAATAGGGTGCTATAGCGAGGGGGTGCTATAGAAGGGTCACTTTTAATGTAAATCTCACCGTACTACGTATTTAAAATAAGGCGCTATAGAGAGGAAGGCGCTATTTAGAGGGGTCGCTATAGACAGGTTTAACTGTATATAAATGTTGTAGTTTATATATACGTATATATTTTTTATATAAAGTTGACATCCAATCATCCAAATAGGCTTTTTCTGAATCCACAGAAATTTGTATTTTGTGGGGGCCTATTCAGTGATTTGAATCTGCAAACTTTACATAGAGTTGATCAAGAAAATGAAAATGCTATTTTTTTTCGGATGAATATTAACCTTCCGAAAATTCGCCAGGTTTTACTGCCTTAAGTCGGTACTACAACTTTGGTAGATAGAACATCTTTTTGTCAGATTAGGAACTCCTTCCATAGGATTTTTAGATATCGTAACAGATTATGTACTGTTGAGAATTATAGTCCGAAACCATGGGATTCGTGTTGTTCTCTTCAATTAACATTTTGGTAGTAAGATTCTTTATTATGATTATTCCATTGTATAATCATGCAAGGTCATGGAGACGAAATTCATGAATCAAATTTATAATCTTGGTAGGGTTGTGGTCTTGTCTTGAGGCTACCATACATTCTAAGAGGTGTCCATAAGTCTCCATGATGGGGAGCTGCTGTCGATGATTGGCTATCTACATGGAGGTGAAAGCCAGACTTTGTCCTCCATGTAGAAAACTGGTTAACCTGAAGTTGACCTGAATATATGCACTGTGCACGAAGTCTATCAATAAAATACTTTATTTTGTTCATTTTTGAAAGGCAAAAGTATTGTTTTTTTTTTTTGTTGTTGTTGTTAAATGAACAACAGTCACCTGTAATATCCAAATTTATGGTACAAGACTGCGATAATCGTTGGGACTGATTGTGCTGTAATTTCATCACATCCCCACGCATGTAGAAAGCAGCTTGACTTTGCAAGAATAAGGAACCAGTTAGTTTACACTCATTTACTGGTAGAACTGGAAATGAACAAGACTCGTTGCCCATTTAACCAATTTTCGTATTTTACAAACTTATTTATTATTGTTTTTACCCAGTAAGAGTTATTTTCTATTTATTCTGCTATTCTGTGGCTATCTTATCCTTCCATATGATATTTAGCCAGTTAGCTAAAAACAAATTTAGAAATATTGTTTGCTGAGTAGGTTAAAAAGCTTATCGCTTTATAACGTTCAGGCTATCCTACTTATTGGAAATGTTAGGTGGCGGGGTGCATTCACTTTCAACACGTATTCTGATCATTGAAATCTTCTGTAAACCTTTATACACACAAAGCCTTTATTAAGACACCAGTCAGATTCTCCTCTCTCATTGCCGGCTTACAACGATATCCTCACGATGATCAATTACCATCATGTAGTATGTCTTCTATATGTTACAAACACACACAAAACCTTTATTAAGACACCAGTCAGATTCTCCTCTCTCATTGCCGGCTTACAACGATATCCTCACGATCATCAATCACCATCATGTAGTATGTCCTCTATATGTTACAAACACACACAAAACCTTTATTAAGACACCAGTCAGATTCTCCTCTCTCATTGCCGGCTTACAACGATATCCTCACGATCATCAATCACCATTATGTAGTATGTCCTTTATATGTTACAAACCTACACAAAGCCTTTATTAAGACACCAGTCAGATTCTCCTCTCTCATTGCCGGCTTACAACGATATCCTCACGATGATCAATCACCATCATATAGTATGTCCTCTATATGTTACAAACCTACACAAAGCCTTTATTAAGACACCAGTCAGATTCTCCTCTCTTATTGCCGGCTTACAACGATATCCTCACGATGATCAATCACCATCATATAGTATGTCCTCTATATGTTACAAACCTACACAAAGCCTTTATTAAGACACCAGTCAGATTCTCCTCTCTCATTGCCGGCTTACAACGCTACCCTCACGATGATCAATCACCATCATGTAGTATGTCCTCTATATGTTACAAACACACACAAAGCCTTTATTAAGACACCAGTCAGATTCTCCTCTCTCATTGCCGGCTTACAACGCTACCCTCACGATGATCAATCACCATCATGTAGTATGTCCTCTATATGTTACAAACACACACAAAGCCTTTATTAAGACACCAGTCAGATTCTCCTCTCTCATTGCCGGCTTACAACGCTACCCTCACGATGATCAATCACCATCATGTAGTATGTCCTCTATATGTTACAAACACACTGGCTTTCGTTTACTTTTGAGAAGAACGTCTCTCTCTCTTCGCTAATATACTGACACTCGAAGATGTAATGAGATATTTCTTTTTTTTTCTTTGCAAAGATGCCATACTGTATTCCTTCCATACTTGAAAGATTTTGATATAGTTTTCCTGGGTAAAGGAATGGAGTATTCTCTGTTGTACAATAAAGCGTTTTACTGGAAATGGAAGATCGCTAAGTAAATAGCTTTCAGTCAATGATGAACCATGTAAGTACTTAGAGTGAGGATAGTATTTAGAATTTTATATTTTGATCTGAGAATTGTAAACCTTTGTTTATATGTGATTTTGGAAAATTGAAACTATTTTAGACGCTTATGATTCTTTTGAAAATTAAACAATTATATCTACTGCTCTTATTGAAATGAAAAATTAATGGGAGGGCCTGGCTCATCAGTGGTGAACCCCCTCCCAGCGGTTTCGCCAGTTTAATCTACACAGTAAGGGGGAAGTAGATAATTGTTTAATTTACAATAGATTAAACTGGCGAAAGCGCTGGGAGGGTTCACCACTGATGATCCAGGCCCTCCCATTAATTTTCCATTGCAGTAAGGGCAGTAGATAATTGTTTAATTTTAAAAAGAATCATACGTGTTTATAATAGTTTCGAATTCTCATAACAGATGGCGCGCTAATGTATCATATTACTTTTGTAATTATGTAAATATGTATTTTTCAAGTTTTTTGAAAAATATTTTCTTCTTTAAGCCTCAAGTTAGGTGTTTCACATTATCAATTTGTTTTATCATCTCAAGTAAAGCAAATAGTAATTTAAAGTTGTTTTGATTATATTTCCTAAGATGTCTGCAAACCATTGGCATACTATTCAAACTGAATGTTATCAATGATCCAACATGTGAATGTCGCTTAGATGTTGAATCACCAGAGCATCTTCTTTTAACTTGCCCTCTGACTAATCAAATTGTATGTAGATACTTTGAAACATTACCAAATTCTCTTTGTGTATATACTCTATCTCTTATGAGAACTTTGTTAAGTTTAGAACTATTTGTACAATAATTTACAAAAAACTACTAATCCATCGTGTAAATAATTAATTTTATATATGTAAATAATACTGGCACAGCACAATTGCCCTTTGGACTTCGTGCTTTTGTGTAACAATAAAAAAAACCATTGGCATAATACTCATGTATTCAAAATCAAGCTTATTAATTCCTCTATCTCTCATAACCATATCTATATACTTGAAAAAAAAATTGCTCATATATTCTAAGCAAATACTAAAAACACACCTATTTTGATTTGAGTGTGATTTAAAATTCTCTAGATATGTTGTAATTATTGTACTCTACCATTGTGAAAGTCAGATTTGAGCAACAGAGGTTTTGCAGAAATCGATATCAACTGCCAAAAAAAGATAATAAAGCCGCTATCTAACTCTGTGATGTGCCCCAGACGATGTGTTGACGTCCTATCGTCTGACACCAGCGCATCAACAAGCAACAATAAGGTCGTCTGCCCGCGATAATTGTCAAATTGTCTGCGGCTGACGTCAAAATGCTTCCTTCTCTCTTTCAATAAATAAAATTCAATTTTTGAGAAAATATATATTGATTTATTCACTGATCAAAAATTAAATTTAAATATTTTATGTGTAGCGAAATCGAAATACTTAGATAATAGTTATCTTTTATTTATTCCCCCTCTTAAAGCATTTTATGTAAAAAATATAAATAGAATTTGATTGATGAAAAATATATCCTAATTTCATATTTCACTCTGAATGATATATTTACGAATTTTGAAAATAGAGCAATCCATAAATAAATATTTCATTAAAAAGGCATATATTGATTGGATCAAAATATCATTTATTTTTTACCTTATGATATTTTGATCCAATATATGCCTTTTTTAATTAAATATTTGTGAACATAAAATATTTTATGAATAATAAAAACTATAGTTTAATAATATAAAATTTGATCAGAGCTTTTTATTGTACTGTATATTTTGAAAACGAATCTTGTGTCTATATATTAAATATTTAAACACAACATTTTTAGATATCTATATTTAAAAATAGAAATATATCTTATATATATATCAAATAATTAGAAAAAAATGTTTATCCCCTTCTATAAATGAGTATATAAGCCGCAGAATATTATATTTGTCTTCCTTAAGTTTTGTCTATGAGTGTAACTTTCAGAGTTATTGTCTGAATCCCGATATACATGCTAAAAGGTACAACTTCCTTAAGTTTTGTCCATGAGTGTATCTTTCAGAGTTATTGTCTCAATCCCGATATACATGGTAAAAAGTACAACTTCCTTAGGTTTTGTCCATGAGTGTAACTTTCAGAGTTATTGTCTGAATCCCGATATACATGCTAAAAGGTACAACTTCCTTAAGTTTTGTCCATGAGTGTAACTTTCAGAGTCATTGTCTGAATCCCGATATGCATGCTAAAAGGTACAACTTCCTTAAGTTTTGTCTTTTAGTGCAACTTTGAGAGTTATTGTCTGAATCCCGATATACATGCTAAAAGGTACAACTTCCTTAAGTTATGTCCATGAGTGTATCTTTCAGAGTTATTGTCTGAATCCCGATATACATGGTGAAATGTACAACTTCCTTACGTTTTGTCCATGAGTGTATCTTTCAGAGTTATTGTCTGAATCCCAATATACATGCTAAAAGGTACACCTTCCTTAAATTTGTCCATGAGTACATCTTTCAGAGTTATTGTCAGAATCCCGATATACATGCTAAAAGGTACAACTTCCTTAAGTTTTGTCCATGAGTGTAACTTTCAGAGTTATTGTCTGACTCCCGATATACATTCTAAAAGGTACAACTTCCTTAAGTTTTGTCCATTAGTGAAACTTTCAGAGTTATTGTCTGAATCCCGATATACATGCTAAAAGGTATAAATTCCTTAAGTTTTGTCCATGAGTGTATCTTTCAGAGTTATTGTCTCAATCCCGATATACATGGTAAAAGTTACAACTTCCTTAAGTTTTGTCCATGAGTGTATCTTTCAGAGTTATTGTCATAATCCCGATATACATGGTAAAAGGTACAACCTTCTTAAGTTTTGTCTATGAGTGTTACTTTCAGAGTTATTGTCTGAATCCCGATATACATGGTAAAAGGTACAACTTCCTTAAGTTTTGTCCATGAGTGTATCTTTCAGAGTTATTGTCTGAATCCCGATATACATGGTAAAAGGTACAACTTCCTTAAGTTTTGTCCATGAGTGTATCTTTCAGAGTTATTGTCTGAATCCCGATATACATGTTAAAAGGTACAACTTCCTTAAGTTTGTCCATGAGTGCATCTTTCAGAGTTATTGTCAGAATCCCGATATACATGCTAAAAGGTACAACTTCCTTAAGTTTTGTCCATGAGTGTAACTTTCAGAGTTATTGTCTCAATCCCGATATATACATGCTAAAACGTACAACTTCCTTAAGTTTTGTCCATGAGTGTAACTTTCAGAGTCATTGTCTGAATCCCGATATACATGCTAAAAGGTACAACTTCCTTGAGTTTTGTCCATGAGTGTATCTTTCAGAGTTATTGTCTGAATCCCGATATACATGCTAAAAGGTACAACTTCCTTAAGTTTTGTCCATGAGTGTAACTTTCAGAGTTATTGTCTCAATCCCGATATACATGCTAAAAGGTACAACTTCCTAAGTTTTGTCCATGAGTGTAACTTTCAGAGTTATTGTCTGAATCCCGATATACATGCTAAAAGGTACAACTTCCTTAAGTTTTGTCCATGAGTGTAAATTTCAGAGTCATTGTCTGAATCCCGATATACATGCTAAAAGGTACAACTTCCTTAAGTTTTGTCCATGAGTGTATCTTTCAGAGTTATTGTCTGAATCCCGATATACATGGTAAAAGGTACAACTTCCTTAAGTTTTGTCCATGAGTGTATCTTTCAGAGTTATTGTCTGATTCTCGATATACATGGTAAAAGGTACAACTTCCTTAAGTTTTGTCTTTGAGTGTAACTTTCAGAGTTATTGTCTGAATCCCGATATACATGCTAAAAGGTACAACTTCCTTAAGTTTGTCCATGAGTGTATCTTTCAGAGTTATTGTCTCAATCCCGATATACATGGTAAAAGTTACAACTTCCTTATGTTTTGTCCATGAGTGTATCTTCAGAGTTATTGTCAGAATCCCGATATACATGTTAAAAGGTACAACTTCCTTAAGTTTTGTCTATGAGTGTTACTTTCAGAGTTATTGTCTGAATCCCGATATACATGGTAAAAGGTACAACTTCCTTAAGTTTGTCCATGAGTGTATCTTTCAGGGTTATTGTCTGAATCCCGATATACATGGTAAAAGGTACAACTTCCTTAAGTTTGTCCATGAGTGAATCTTTCAGAGTTATTGTCTGAATCCCGATATACATGGTAAAAGGTACAACTTCCTTAAGTTTGTCCATGAGTGTATCTTTAAGAGTTATTGTCTGAATCCCGATATACATGGTAAAAGGTACAACTTCCTTAAGTTTTGTCCATGAGTGTATCTTTCAGAGTTATTGTCTCAATCCCGATATACATGGTAAAAGTTACAACTTCCTTAAGTTTTGTCCATGAGTGTATCTTTCAGAGTTATTGTCAGAATCCCGATATACATGCTAAAAGGTACAACTTCCTTAAGTTTGGTCCATGAGTGTAACTTTCAGAGTTATTGTCTGAATCCCGATATACATGCTAAAAGGTACAACTTCCTTAAGTTTTGTCCATGAGTGTAACTTTCAGAGTTATTGTCTCAATCCCGATATATATATGTCATAAAAAAGATGTATTTGAGGTACGTTACCAATTCATTCATGCAGTCGTGGATTGAAGTGAAATGATAACTTTTATATTCAAAATTGTATTTTTTTTTTAATGATTATATTTTAAGAACAAAAAGTTTGCATACATATAATTTTATAAATATAATCTAAGTATATACAAAAAACATCTTGGGTTGTACTCCTTTTGTTAAGGATTTTAAAGAATTAACTCTGTGTTAATTCTATGATTATTTAAATTATAATTATATTAATGAATAATAAAAATCATATTTTTATTATGTCATTTCTTCCCTCCAAGGATAAAAATTAGGGAGTAATTTTCAAAGTAAAAAAAAAGTATCATTATTATTTACATAGATTATCAATTAAGATGGAGGATACCAATTGAAACTATATCAATGATGCTCTTTATTCCTTCTACATATTCCTATTGGTACCTTTTTTCTTGACAGTAGCTGAAAATTATCCAATCTTATTTGAATTTATAGGTGTCTCCTTCCTATAATTCATAAGGGGATTTACCTCATGAATTGAGTAGGCCTTCTCAGGCTCTCAAGATTCAAAAGGTATTTTGCCACATGCCAAAAAATATATTTTTGAGAATCACAAATTTATTTCTCATAATGACGAGTGGTATCCAACATCTTGTTTCACATTTATTTGGTTTGATCAGAATAAAACATAAAATAATGGGTTATTTACTTCCACATAATGAAAAATATTTACACATGAAGTTTTACTATTTACATTAAAAAAAAAAAAGAATGTTCGAATATGAAATGTTCCATATAAAGTTTGTGAGGGAAAAATATATAGAATCATATGAGTGAATTTCTCAACAAATAAAATCAAAATGTAAAATATTTACAACAATTGAAAAGAAAAGTGTCAAGTTATATCTTATGTGTGCACAAAAATTATATTCTCAAGGCTTAATTTTTAGGCGTAGTTATTTTTGGTATTGTCTTATTTATATTAAGATTTCCCTACCATTATTTAGTAAGAAGAGGGATTCTACTTTTCACTACCTTAGGTGCCACTTGTTGGTGTGTTTTTTTCTCTAAAGTGGGTATTTTACTTTTTGTCAGTTTTAACTCAAATCCTTCTTTTGGGTAGTATGGCCTCAATTTGGATGAATGAATTACCATGGTAGTTTTTCCTAAATTAGATTGAGGTTTATCAATTTCATAATTGACTGGGAATATCTGTTTTAAGATTGTAAATGGCCCAGACATTGGAGGCATTAATTTTCGGTTATCTGGATGGTAAAAGGTTTGTAACCAAACTTTATCGCCTACTTTAAAGGTGGAAGGTTGATAATGTTGATCATATCTAATTTTATTTATCTGATGAAATTTTAATGTATTATTATAGGCATTTGTTCTGGCAGTGTCTATAGGGGGGTAAAATTCTGATTCTTTTAAGGGGGAATCATAAGGGAGCTTACCATACAAAAGGTAAGTAGGAGTATAGCCTGTTATGGAATGGGGAGTATTATTATATTCATTTAGTACTGAATCCAACAATTTCGTCCATGGTATTGATTTTCCTTTCAAGTTATTGAATTTACATCTTAACCTGGTTATTATAGTTTGGTTAAGTCGTTCATTTAACCCATTACACTGAGGTCTTGATGATGAAGTCAATAATTGTTTAATGTTATTGTTAATCAAATATTTTCTAAATCTTGGTGAAGTAAATGATGGTGCCCTGTCACTTAAAAATTGTTTGGGTTTTTGTATTTGAAAAATTTTGTTTAGGCAATTTATATATGAGTCAGTAGTTTGACTTTTTGAGGGGAAAGCCCAAATGTATCTAGTAGCATGATCTACGATGATGTGAAGGAATTTCTTTGTGGAATTATAGTAATTTAGTCCACCTACTGTGTCTATAGACACAAGATCAAAAGGATCCTTAGCTGGGGGGAGACTTTCCAACAGACCAAATTTCTTCTGGTGAGATATTTTATTGAGTTGACACACCTCACAGTGTTTTACATAATTAGAAATATCTTGAATTAGGTAGGGCCAATAATAGATAGGGGAAATTAGATTTAACATTTTAGATACTCCTATATGGCCGTAATCTTGATGAGCTCTTATTAATACTTTTTCTCTTAATGATGGTGGAACAACACTTTTGATTAATCCTTTTTTCTTTATTGTTAAAAGTCCATTAAATTTAGTATATTTCCTATCATTGATGTTATCATCAAATTGAGCTTGTTTTAGTTCTGGGTCAGAAACAAAATGAGCTATGGGGTATCTGCTGAGAAAATCAGCTTCTTTATTTTCAGTTCCTCTTATGTGTTTTATCTCAAAGTCAAACATTGAGAGCTTTAAGCTCCATCTAAATAATCGTCCTTTTGGGTTCTTTATGTTCTTCAAATACTTTAGACAAGCATGGTCTGTATGGATGGTGAAATGCACGCCATCTAAGTAGGGTAAAAAGAAATCCACAGCATCAATAATAGCAAGGCATTCTTGCTCAGTTACACAATAGTTTGATTCATAAGATGTCATTCTATGGCTTCTATACGCTATTGGCTTTAAAAGCCCATCGGGTTGTTCTTGTTTTAGGATAGATCCGATCTGTTCTTGGCTAGCATCCGTGTAAAGGTGTATAGGATATTTGGGATTATAGATAGCTAATATAGGTTTTGAGGTTATCATATTTTTTAATTTAGAAAATGCGGTTTCGCATTCTTCATCCCATTTCCATTTTACATCTTTTTTCAACAAATTATTCAAAGGGAGTCTGAGTTTAGCATAATTAGGGATAAATTTCGAGTAAATGTTAATAGATCCTAAAACTCGTTGTAAATCCTTTTTATTCCTTGGGGAATTCAATTTTCTAATCGTTTCTATATTATTAGTGCTGGGTGAAAATTGATGGTTTGATATTTCATATCCTAGAAAATAAATCTGATAAGTAGCGAATTTACATTTACTTAGTTTTAGCTTAATATTTTCCTTTATGCAAATATCTAAAATTACTTTTAAATGGGTCAAATGTTCCTGAAAATTATTTGAAAATATAATGAAGTCATCGAAGTAATTCATGCAAAAATCAACATCATATTTATTTAAAATTTGCCTTAAAACTCTTTGGAATTGACTTGGACTATTTTTTAATCCAAAAGATAATTTATTAAATTCGTAAAGTCCGTGAGTGGTAGTAAAAGCTGTGTATTCTTTATCATCTGGGTGTATATCTAAATGGTGATAACCTGATAAAAGATCTAGTGTAGTGAAGATATTAGCTTCTGAAAGCTTATCTAATATAGAATCTATTCTTGGTATGGGCTCAGAATCTCTTTTTATTATATCATTTAATTTTCTGTAGTCTATTACTAGTCGAATTTTACCTTCATTTCGCTTATTCACCAACATAGCAGGGGATGCATAGGAGGAATAAGATGGTCTAATGACATTATATTTTAAAAGTTCTTCAATCTGTCTTTTAATTTCAATGTTGTCCGAGAAGGAAGGTCTAAAAGGCTTTAATGAAATAGGTGTTTGTGAGGTAAGTTTAATTCTAATTGGATCTGCTTTAATATGTCCTATATCCATTTTATGGGCAGCAAACGCTTCCTTATTTTCCTTAATTAATTTAATTAAATCAGATTTTTCATATGGTGAAAGTTTTTCATCAAATTCTACACTATTAAAATTTCTAAAATCATTTTCATTAGGAGGAATAATAGATTTAAATAAAGGAATTACATTATGATGTGTATAATTATTATTATTAGGGTTATGGTAATCAACATTAAGAATTCTACCAAATTGAGTAATTGTAAAACTTTGAAAATCAATGTCTAATTTAAATAATCTTATATGGTGTAAAGAAAGCAATACATATGGCAAATTAATATCAGAGGAATAAAAATCAATATCTCTAGTAATAAATCCTATAGTTGTATTAACATTAATTTTTGAATTTATATTTAGCATACCGGATGTCTGTTTAATAAGAGGTAAATTATTAAAAACAACATAGTTTGGTTGAATCTTATCTATCATATGTTGAGGAATTATAGAGAAGGTACAGCCAGTATCCATGAGAGCTACAATACTGTTATTATTCACATTTAGATTTATATACAGACCTTGGCGTCAGGAGTGTTGAGGCGGAGCTGGTCGGCATTCGCTCGAAGGGGCTGTTGTCTGCGTCAAGGTGTCCATGGATCGAGACGGCACGGACATGAAGCTTGCAGCAGGGGGGGGGGGGGGGGCTTGCACGGCCCTCTCGCGAAACCAGCACCTATTCTCAGGATGGAAGCGTCCGGCATGTCCCCGGTTCAGGCAAATTCGGCAAGGACGTCTTTTAGAACTATAGTCCATAGGGCTTCTACCTGGATGTCCCCATTGCTTTTGTTGTACTTCCATTCTTGGGGCTGTTTCCCTTTTAATAGATGACTCCTCCATTTCCTTATGTGATTCCCTTCTTATTGAATGTTTCTCCACATTTGCATCTTTATTTGGCAAATTCTGCAAGCTTTTTGCGTGAATTTCTAGAAATTCCATTAAATCCTTAATTGAAGGCACAACCCTTGGGTTGTTCTGCAATTCCCACTGTTTTCTTGTGGTTTTATCAAGCTTATCTTGTATGATCTCGACGAAAAACACATCAGATAAACTATCGATTTGGTAACCTAATACCTTCACTGTTCTTACTATCTCGTTGCAACTATATAGAAGTTTAAACATTGACTTATGGTTGTCATCGGCTAACTTTGGTAATCTTAATGCATTATCTATTTGGGTGAAAATCAGATCCTTTGGATTATCATATCTTGTTAATAAGGTTTGCCAAACCTCAACATAATTATCGGCTGTAATTGGAAATGCGTTGACCAGTCTTAGGGCTTCGCCTCTCAGTTGGCCTTTCAAATATTGTAACTTTTCAATTTCCGGTATTTGTGAATTAGAACCAATTGCAGAATAAAATAAATCCTTAAATGAAAGCCATGATTCTAATCTACCATCGAAAGTTGGCAATTCAAGTTTAGGCATTTTAACATGTAAATTTACTTTTTTTTCAGATGTTTCTTGCCCATTATGCCTTAAATCCAATTCACACTTTAATCTTATACACTTATCTATGCAATTTTCCACTTCGTCATTCAAATCCTCATCCTCAAGTTTCTGCAAGAAAATATCACTCATTTTCATCAAATCATTATTTGCATACTCTAGTTTGCATTTCGTTGCATTTACATCTACCATAGACACAATGGATTCGATATTTTCTTCAATGCCTTTTATACTTTTTTTTATCCTTTTTAATTTCTTAATTAAAGTTTCGACTTCCATAATTGCTATTCTTTTATCTATATTTTTTCCCAAATATCTTAGTTGCAATATATGGCTTGGAAATCTATTGGAATTCTTCTCGTACAGGGTTAAAATACATCCTGTCGACTATTAAAAAAGATGTCATAAAAAAGATGTATTTGAGGTACGTTACCAATTCATTCATGCAGTCGTGGATTGAAGTGAAATGATAACTTTTATATTCAAAATTGTATTTTTTTTAATGATTATATTTTAAGAACAAAAAGTTTGCATACATATAATTTTATAAATATAATCTAAGTATATACAAAAAACATCTTGGGTTGTACTCCTTTTGTTAAGGATTTTAAAGAATTAACTCTGTGTTAATTCTATGATTATTTAAATTATAATTATATTAATGAATAATAAAAATCATATTTTTATTATGTCATATATATACATGCTAAAACGTACAACTTCCTTAAGTTTTGTCCATGAGTGTAACTTTCAGAGTTATTGTCTCAATCCCGATATACATGCTAAAAGGTACAACTTCCTTAAGTTTTGTCCATGAGTGTAACTTTCAGAGTCATTGTCTGAATCCCGATATACATGGTAAAAGGTACAACTTCCTTAAGTTTTGTCCATGAGTGTATCTTTCAGAGTTATTGTCAGAATCCCGATATACATGGTAAAAGATACAACTTCCTTAAGTTTTGTCTATGAGTGTAACTTTCAGAGTTATTGTCAGAATCCCGATATACATGGTAAAAGGTACAACTTCCTTAAGTTTTGTCTATGAGTGTAACTTTCAGAGTTATTGTCAGAATCCCGATATACATGGTAAAAGGTACAACTTCCTTAAGTTTTGTCCATGAGTGTAACTTTCAGAGTTATTGTCTGAATCCCGATATACATGGTAAAATGTACAACTTCCTTAATTTTTGTTCATGAGTGTATCTTTCAGAGTTATTGTCTCAATCCCGATATACATGGTAAAAGGTACAACTTCCTTAAGTTTTGTCCATGAGTGTATCTTTCAGAGTTATTGTCTGATTCCCGATATACATGGTAAAAGGTACAACTTCCTTAAGTTTTGTCCATGAGTGTAACTTTCAGAGTTATTGTCTGAATCCCGATATACATGGTAAAATGTACAACTTCCTTAATTTTTGTTCATGAGTGTATCTTTCAGAGTTATTGTCTCAATCCCGATATACATGGTAAAAGGTACAACTTCCTTAAGTTTTGTCTATGAGTGTAACTTTCAGAGTTATTGTCAGAATCCCGATATACATGGTAAAAGGTACAACTTCCTTAAGTTTTGTCCATGAGTGTAACTTTCAGAGTTATTGTCTGAATCCCGATATACATGGTAAAATGTACAACTTCCTTAATTTTTGTTCATGAGTGTATCTTTCAGAGTTATTGTCTCAATCCCGATATACATGGTAAAAGATACAACTTCCTTAAGTTTTGTCTATGAGTGTAACTTTCAGAGTTATTGTCAGAATCCCGATATACATGGTAAAAGATACAACTTCCTTAAGTTTTGTCTATGAGTGTAACTTTCAGAGTTATTGTCAGAATCCCGATATACATGGTAAAAGGTACAACTTCCTTAAGTTTTGTCCATGAGTGTAACTTTCAGAGTTATTGTCTGAATCCCGATATACATGGTAAAATGTACAACTTCCTTAATTTTTGTTCATGAGTGTATCTTACAGAGTTATTGTCTCAATCCCGATATACATGGTAAAAGGTACAACTTCCTTAAGTTTTGTCCATGAGTGTATCTTTCAGAGTTATTGTCTGATTCCCGATATACATGGTAAAAGGTACAACTTCCTTAAGTTTTGTCTTTGAGTGTAACTTTCAGAGTTATTGTCTGAATCCCGATATACATGCTAAAAGGTACAACTTCCTTAAGTTTGTCCATGAGTGTATCTTTCAGAGTTATTGTCTTAATCCCGATATACATGGTAAAAGTTACAACTTCCTTAAGTTTTGTCCATGAGTGTATCATCAGAGTTATTGTCAGAATCCCGATATACATGGTAAAAGGTACAACTTCCTTAAGTTTTGTCTATGAGTGTTACTTTCAGAGTTATTGTCTGAATCCCGATATACATGGTAAAAGGTACAACTTCCTTAAGTTTGTCCATGAGTGTATCTTTCAGGGTTATTGTCTGAATCCCGATATACATGGTAAAAGGTACAACTTCCTTAAGTTTTGTCCATGAGTGTAACTTTCAGAGTTATTGTCAGAATCCCGATATACATGGTAAAAGGTACAACTTCCTTAAGTTTGTCCATGAGTGTATCTTTCAGAGTTATTGTCTGAATCCCGATATACATGGTAAAAGGTACAACTTCCTTAAGTTTTGTCCATGAGTGTATCTTTCAGAGTTATTGTCAGAATCCCGATATACATGGTAAAAGGTACAACTTCCTTAAGTTTTGTCCATGAGTGTAACTTTCAGAGTTATTGTCAGAATCCCGATATACATGGTAAAAGGTACAACTTCCTTAAGTTTGTCCATGAGTGTATCTTTCAGAGTTATTGTCTGAATCCCGATATACATGGTAAAAGGTACAACTTCCTTAAGTTTTGTCCATGAGTGTAACTTTCAGAGTTATTGTCAGAATCCCGATATACATGGTAAAAGGTACAACTTCCTTAAGTTTTGTCCATGAGTGTAACTTTCAGAGTTATTGTCAGAATCCCGATATACATGGCAAAAGGTACAACTTCCTTAAGTTTTGTCCATGAGTGTAACTTTCAGAGTTATTGTCTGAATCCCGATATACATGGTAAAAGGTACAACTTCCTTAAGTTTGTCTATGAGTGTATCTTTCAGAGTTATTGTCTGAATCCCGATATACATGGTAAAAGGTACAACTTCCTTAAGTTTTGTCCATGAGTGTAACTTTCAGAGTTATTGTCAGAATCCCGATATACATGGTAAAAGGTACAACTTCCTTAAGTTTGTCCATGAGTGTATCTTTCAGAGTTATTGTCTGAATCCCGATATACATGGTAAAAGGTATAACTTCCATAAGTTTTGTCTATGAGTGTAACTTTCAGAGTTATTGTCTGAATCCCGATATACATGGTAAATGGTACAACTTCCTTAAGTTTTGTCCATGAGTGTAACTTTCAGAGTTATTGTCTGAATCCTGATATACATGGTAAAAGGTACAACTACCTTAAGTTTTGTCCATGAGTGTATCTTTCATAGTTATTGTCTCAATCCCGATATACATGGTAAAAGGTACAAATTCCTCAAGTTTTGTCCATGAGTGTATCTTTCAGAGTTATTGTCAGAATCCCGATATACATGGTAAAGGTACAACTTCCTTATGTTTTGTCTATGAGTGTAACTTTCAGAGTTATTGTCTGAATCCCGATATACATGGTAAAAGGTACAACTTCCTTAAGTTTTGTTTATGAGTGTAACTTTCAGAGTTATTGTCTGAATCCCGATATACATGGTAAAAGGTACAACTTCCTTAAGTTTAGTCTATGAGTGTAACTTTCAGAGTTATTGTCTGAATCACGATATACATGGTAAAAGGTACAACTTCCTTAAGTTTTGTTTACGAGAGTCTCCATACCATTCTATTAGATTATCAAAACATTTCCTTTTTTCCTTCGTCTATTTTTTACTTCAAGGCTTATTCTTCCAACATGGTCATATTTATATTTGCATAGTGTAAAATACCATTTTGCCTGTTGGCTCTATAATGGAGTTAGAAAACGATTTATACTTTTCTACCTTTTTATACTTTATTCCAGCGTTTCAGCGACCAGATGCCTCACTTTTCAAGGAAATCAACTTTTGTATGCACCTCTGCAGACCTTATGTAATTATATGTACATAGGTTCCCTAAACACTCCTAAACTGAATTCCTTATTAAAAAATGCAGGAAATATAAGAAATCCAATACAACAGTAGACCGGACTTAAGATTAATTCGGAGAAACAGCTAAGTATATAAAAACGTGGGTTCAAATGATTTTAAAATGGTTCTAATAGTTTGATTAGTGAGCTAAGCTAACAGTCTTAAAATTACCTCAACTATTAATCCTAGCAACCATATTCTTATGTTCAGCAATGGCCACAGCCTTGCAGAAAATTGGCATGAACCCAGAACAGCAGCTTTATACACCCAAGATAGAGATCTTTACGACTGCTGTGATAGAGATGTACGGAGACATCTGAGGCTCTTCATTGGACACGACAACTACAACAGAAAATTGACATGGAACCAGAACAGCAGCTTTACACACCCAAGATAGAGAACATTGCGACTGATGTGATAGAGATGTACGTAGACATCTGAGGCTCTTCACTGGACACAACGACAACAACAGAAAATTGACATGGACCTAAAAACAGCAGCTTTACACACCCAAGATAGAGAACATTACGACTGCTGTGATAGAGATGTACGTGGAGACATCTGAGGCTCTTCATTGGACACAACGACAACAACAGAAAATTGACATGGACCTAAAAACAGCAGCTTTACACACCCAAGATAGAGAACATTACGACTACTGTGATAGAGATGTATGGGGAGACATCTGAGGCTCTTCATTGGACACGACGACAACAACAGAAAATTGACATGGACCCTGAACAGCAGCTTTACATACCCAAGATAGAGAACATTACGACTGCTGTGATAGAGATGTACGTGGAGACATCTGAGGCTTTTCATTGATCACAACGACAACAAGTCTTGAGGTATGCAAATTTACAAAGATTTAAATGCCTTTTTACATATAACACAAAGTTGTAGGAGGATGGTATTCATAAAAAAAACACATCTTCCTTTCTAAATGCATTTAAAAAATGATTTTTTTTGTTATCATTCCAGGGTACAAAACGTAATGCTGGAGATGAATAATATGTCACAACACCATTTTTGGTAAATTCAGACAACCTTTATACCTTCGGGCTATGGACCTCTTGTAGGATGCAATGAAAACGAAGCCACCCAGTACTGAGCCGAAACTCAGATATACATGTTGGAATTTGTCTGAACTTGCCAAAAATAATGGAACATTTTTTTTTATAACCTCCATTACACTTTGTACTGGAATGACAAACAAAAGGCATTGTTTTAATGCATTTGTAAAGGGAGAGGTGCCTCTTTTGGTATTCGTTTACAAATACGATATATATATATTTTTTAATAATCATTTTATCCATATAGGCCATGATTATCGTGTAACTGTCTACGAATGTCTTTACCCTAGAAGCAGTTCGACTTTTTAACTTTTACAATGTGCCAGAGATCTCTCGATTTTTTTTGCATTCACTTTTGGGCTTGAACGCATGGAATATATTGTGGCGAAGAAATAATTTATTATTTAATCTAATTATTCAATGAAAATATTTGGAAACATATTTAAAATTCACATTTTCTAAATCATCATTTAGTTGCCTAGCTTGCTTGCTCGATATTCTCTAGCTGTATATTCTTCAAAGGGCTCTACAGAGCATGTCACAACAGGCTGAGAGCCGAGATAAGACGATCCAAACACCTATCATGGATAAACCTCTGTCAAGAAGTATCCTCAGCCGCTTGGAGCTCTGTCCACAAATATATTTCCAAAGGACGAAGCACCCAAAGAGGACCTCCACTGCTCAAAAAATCTGACGGAACCCCCTATACACCAGAGGAAACCTGTGAAAAAATCTTGCAGCACTTTTGTCTGCCTGACACACCAATATCTCAGCCTCGGCCCTTAATACAGTTTTCTGGCCTCATTGAGCCAGACTTCACCGACGCTGAAGTACTTCGGGCCATCAAATGCTGTGGACTAAAGAAATCTCCAGACCCTGATCGACTTGGAGCAAAGTGCCTTCAATTAGGAGGTCCTCCCCTACATAAACTACTTGCAGGACTTTTTACCAAGTGTTTAAGATTAGGCCATTTCCATCACCCTGGAAAATCGGCCTTTTAGTCCTCATACCCAAACCGGACAGCACAGCAGAAAACCCACTGGAAAGATTCCGCCCAATTGCTCTCCTCAACACCCTAGCCAAGGTATTTGAGCGTTGCATTTTGGCTCGACTACAATGGCTAGCAGACCGGCACAATTGGTTTTCACCCCTCCAATTTGGATTTGTTCCTTGCCGTTCGGCCGAAAACGCCCTAGCTGCAATAAACCAATTCATAGACAGGGACATGGAAGAGGGGGAGAAAACACTAGTTATCAGCCTAGACATTAGAAGAGCCTTCGACCCCGTACATAGGTATTCTATCATTGAAGCCCTACGAGAGGTTAGCTGCCCTGAGGAATTACTACAACTAATTACCAGCTATTTAATAAATAGAAAAATGGCCTATAGCGTATGGGGACACACTGCTTACATTCTGTCACTCTGTGGAGTCCCACAAGGAGCGGCTTTAAGTCCCTTCCTCTTCAATATGAATGCAAGAAAAGCATTTACTTTGCAAAAACCTAGAAAGAGCGAATTAGTGGGCTTCGCAGATGATTTCACACTAATGGTGCAGGTGGCCCCAAAGCTTCCTAAATGTCAAATAAACAATTTTCTTGAAAATTTCTCACAATGGTGCAGAAGGCATGGAATGTTGGTAAATCCCCACAAGACTCAAGCATGCATGTTTTACAGAAACAAACCAAGATGGCCAAACAAGGACAGCATCCGACTTCTTGACCAGCCCATTGCAATCAACAAAACAATTAAAATCCTTGGTATTACCTTTGATTCAAAGAGACAATTTATTAAACATCTCAATAACAGTTTACTCAAATACCGATGGATACTCCCAAGGCTCACTAGCACCATAAAAGGGCAATTTGGTTCAACCTTCAGTTCCGGACACAAAATTTACAAGAGAGTCGTTCTCCCAGCGCTACTATATGGCTCTGGTGTCTGGGGAAAGCGTGCATATGACACAAATGGGGCTCGCAAGCTATGCAGTCTCCACTACAAATATGCGAAAGCAATAATAAGAGGTGGTCCATGCACACCGACAATACCAGCTATTTCATTAACGGGTTGTCCCCCACTCGATATCTCTATAAAGGCTCACATAGAATATTTAAAAACTGAAAACGGGCCACTACGAATCACGCCCAAGTCCTTCCTTTTTACCCTATCCCCCATTACGGAAGATAATCTATTTTACCAAATCACTACAACTAAATGTCACCACCATTTACACAGACGGATCCCAATCATCAGAAGGAGTTGGGGCTGGAGTCATTCTACCACCTCCTCTACAAACCATACAACTTAAACTCCACCAGGAGTGCTCAGCGTTCCAAGCTGAACTGCTTGCCATTCTTTACGCAACAAAAATCACCATGAATTTTCCGAAAGAACACTTTATCATTGCCTCAGACTGCCAATCAGCTCTATCAGCCATATGTAGGTCTGGGCCCCCAAGAACACAACTAATTGCGGAAATAATCTACAACCTGCATTTTTCACCAAATGTGCAACTCTGCTGGATCAAAGGCCACAGCGGTATTCCAGGAAATGAACTGGCGGATCAGGCGGCAAAGGCTGCAGCACATTCTAATCTGCCACTATCCTTTATCACCCTCCCAAAGAGCGTCGCGCGCGGTAAAAAAGAACAGATAGCCCTCAAAATGTGGACAGACCTCTACATCCAAGATTACTCCACCAGAAATCTACGAAGATTTGCTGCTACCCCGAAACTACTCCTCCAAATGCTTCGAAACATCAAGCATGGATCTACCTCCACATCAATCTTGACCGGCCATGGTTACATTTAGGCAGACCTTGCAACGGTATCGAAAGAAGACCCAACTTGCCCCCACTGCCAAGATGAAGACCAAACCGTAGACCACCTCCTCTTCACTTTTTTTGCCCAACCTTCCAATGCCAAAGATTCCAGACAGCCACTCTCCTAGGTATCACCAACATCCAGTCCAGCATCCCTAGAAAATCTCCCAAGAAAGAAATCTGCCTGGCAACACCTCATTAATTGGATTTCCACTGGCATTGTATATAAATCCAAGAAGACTTAGGTCAGAAGGACATCCCGGGTAGTTGGCGACTTCTGTACGCTCCAGGAAGCTGGGTTACTTAAACAAATAATAATAATCTAGCTGTATATAGTGGGGGTTGATTTGTTAATAATTGTCGACTAGTCGACGTGACGTCATCAATAAATACTTTCACATCTTCAGATATACAAAGACTTGATTTCTACGCTACAATATTTCTTTCCTGATTTCTCTCCCTATTTGAAGCTGCTAGCATAAACGTGTTTTAATGCTTGTGTGATGCTTGCTTCGCAAAAGTTCCATTATAATTGCTAATGGCATTTTCTATATTAGCTTAATTTTATCATTCTTATATTTAGAGGCTGTCTGAAAGAGACACATTTGTGTGTGCCTTCATCAATATAGAGTTCTCTGAATATTATTTCTGTCTTCTTACATTTATTTTACATCTTGAAGAAGGCGGATGATATTCACCGAAAAGCGTGAAAAAAATCCTTCTAGCCGAGGTGTTATTGTTACTGCAGTAACTTGTTACAGTTTCTTTGTGCACATAGTGTTTCTCACTTGTGCATTGTCAAATAGAAACTTTTTGTTTAAAAAAAGGTACAAAAAGATTGCCAAGTCAACCATCCAAAAACAGATAGCCACTCAATTTGCAATGCAATTGATAATCAAAGCATCTTGGGCAAAAAAATCTAAATATAATTTATCACCGAGTGGTTTCACCACGTGGACCTACCGCCCAGCCGGGTGATAGTCTGCGCTATTTCAAGGCCAATCTATCTATCTGGATGATAGCATCTTTGGCTTGATGGATGGATGACATCTCAGACCTGGGTCAC
This sequence comes from Cordylochernes scorpioides, assembly GCA_030710605.1. NCBI lineage: Eukaryota > Metazoa > Arthropoda > Arachnida > Pseudoscorpiones > Chernetidae > Cordylochernes > Cordylochernes scorpioides. The sequence goes on from CP092879.1 coordinate 80,895,684, forward strand.
CTTGTCCGGACAGCTTGAGACTGGCTCCAACCTGGGTCACCTTGTCCGGACAGCTTGAGACTGGCTCCAACCTGGGTCACCTTGTCCGGACAGCCTGAGACTGTCTCCAACCTGGGTCACCTTGTCCGTACAACCTGAGACTGGCTCCAACCTGGGTCACCTTGTCCGGACATCCTGAGACTGGCTCCAACCTGGGTAACCTTGTCCGGACAGCTTGAGACTGGCTCCATCCTGGGTCACCTTGTCCGGACAGCCTGAGACTGGCTCCAGCCTGGGTAACCTTGTCCGGACAGCTTGAGACTGGCTCCAACCTGGGTCACCTTGTCCGGACAGTCTGAGACTGGCTTCAACCTGGGTCACCTTGTCCGGACACCCTGAGACTGGCTCCAACCTGGGTCACCTTGTCCGGACAGCCTGAGTCTCTCTCCAACCAGGGTCACCTTGTCCGGACAGTCTGAGACTGTCTCCAACCTGGGTCACCTTGTCCGGACAGTCTGAGACTGTCTCCAACCTGGGTCACCTTGTCCGGACAGCCTGAGACTGTCTCCAACCTGGGTCACCTTGTCCGGACAGTCTGAGACTGTCTCCAACCTGGGTCACCTTGTCCGGACAGTCTGAGACTGGCTCCAACCTGGGTCACCTTGTCCGGACAGCCTGAGTCTGTTTAAAGCCAGATTGATATTCATACAAAATAAAACCAACTCAAATGCAAAACGTAAAGATTAACTGCTTGATAAGGATAATGGTTTGTCATTTTGAGATTATGTTTTTCTTCAATATTTCCCCCAATCTGAACAACGTTTAGTTCGCGAAAAACTAGATTGAATACCAAACAAAACTAATTACAGCACCGATGCAAAATGCAATGATCTGTTCGGGAGAATTCATCAGATTTTACATTCTGTCAGTTCTTCTGCAAGTCAGACAACATTATTTATCTGTTAGCCAAACATCATTTCTGCCCCACAACATGTACACACCACCGTGACACTATGCCAGGGTTACTATTCCATTTACAAGCGTCTGCGAAATAGTTTCGGCACAAAGAAACCAAGAAATACACGGGTAAACGCGTAAAGAAAAACGCGTAAAACAAAATAAACCAATATTATAATGAAAAATACGTATTTATAATATATATATATATTGATTTTAATTATTATTTAAAACAAAATAAAAATAAATAATGAAACAGATTTGGAAGGAATTCATTTAAACGAGTTTATGGACCCTATATCAGCTCGACGGTGGCGCTCGAGTGGCTGAAGCCGGAACTATCAATTTCGTTATTTTTTATTATTATAATTCTGCCTCCCGTTTAAAGTAAGATAACTTTTGTATGTGATTTTGGTAATTATAAATAAATAAATAATAATAAATTGATTATTCTCAAATTTCTTTATAAACGGGACGTAAATAATATAAAGCTAATTTTAGTTCCCAATTCTGCCACTTGAGCGCCACCGTCGAGCTGATAATTCTATATACAGTTACGAGCGTCATCAATTCTTTTTCATCTCTGTCACCGTTTGCTTTTTGTTTTTTTTTTTGGAATGGCGCTCTCCTATTGGTTGGCTACGATCACGCCACCTTTGACCCCCCCCCCCTCCCCATCATGCCCCCCCCCCCCCCCCCCCCCCACTCGCTTTGTTGTTTTTGTAACTATTGTGTTGGAGCGGGTCGCTCCTTAAATAAATGCATATATTAGTTAATAACTAAATGGAATCCTCTCTTTCTTTTACCCAGTAAGAGACGCCTACGGAAGCCAACAGTACATAGACAGATAAAGCACATAGGCTATAGTTATTAACTAATATATGCATTTATTTAAGGCGCCAATTCATAATTGTAACAAATAGTATTTGAATAAAAACATTCAATCGGGTAAAATACGGGCGTTGCCCGGGTCATTCGGCTAGTGGGTCTATAAAGTTGACTTAAACGAATATCTTTTGATTTCTATTATTACTTCAATAAAACTACGAATTTACAAATAAACTATTTTTATGTCAAGTGAGCGAATATGAAAATATAAACAATTGACTATTATTTAAAACTATGTTTCTTTATAAAACAACACTTAAAGTTTCACCGCATAAGTTTCTTTTCTGTGAAAAATCAATATTTATTTCAAAGAGAAATATTTACTATTTCTAACTTTTTGGATGAAGTATGAAAGGATTTATTATGTTTCTTTATATTTAAATATATAAATATATTTTTGAAAATAGAGCAATCCATACTTAATTCATTAGATAAAAAAAAGGCATATATTGAATTTAATAAAATATTTATTTTGTCAATATTTTATAAAATCCTATATATGCCTTTTATTATCTAATAAAAATATATATATTTATATTAAATAAAGAAAATTATATCGTTTTATATATATCAAATTGAATGGTCGATCTTGTCATCTAAAATCTCAATTAATAAATTATTATAATTGCGATTTATTTATTTTTTTGAGAAAACTATTGAAAGCAATATATATTTATAAAAGTTTTATTTTATTGAATTACATAAATTGCAAATAAGAGTATTTTAAAAACCTGATACTATCATGATGCCTTAGGGCGACATCTGTTAAAGAAAATTGAAACTATTTTTGAGACGCGTGTGTTTCTTTTGAAAATAAATCATTTTTCTACTGTTCTCTCTTACTGCAATGATAAAAATAATTATGTTAATTGAGAATTATATATTTCTAGATACGGTTTATATACTCAGCCACATTAAAACACTTTTTTTAAATATAAAACGAAAGGATTTAAAAGCACGAATGTTTCCTTTATACATAATACAAACTTCTACTGTCCTTACTGCGATGAAAAAATTTATATTGGGAGGTCTTGGCTCATCAGTGGTGAACCCTCCCAGCGGTTTCGCCAATTTAATCCACCAGACCGCTTCTCAGAGCTCTAATACTGTATTGGACGATTCTGTTTATATACGCAGCACTGAAGGATGGAATCTCAGAAATGGTTTTCAAGAAAACTATGGACATAAGCTTATAGGACAGTAGAATTACATTCATAAGCTTATGTCCATAGTTTTCTTGAAAACCATTTCTGATATAAGAGCAGTGATGCAATCCTTTTTTTTTTTTTTTTGCGAAAGAGTTTTATATTAAATTTTTAATTTAATTGTAGTTTAAAATAGTGCACCAGAATATTTCATTTATTTAAATTGTTTATTTAATTATTTTGTTACTCAGCATTTTGCTCTCGTTGCCTTTCTGGTTCTTTTGGTCGAATTGGTTTTTTTTTTTTCATTTAAAATAAATTGCTGAGTTATTTGAGATTTGTATTTTCTATTTTTTTTTTTTTTTACGTGTGTAGCAATATGATGCACTTTAGTTTTAAGATTAGATTTTATTGAACATTTTTTAAATAAATGCTTTTTATTATTTTTAAAGGCGATTCAATATTTTTTTTCCTCAATATCTTTCAACTTGATTTGAAAATAAATTATTAAAGTTGAGGAAATTAAAGCTAGGATAATTTTTAAAATAAGATTCACTTAATAAGCGAATGCATATGTTTTAAAAATATATTTAAAAACGCTCATTTTCAAGATGAATAAGAGAAATTGATACGTTAATGACTGTAAAAATTTTGTGGAAGAATGTTTTTCGAATTATTGAAAAAAAAAATTATAAACATATTTTTAACGCTACTTTTCTTCTAAACCATGTATAATTGAAATTGATTTTACAGACCTTATCCTGCAATGAATAAAACTTGAAAGAGGGAGGTTAGGGCTCATTAGTGGTGAACTCTTCCAGCGGTTTCGTCATTTTTGGGAGGATTCATTATTGATGAGCCATACCCTCTCCCCTTCTTTCAAATTTTATTCATTGCAAGATAAGTGCTGAAGAAATAAAATTTAATTATATATGTTTTAGAAGTATCGATAAAAATCTATATATATAAAATTGAATGTCTGTCTGTCTGTCTGTTTGTCTGTACTCTATAGATTCAAAAACCATAGATCCAATCGCCGTGAAATTTTGGGATATTATTAGGTATATCACCGGGAAGGTTTTCGAAAAATAATTTCATGAATATCTTGAATATCCTTAGAGTTATTTGCAGATTTGTAGATTTAACTCGCAAGCAGCGCCCCCATTGTGACGATGATAACAAGTTTTCTTATCACTAAGTTTGTTATCTTAAATATTATTTATCAAAAGTAAGATTATCTCAGGATGACACGGCAATGTGACACGGGAAAAAATGTTCACTAGATAAAACTATGATTTTCTAATGTAGAAAATTAGGAAAGACAAAATTCAGGATGACACGGCATGTTTTAACAAATGTTCGCTAGACAAACCTTTACTCGGATAAAACCTCGGGCGAAGCCGGGTATATGTTTATAATTTTCAGCGATAGAGGGCGTAAGTTAATGTTAAAATTAATCAACGGATTATTGTACAGTAAACTCTCCTATAACGCGATTAATGTGTTCCGTGTTGTATGAAATCGCGTTATAGGAATTCGCGTTGTACGAAATGAAACTTGTATAACGCAAATGTTGTTAGGGTAAATTGTTAGTGACAAATATCATGTACGAGGTGTGTTCAAAAAGTATCGCGACTTTTTGTGTTTTTTTAAAAATTATTTATTTATTCATGAATACCTATTTTGTCCCCTTCAAAGTAATCCCCATGAGATATTATACACTTGTGCCAACGGTTTTTCCAATCCTCGAAGCACTTCAAAAAATCATTTAAAAAAAATCTTTTTCAGCTCCTCCTTCGATGCCGTCTTTATCTCGTCAAGCGTAGCGTAACGTCGTCCTTTCACGGGCCTCTTCAGTTTGGGGAACAAGAAAAAGTCACAGGGGGCCAGTTCTGGGGAATACGGTGGCTGCGGTATCATTAGTGTGTTGTTTTTGGACAAAAAGTCGCGCACAAGCAACGATGTGTGAGCAGGGGCGTTATCGTGGTGCAAAAGCCAATTTTTGTTCTTCCACAAATCCGGGCGTTTCTGGCGGATTGCTTCGCGCAAATTGCGCATAACTTGCAGGTAATATTCCTTATTGACCGTTCTACCCTGTGGCAAGAACTCATGATGCACCACGCCCCTGCAATCGAAGAAAACTGTCAGCAAAACTTTCACATTCGACCGAACTTGGCGCGCTTTTTTCGGTCTTGGTTCGTGCGGCAGCTTCCATTGAGATGATTGAGCTTTGGTTTCCACGTCATAACCATAAACCCACGCTTCGTCACCAGTTATGACCCTCTGGAGCAAATTTGGGTCGTCGCGGACAGAGTCCAACATCTCCTTAGCAATGTTCATGCGATGCTGTTTTTGGTCGCAATTGAGCAATTTTGGTACGAATTTTTCGGCGACCCGTCTCATGCCCAAATCATTGATAAAAATCGAATGGCACGGGCCAATCGATATGTTTCCTCAGCAACTTCTCTAACGGTGATTCGACAATTGGCTAATATCATTTTCTCCACTTCATTAATTTTTTCGTCTGTTGTTGAAGTGCTCGGGCGTCCGGCACGCTCTTCGTCGTTCACATCTTCTTGGCCTTCTGAGAACATTTTGTACCACCGATAAACGTTGCTTCGGTCCAAGGTAGCTTCTCCGTATGCCACAGTCAACATTCGGAATGCATCCGCGCACTTAATTTTGTTTTTCACACAAAATTTGATACAGGTTCTTTGATCCATTTTTTTTTAATAGGTAAAAATCGAAGACGATCCAAAACACCTGCAAGCAAAGCAGCTGTCAACAATTAAGTGAACATTCAAAATGGCCGAGCTTGTCGGCATAAGTAAGAGACATGAGTACCAACATAAAGCCACAAAAAGATCGAAATTCGAATATACGTAACCCGCGAAAATACAAAATTCGCGATACTTTTTGAACACCCCTCGTATTTTATTTTATAACGCGTTATACGAAAATTCGCGTTGCATAAATAAATTTGTCGCATTTTTTTATCGCGTTGTAAAAACTCGCGTTATAAGAGAGTCTACTGTATTTACATATTTTATTATTCAGCACCTTTCTATTTTGCCTCTCTGTTCATTTATGCAAATACACTCATGGGTAAAACTTAAATAAAAGTTTCATATTTTGATGTCGTCGGCAGACAAGAGGCAATTTTGTTCACACTTGGTTATCTCGTGTATCTTCAATAAAGGTCACTGTGTATCAAATATCTTTCAGAGTTATTGTATGAATCCCGATATACATTCTGAAAGGTACAACTTCCTTATGGACAAAATGTCCATTAGTGTAAGTTGGTAATTGTTTTAATCAAAATAAATTGCTTTGACATATTCAAATTTGTATTCCTTCATTTTTTCTACGTAAAATATCATGAAATCAAATTTATATCAGTAACGTTTCCTATATGAAAATAAGGGATACGTACAATACCTTGTGTTCCTTTGTTTAACTCGATTACAACAAGGTTAATCCATATATATATATATATCAACAAAACAAACTTATGCAAAATTACCAAAAGAAAAAATTACCAAAAAAGGAAAAATTGTAGAATAATCAAATATTTTACACAAATAAACACAAAGCATGTTACAATATCATTTCAAAGATTTATTTCGTATTTTCAATATACCATCCAAATTATTTGTTAACATTTAGCCTATGCTATGGTAGTAGATTTTTCTCACAGAAGTACCTTGTTCCAAACTCACGACTCACGAGTTGAACTATTTAAAACAACTTTTTAGTTTTTCACTATTTTGTTCAATTAATTAGTTTATCTAAAACATCTGACACATCCAAACCTTTTCAGCATCAAACCTCTCTTAAACACCTCTAACCTCCCATAAAGACTTAATTATGATCAGTATCCAAGGATTGTCGCTTGCTGGAACTTTTTACTGGAGATTATAATCTCTGTGAGAATTGATTAAAAAAGAGCTCCCAAACGGGAAAGGAACAAACATCCTCCAGTTTTTACAAAGAGCTGAACAACCAATCTCTCCAGATAGGAAATAGTTCCTTGATAATTTTCCAAGTTATCGGTCGATTTTTTTAAGGTTTGGATGTTTATGTTTGGCGTCAGTTGGAGATAGGCCCGTCTCCACAGCTCTCCGTGGGTCTTTCCAGGCTGTCCCCACTGACAGAAGAGGGTCTATAACTACGCTACTAGATTTAAGGCGAAAAATACCAGGCTTTTTCAGGGATATCTTTCTTGTTAAGAATTTTAATTCACAAATCTCTTTAGATTTCGGGCACAAAACCCTTCTACAGGAGAAAAAAGCACGATACAATGATACAGGAGCTTTTGTGCCAGAAGACTAGAGATATTTGTGAATTAAAATTTTTTAAAAGAAACTTTTCCCTGGAAGCCTGATATTTTCACACATTAATATTGACACAAATGGTTATTTTTTATCAAACTTTACTAGTTTTCTAGACAATTTGACAATTAAAATAATTTTATTGACATCCTGTCAATACATGCAAAGTGCACAGTCTGCACTATTTGAAAAAGATAATATGCATTACATATACTATATACAATGAATATGGCGCCTCTGCCAGCGCTGCAAAGTTTGGTGGAGAATCACCAGCGGGTCTCCAGAGACACCATGTATTTCGCGATCTACGAAGAATACGTAGATCGCGTACTTCGCCGCTGAGGAGATGGTGATGGCGTGGTCCTCGTTTTCTAGAGAGGATACATAACTACTTTACTGGAGGATCCATAAATACTTTACTATATAGATTAGTGGAATATACAAAACTACCTATACCCCTACTTTTCAACTGCCGAGCTTTCTTGCTGCACAAGATACAAACTCTTTGTTTCTTGGAGCACATTACTTCATCTCTACTCTCCCAGACTGACTAACGTTTACCTGGCTAACTGGTCCAGCCAGCACAATAAAATTCTCGCCTTATAACTAGAACTGATTTATAAGAAAGGGGCAGCCCCCGGGGGAATATGTACTCTAGGTTTTCCGCCTTCTACACTTACCTCTCTACCTTTATAGAGTACGTTCTATATACTGCAAGACTTCGCATGAGTGACCACAAAAATATATTGTGTGGCTCACATTCTTTATGATCACTAGTAAAGTTTTTTACTGGGGTGATGCACTGTGCCATCGTTCTGATGTACAGTTAAAGGGAGAGATGCCTCTTCTGGCGTATATACATATATGGAAATTTTGCCGGAAGGAAATTGATTATAAAAGAGCAAAGGTCGCCTTTAGAGTCAAAATAGACGTCAAACCAGAGGCCATCTATTGATCGTCGCCGCAAACTAGTGGCCTCGGGTCGTTGACAAAGCCATATAACACCAGATTTGGAAAACTGAGAAGAGTTCACCTGGAGAACATGATTTCGGGATAATGGCCCTCGTCAGTTTAGGGCTGTCTTTATTCCATGAGATCCATAAGGGATCAAATGAAATCTTTAGTATCTTCCAATATTGGCCATAGATTTTGCCTAGCCACTTTACCAGCTAAACACCTTTTTAGAAGATTGTGAAAATTTCATTAGATCACGTAGATCTCGTGAAATAAAGCCGTCTTGGACTGACAAGGGCCATTAGCCTGAAACCATGTTCTCTAGGTGGACGCTTGATATTTAGGTGATCGAGGAAGTCGAGAAACAGAAACTTTGATAAAAATTATTGTGGTTTATTCCAGTTCAGAATTAAGCAATTAATACATTCCAAATCTGTAAAAGGCAGACTTAAAAAACCTTTTAAAACAGATATCTAAAGTAGACGCCATATCATCGAAAGTTACAAACAGACGAATAATACAACAGTGTTTTCTTTTTCTCTGTATATATATATATATATATATATATATACTAGCCGAATGACCCGGGCAACGCCCGGGGTTTTACCCGATTAAATGCTTTTATTAAAATACTATTCGTTACAATTATAAATTGGCGCCGTGGATGTCATTCTTGTATAATATATAAATAAGTTTTAAAAATTGTAAAAAAAAAAAAAAAAATGCATCGGCCGCAAAGGTGGCGTGATCGTAGCCAACCAATAGGAGGGCGCCATTCCAAAAAAAAAAGCAAACCGTGACAGAGATGAGGAATGACGCTCGTAACTGTATATAGAATATATTTTTTTATATATCAGGATGCACTAGCGCGCCATCTGTTATTAAATTATGCAGTAGAAATTGTTTAATTTCAAAAAGAATCTTACGCGTCTGAAATAGTTTCGAATTTTCATATTTATTTATATATATGTACATTTTAAAAATCAATTTTATATGTTTATATTTATTCATCTATATATATTCCTATTTAATCTTATTTATATATTTATTCAATTATTTTATATATATTCTTATGTAATCTTATTAGAATAAAAAATGGCATATACTGACCAGGAGCACATGTGCTTTTCAGATGGCAGAGCGCCATCTGGTGGAACAGAAATCAACTATTCATTGATTTAGCCTGTTCCCTGATATTTGGCCAGCCCAATTTCTTGATAAATCAAGAAAAGCCATCAACGATTGAAATTGGGTTGGCCAAATATCAGGGAACAGGTTAAATCAATGAATAGTTTATTTCTGTTCCACTAGATGGCGCTCTGCCTTCTGAAAAAGCACATGTGCTCCTGGTCAGGATATGTCATTTTTTATTTTAATATCAATACCTGATATTTTTATTTTTTCTATCATTTTTCCATATAATCTTATAGGAACGATTAATCAATCAGTTTCAATCTCTCTCAAACTATTGATAAAATACAGGGTGATCCAAAAGTCTCGCACTATTTTAAAAATTAATAACTCCGCGAATATTTGCGCTAGCGCAATGAGGTAAACACCATTGTGTTCAGGATGCAATGGGATTTTTTATGGCAAATAATGAAAAATTCGAAATTGATTTTAGTTACAATTTTATTCGCCAGATGGCGCTCTACCAGAATCAGAGATTCAGCGGCCAAATTGTTTGATAAATTGAAAAATATAACTGATCGACACGTATTTTTCCTTTTTGAATACCAGGAAAGAACCCTAATAATATCAAATAACAAATTAATAAAACACCACTTCGCCAAAAGTATGAAGAATTGGTTAACGATTTTCAAATACAATCAGAGATATGTAAAATAGGTAAATGCAAATTAAACATGTAGCAAAAAGAAAATTGATATTTCAGATACGGTTTGTTTCCGAAGATAATAAATTTCTAATATTTTCAATTCAACTCTCACTCAGTATCGATTATATTTATTTTAATTCATTTGAAAAATATGTATCTATCTCTGATAATTTATTTTACTCTGGAATGCCGTTGTTGTTGTCGTGTCCAATAAAGAGCCTCAGATGTATCCATGTATCTCCATCACAGCAGCAGCAATGTCCACTATCTTGGGTGTGTAGAGCTGCTGCTCAGGGTCTATGTCTAATTTCTGCAAGGCTGCGGCCATTGCTGGGTATGAGAATATGTGGGTAGGTGTAAGTTCCACACCAGGACAATTGTTGCATGCCCTATAGGTTCTTGTGCCATCTGGATGTATTGTCATTCCTTTATAGTGTTTTGTTCTAAGTCTTGTTATAGTTTTTGTCATTTTTCTCTCAGAGTTTATTTCGCATTTTGATCTTTTCTTATTTTTTTGTTTAATTATCTTGTATTTTGACAAAGAATCAGCGTGAAATAATGACATTTGTTCTTTCCTTTGGCTCAACTTTCTGGCTTCCTTTGCCAATTCGAATGCCATTTCATTACCCCTGATCCCAGCATGGGCAGGGATTTAATGTAGAATGCAGTTATTCTCCAATGGTTCCAGTTGGGTAAGTAACGAGTGTATTTTCTGTGTGATTTTAGTATTGCTCTTCTGAATTGCTTCTAGAGCGGATATGGAGTCGCTGTATATTAAAATTCCTTCTGCTTGATGCAGGGATGGTTGGTTAAGGCATACATCAAGGGCTTTCCAGATAGCTGTCAGTTCACAAGTGAAGTTTGACGAAATCTGTCCTGCTCCTTCTTTGATTTTGATGTTTGTTCCATCTTGCAGTATTATGTTAATTCCGGCCCCTCCATTACTCAGGGTAAGGTCTGAAGATCCATCTGTATATGCTGTTGAAGGGCGTGGCCTAGCAATTTTAATCAAGAATTTGTACTATGAGGACATAGCCGTTAATATTACAAACACATTAGACCTCGAAGCCCAAGGTATCAAAGTCTACCTCAATCAAAACAAAGCCATCCACATATACAATATGTATCACCCTCCAAACAATACATTTATTGACGATGGAACAATGGCTCAATTTCTTACAGACAACACTATTATTGTAGGTGACCTTAATGCCAAACATCAACTATGGGGATGTTCTACGCCAAACCCAAGAGGCAAAATACTATCAAACATATTTGACGACAATGCCTTCATGTGCTTAAATGATGGGAATCCTACCCATCATTCCAACAAGCTATAATACTGCACAAGCCCTTGATATAAGGTTTTACTATCCTGACATTTTCCACAAATGCAAATAGCAAATATTAAAAGGTTTTGGGAGTGATCATTTGCCTAATTTGATAGAAATTAGCACCAAGACCAAAACTAGCTCAATTAAGAAAAATTCTGGAACTTCAAAAAGGCTAATATTATTTCTTTCGAAAACACCATTATTAAAGCAGCCAAAGTTTCAATACCAAGAGGTAATATTAAGAAATGAATTCCAAATTATACACACCAGGCAAAAAATATTCAAACACTTATAACTAAAAGAAATGAACTACAAAAAAGTGCACCCAAAACCAAAAATATTGTAGAACTGAACTGAACATTGTGATTGCAAAAATAAAAAAGATTATACGTAAATGTGAAAAGGAAAAAATGGAAACAAACTTGTGAAAACCTGAACCCAAGAAACCCAAATACAAAACTTTGGAATTTGGCAAACAAATTGACAGAGTCCAGCCACAAACTGAAAACACAAATATGATTAAGAATACAGATGGTACACCAGCAACTAATGACAAAATTGCTGCCAATCTTTTAGGTAATTCATATCAAATAAGTAGTAAAATCAAGGTTGAAAAAAGGCCCGAAAGATTATTCATGACTGTAAAAATGTCACCAGCACTCATAATATTTTCCATGAAAAAAATCAATATGAAAGAGCTAGCTTATGCATTAGAAAACACTGACCTAAACAAGACTCCTGGGCCAGATGGAATCCATGGCCGAATGATATCAAACTTGGGCAAAATTGGCAAAGAAAGACTTCTTAATATTTTCAATAACTCCTGGAAAACTGGAAAATTGACTCAAGACTGTAAAAATGCAACAATAATTCCCATTAAAAACTTGACAAATCTGCTGATGACCCGAAAAACTACCGACCTATCTCCCTAACAAATATTTGCTGCAAATTAATGGAAAAAATTATACTCAGACGACTCACCTACCACCCCGACACAAGAAATCTCTTACCAGAAGAACAAAATGGATTTAGGAAAGGACATGGAACAATAGACCAACTCTTATTTTTCACACAAAAGGTAAAAGATGCACAAAACAAAAAACCAACTAACCACACCATAGCTGTTTTTTAGACCTTACACAAGATTTTGATGAGGTACAAAATTATACAAACATTTCAAAATTGATGGAAAAGCTATCACTTGGATAAATGATTCTCTTAAAAATATACAAATCAGGGTCAAATATAATGGCACTCTATCTAAAACCTTCAAATTGTATCAAGGATTACCACAAGGATCAGTCCTTAGCCCAACTCTCTTCACCCTATTTATTGCAGGCATAGAAGAAATATTTTCACATAAAACCAATATTGGAATTTTCGCTGATGACATTATTCTATGGAGCAGCAACACTAACTGGAAAAAAGCTGGAAGAGATTTGAACAAGACTCTTCTCCACCTAGAAAAAATTGCTAATAAACATAAATTAGAATTTAACCCCCAAAAATCTGAAACCTGTCTTTTTACTACCGATAAGAAACTATACAAAATAAAACCAAATATTATTCTGAAAGAACAACAATTGCAATATAATAAACATCCTAAATATCTCGGCTACACCCTGGATCCAGAAATTAACTCCAGTAAGCATATTGAAGGAGTTGTTAGAAAAGGAAGAGACCGACTAAAAATCTTGAAATATATTTCAGAAAGAGTGGGGAGCTGAAGCAACAACACTAAAATTAACTTACACATCTCTAATGAGACCAATCTTGGAATATGGATATCAAATCTATGGTACAGCATCTGAAACAAATCTAAAAACACTGGAAAGGATACAACTAAATGCAGCTAGAATTATTGCAGGTCTTCAAAAAACATGCCCTAATGATATTGTACTTTACGAGGCAGACATTATGCCCTTAAAGAATAGAATAAGCTACAATCTACCAAAATATATAAGCAAAATCAAGAGTTATGAAAACAAACACAGAACTTTCAATTACATACTTAATTGGGAACCCAATATAAGACTCAAAAAAGAAGGCCCTCTCCACCTGGCCAAAAGAAATGGATTTTTAAAATATAAAATGGAAAAATATTATTCACCTGAAAAAATATCTTCATGCGAACCACTAACAAAATATTATTTTTAATGCCACTTTAAATGAACCCACCAACAGACAATACCAAAATCCAGAATACTTAAAACAATTATCATTAGAAATAATTAATAAAATTCCAAAAAATGCAATAACTATCTATACCGATGGTAGCAGAGACGAGTTGGGACACACTGGTAGTGGCTCTCTCATTAAAACCACAAATGGCAATGAGAAAATAAACAAAAGAAACCCAGAAATTTGCTCAGTCTTCAGATCAGAACTTATAGCCATCTATGGAGTCTTAAAATCCATCAGAAACACTAAACATCACGATATATGGATTCTTACTGATAGTAGAAGTGCCATACAACACTTGAGTCACACAGGGGAACTTAGAGACAAAGTAAGCAGGAACATAATTGGTTATCTCCAAAAAAACTCTTAATACCTCAAAAATTCATCTTCAATGGATACCCTTACATGTTAGCATTGAAGGCAATGAAGCTGCTGATGCGCTAGCGAAAAAAGGCACAAAAGAACCCTTGCTACAGAAAAATAAACTTACTTTTAAAGAAATAGAAACAGTAGCCAAAATAAACAAGAAATGGAGGATCCCACCTAACCACAGTTGGTATACCCTAGAAGCAGATGGCCACCCAGACCTTTCGGTCCACAAGCCGGCATGCGAAGCATGCCCTTCGCTGCTATTCTGTTCAACTCATAAGCCAAGTAACGGTATCCAAGCTAGTGCTTGGACATTGTACCTTGAAACACCACCTCCCAGACAACGTGTCTGGAAGGATTTCTATACCGGTGGCCTTTAATCACAGCAAAATAGGAAACTATCTACTGTGTCCAGCAGGGACCGCGGGGAGGCAGCCCCCGGTCGACTCTGTTCACTCACAGCTGAGGAAAAGCTCAGCTGCCACGTCGTAGGCTTTCTCAAGAAGCTTGCTGTGATTTCTCAGCAGCTTACTCTCGATCGCGCCCCTCGCCCTCCTTCTCTCCTCTTGCACACCCACTACCCTTGGACAATCCAAGACGTAGTGGCGTGCATTCACATCCCTTTCTCCATAGACGCAATCAGGGTTTCTCTTAATTTTAAATCTGTGGAGACTTGAGGAAGAGCCCATGTTCCGAGCTATCCTAATGAGTTTGTGGGACATTACCTCACAGAGGTACTTGGGTGTTGTTACCCAATTGAATACCTCTCTCCCCTTCACAATGTTCCTCCATCTGTCCAACCATAAGTCCTGGACGTGCCCCCTGATCCTCCTATAAACTTCTTTCTTGGTCACTGGGGTCCTCAGTGATCTACCTCTTAAGCATCCTGCCTTAGCGATCCTGTCTGCGAACTCATTACCTTCGATGAGGCTGTGCCTCCTAAACCAAGGGAGCTCTGGAGCCCGCGTCACCATCTCCAGCTCCTGGATTATTCGATGCGCGAGTTGCCCTTTCTCCAGATTGATGGCAACGAGGGCCGACATACAATCTGAATAGAGGCGGTCCGGGCTAAAGTTCTTCTCGGCACACACTCTGAGGGCTACCCTGATCGCAACCAGCTCGGCTGAAAAGACCAATTCGTCCACTCTGAGTGTTAAACTTTCTTGGAAGATCAGTTCTCCATTAGTGAAAATCACTACCCCAGCTCCAGTATTGGTTCCAGACCTACTCCCATCAGTGAAAACCTCCGTGCCATTCCCTGTCGGCTCTCCAGGACTCCAATTCCACTTTGGCAACCACTGGGAGGCTTTCTTGGGTCCCTCTTCCATTCCAGGGCACCCGCTTCAAGTCCCAGGGCATCTTCCTTGTTCTCCCAGATCTTCTGTCTGATGGTCTCCTCCTCTAGTTTCAATCCCAGGTGAATAAGCCCAGCGAGGACCAAAAAGGCCTCACTGCTGGTAGTGCGATTCCCCCCTGTTATTCTGAGTGCCGCTGTCCTCTGCACTCTCTCTAGAGTAGTCGCCACCTTCTGATCCCTGTTTCGGCGACACCAAGCCCTGGAAGCATATAGCAGGATTGGCTCGACACAGGAGAGACAGAGGTTCCTAAAAATAGTACCCTCCTTCTCCCCCCCCTGTTGAGAGCCAACCAGGACAGGCCTGCACAACGCCTCCCTGCCTCTCGCCACCATCTCCTCCGCCTGGTATTGCCAACCCATCTTGTCATCAATGACCACCCCCAGGATGGTCATCCTATTGACCAACGCTACCCTCCGTCCTTCGATCCCGATAGCCGGCTTGTGTTCCCATTTGATCTTTCCTTTTATTTCTTATGTCCCTAGGCTTAAAGCTGAGGGCTTTAGTTTTGGAGACATTGAACTTAAGGCCAGAGTCATAGGCCCAGTTCGAGAGAATTTGGAGAGAAGTTTCACCACACTTCTCATCCTTCGCTCTCGAAGCAGCCTCAATGATGAGGAACTGGTCGTCAGCATAGAGAACCAGCCTGGCTCCCTCAGGGAGCTCCTCCTGGAAAACGGTGTTTACCAGAATATTCCACAGAATAGGTCCGCAGCAAGAGCCCTGGGGGCAACCCCTAGCACAGTTTCTTTCCAACTTCCGCCCACCAAAACTGAGGCTAATCCGTCTATCCCTCAGAAAGTCACGAACCAAGCTGCACCAATTATCAGGACAACCCATGTCCATCAAATTTCTCATCAGCTTGTTCCAACTCATGGAGTTGAACGCGCCATCAATGTCCAGGGCCACGAAAAGAACCCAAGCACCCTTATTTAAGCCCATCTCAACCCCCTCTAACACCTCGTTCAGAGCTGTGGTTGTGGACTTCCCTTCCCTAAAACCATGTTGGAAAGAGGAAAGGAGCTCATTACTCTCTAGCCAGTGCTTCAGTCGCTGAGCTAGTAGGCTATCCAGGACCATACCTAGACACACTAGTAAAGAAAGCATACGATAATCATTAGGAGAATTACCCTTTCTACCAAACTTTTCGAGAAGCACTACTCGGGTAACCTTCCATGCCTCAGGAAAAGTACCAGTGTCCAGGCACCTATTGAATAACCTGGAAAGAAGCGATGGGTGCATCCTTACCAGGGCTTTCACGACCGTGTTATCGATCCCTTCGGGACCAGGAGATTTCCTTTTCCCGAACTTGAAAGCCGTCAGTTTCACCTCATTCTCAGAAAAGGGCGGTTCTACCAAACCACAAGTGGTCAGATAGATCTCGTCCTCTGGTTCCTCGTTTCCGAAGTGCCGATCCAAGTTGTTTTTATTTTGTCTTCTGCTTTCGAGCGAGTAGGTCTAGAACACATTCTCTCTGAATTTTCTCATTGTTGGTGGATGAAACAGCACCAGTGATTATTTTGGCCGCTTTTGCTTGAACACTGTCTAGTCTTACTTTTAGTGATGAGCTTGAGGGAGCCCAGACCGGTGTTGCATATTCCATTATCGGCCTTATTAAGGTGGTATATGTTGTTCTGAGAATTCTGGGTTTTGCTCCCCAATTTGTTCCACATAGCCTTCTCAGAATGTTTAGTTTTCTGATAGCTCTATTTGAGGTGCTAATTATGTGTTCTGAAAATTCCAATTCCTCATCAATAATAATTAAAATAATTCTGTTGACATCTTGTCAATACATGCACAGTCTGCACTATTAAAAAAAGATAATATGCATTATATACACTATGTACAATGAATATGGCGCCTCTTAGAGCGCTGCAGAGTTTGGTGGAGAATCGCCAGTGGGTCTCCAGCGACACCACGCATTTTGCGATCTACGATGAATACGTAGATCGCGTACTTCGCCGCTTAGGAGATGGTGATGGCGTGGTCCTCGAGACCAACTTGAAAGATCCAGGACTGCAGTATCACACCTAGGTATTATGGATTTCTAATTTTATCAATTATTTGTTTGTTTATGCTTATTTTTTGGTTATATTTATGCCTTTTTCCTTGTGAGTGGAGAAGACGCATAGGTTTGGTTTTATTGGGTTTATGTTCATTTGGAGTTCCATTGCCCACTTCTTCAGTCCTCTCATTGATGTGTTCAGTATTTTTTACGAATTTTCTATGCTGCTACTTGTGTGCCATATGGCTATATCATCTGCATAACAGGCAACCTTTGTGTCTTCAGTGAGGTAAGGATTAATGTCGTTAATATATAGCAGATAGGGTAGAGGACTGAGCACAGATCCCTGAGTTACGCCAGTCCATATTCTTCCTTCCTTGGAAAATTCTCCATTAACCCGAACCTTTAACCTTCTTCCCCTTAAGAAGACTGCAATCCATATTAAGGTTTTTCTCTTACTCCGATGTTGTGCAGCTTTTCACGTAATTTCTCCCTCCACACTCGATCAAAAGCTGAGGTCATATCAAGGAATATAGCCGTGGTCTTCTTTGGCGGTTTTTCCTGGAAAGAATCTATTATTGATTGACAGAAGTAGAACAGTTGATCAGTCGTACAGTGCTGGGATCTATAGGCAGTTTGGTAGAGGTTTATTTTATTATTGTTAGTGAGCCAGACTATGAGCCTAGAGTGGATAATTCGTTCTGGTATTTTACAAAGTTTGCTGGTGAGAGCAATTGGCCGATAGTTCTTGTATTCCTTGGCATCTTTGTTTGGCTTCAGTATTGGCACTATAATTGATATCTTCCAATTCTTTGGTAGTTAACCAGTTTGCCATGAACTGTTCAGTATTCGTAGGAGTTGATTATTAACTTTGTCTTCAAAGTGTTTAATCATTTGACCAAAGATTAGATTATCTCTTGGTGACCTCTTGGATATTTTATTGATAAGTTTAGCTCATTCAGTGTGAAGTCTCTCGAGAAAATATCTTGTTGATGGAAGTTTCTTGCTTGTTTAACTAACTGGTTTATATTATTTTTAGAGTCCTGTCTTCATTCGTATAGTTGAGTATGGAAGTACTTGAAAGATATTCAGCAATTATGTCAGCCATCTGTTTGTTCTCGTTCGCTCTGCTCTATTCATATCGGTTAGAGTATTGGAGGATTGGTTGGTTTTGATTTTTCTCTAACACTATAATCATATTCCAGTGTTGGCTGTCCTTTCTTGGATCCATTTTTTCGCAGAATTCTGCCATTTTTCTTGTTTGCATATCCAAATTTCTTGTTCTATTTTGTGACTAATTTCAATGAGTTCCTTTCTGTTTTCTTCTGTTTTATTTTTAAAGAAGTTCATTGATATTGTCTCTCTCTCTCTCTGAAATCATTGCCCCGATGTTGTGGTCCTTCCAGTAAGGTATCCACAGGTCTTTACGTCTACCTCTAGGTATCGATGCTTTTGCAGCTTTTGAAATGTTCGAAGAGAATTTTTCCAAGTTTTTGTCAAGCGTTCTGTAATTCAATTTTTCGTTGCATAGTTCTTCAAGCTTTTCTGTGAATTTTTTTCAAGTCGGCTTTCCTAAAGTTCCATGTTCTTTTATTCTAATGGACATTCTCAATTTTGAAGTTTAGGGTTGTTAAAATTGGTCTGTGGTCACTGATTGCACCTCTCAGGATTTTCCATTGTGTTGTGGGTGCGATATTGTGATTTATCGCTGTGATGTCTATTGCGGATTCTGTGCCTGTGGTCTTAGATAGGTAGGTGTTCTCTCCGTTATTTAACGGTGTAAGGTCGAGGTCTGTTAGCATGTCCTTAACCCGCTGACTTTTGTTATCCTGGACAGGTGATCCCCAAATTGAACTTTTGGAGTTAAATTCGCCGAGTATGATTGTGATATCCGAAGACGCTTCACTTAATGTCTCTATTGTGTGTACCCATACAAAATTCAAAGATTTCACGAGCTGAAAGTTGGCGATTTTGAGATGCGTCAAGAATTCGCTGCATGGGTTTCCGGCAAATTGATATTGATGAAAACTGGCTGTCAAATGTTCTGTGGACAGATGATGCTCACTTTTCTCTAAACGGAGAATTTATCATTCAAAACAGCCGCATTTGGGCAACAGAAAACCCTAGGATTTTTACAGAAATGCCACTTTACCAGCCTAGAGTTACAGTTTTGTGTGGGTTCACTTCTTTTATTATTGGGCCATTTTTCTTTAAAAAATCAATGGAAGAACTTTTAAAACCGTTTTTGTAACTGATGAACGTTATGTTCAACTTTTGAGAGAAAAGGGTATTCCCATATTGCAGGGCAAAAGCACTAAGCGAAATAACATTAATGAAAGATGGAGGACCTCCTCATATCTCCCCAGGTGCCAAACAATTGCTGAAGGATACGTTCTGTGAAAATCGTGTGATAAGTCGCCACATTATATACCAGTGGCCTCCAAGATCACCAGACTTGACGCCTTGCGATTTTTGGTTATGGGGGTACATTAAGTCGCGTGTTTATCGATGCTGGCCTACCACATTGGCCAGGTTGAAGGCTTCTATCAGATGGCACGTTTTATCAATTTCAACAGATATGTTATTTAATGCTGTCCATTCTTTCATCTATCGTCTGCAGGCGGTGTTTGAGAATGAAGGGTGCCACATTGAGCAAGGATTGTGACCTAATACAAGAGAGAAGACAGTTACCTCATGTGTTATATAAGCTGCCATGTATTATAATATCTACCAATATTTTGCAGCTCTTTGTGTTGGGATATGGGGATAATAAATGCTGTCCTCACATCTTGACTCTTTTTTTTGTGAACAGTAATATTTTGTTTGTAATTTGCTCACATATTATGTCGTGCAAACCAGAGTGTTATAACTTCTCGAATAACACTGGTACACACAATTTTTACCCTTATGTTTAGTTTTCGCTTTTCGCTCATTAGAAGAAATAGCATAAGGAATATTTTCTGTACACCAATAACTTTAGAAATTTTGTGAAAAAAAAAATACAAAATGATTTTACTACCACGTTTTAACATAAACTGGCGAATCCTATATAGGACGAGAGGTCCTCAATAAAGGCTTTTTGTTTGTTTGTTTTTTTACTACCACGTTTTTCAACGCAAAAGGTCGATTTAAAAATTATTTTTATTTGAGGGGACACATTTCTTAAAATTGTGTACAGTATAATAAACAATGATAACATTTGACAAGCCCATAGGATATTTGGAATAAAGTACGACAAATATATTTTGTCACTCCCCTCTATATTTCATTTGTTGGATCATGACAAATATCCAGTTAAAAAGTCAAGGGTCGCCAATCAGTCAAGAAACTACACATTTCTTAGAGCAAGAAATCCTATTAATAGTGCCATCATAATTTTTGGTACTATATTAACATTTCAAAAATTCGTGTATTGATATCAGCAGTGTTTTTCAAACATTCAATCTATTTCACAAAACCCCATATAAAATATAAATATTTTTGCTACATGTTTTAATTTGCATTTACCTATTTTACATATCTCTGATTGTATTTGAAAATCGTTAACCAATTCTTCATACTTTTGGCGAAGTGGTGTTTTATTAATTTGTTATTTGATATTATTAGGGTTCTTTCCTGGTATTCAAAAAGGAAAAATACGTGTCGATCAGTTATATTTTTCAATTTATCAAACAATTTGGCCGCTGAATCTCTGATTCTGGTAGAGCGCCATCTGGCGAATAAAATTGTAACTAAAATCAATTTCGAATTTTTCATTATTTGCCATAAAAAATCCCATTGCATCCTGAACACAATGGTGTTTACCGCATTGCTCTAGCGCAAATATTCGCGGAGTTATTAATTTTTAAAGTTGTGCGGGACTTTTGGATCACCCTGTATATATTACCCAGAATAATCACCAATTTATGATATATAACAGTTTTATACTAACACCTTATTATGGTGAATAAAAAATATTTAAAGACAAAGTTCAAACGTTTTGATTATTATATTGGGAGTTGTGTGTATGCTCTTATAATTTGCAATATAAAGCTAAGAGAATTGCAAACAAAAATCTAAAAAAAAAACTTTAATTAATGGCTCTATATAAGAAGAAAATAAACAATTAAAAAAATAATATAAATTATAAATCTAATTAAATTTAAAATTTAGTCATCCAGGAATATTTTGAAAATGTATTTACTCTCTCTCTCTTTCAATTATTATAAAATATGTAAATGCAAATTAAAGCATGTAGCAAATCGAATTGGTATTTTAGATGCGGTTTTGTGAAATATATCGAGTGCTTGCCCTCGACTATTGAATTGGGTTTACTATTTGATAGTTTATAATCCAATGCGGCTTATGATTGTAAAACGACATTTGAAAATTATCCCGCATGTGTTTCTTTTGAACGAAAAATCGAAATTTATTTTAAGGAGAAATAACGATTATTTCTAACCATTATTTCTCCTTAAAATAAATTTCGATTTTTCGTTCAAAAGAAACACATGCGGGATAATTTTCAAATGTCGTTTTATTTGATAGTTGTTGGACGAAATCCTTAGAGAATAGCAGCTAATATCCATTTTCAAAACCTGAAATCCTTAAAGAATGGCAGCTAATATCCATTTTCCTGAGGATACATAAGCCGAACAAGTTGATAATGAAACTGGGTGTAAACAGGCTTCTAATATTTAGGGCATTTAAAAAATATGTACATAAGTGACATTGACCTCAATGGGAGGAGCGTTGGGATTGGAGGTGGGGTGGGATTATAAAGGAGGAGGAGCATTGATATGGAAGGCGTGGCCCGATTGTAAGGAAGGAGGAGAGTTATGATAAGAGGCGTGGCTGGAATACAATGGAGAGAGGGTTAGGATGGGAGACATGGCTAGACAACAATGATAATAGGAGGGTTAGAATGGGAGGCGTGGCTAGACAACAATGAAGATAGGAGGGTTAGGATGGGAGGCGTCGCTAGACAACAATGAGGATAGAAGGGTTAGGATGGGAGGCGTGGCTAGAAAACAATGAAGATAGGAGGGTTAGGATGGGAGGCGTGGCTAGAAAACAATGAGGGGGAAGGGAGTTAGGATGTGAAATGGCTGACCTGCAATGAGGGGAGGAGGGTCAAATTCAATAATTAAACTGGAGAAATGATTGATCAATCAATGATAGGCCAAGTCTATATATAATATTTGGATCGCATATCTAACTAAACTCAGTATAGTAGATAATTCAATGAATTTTTCAATTAAAAATGTTAATATCTTATGGTTTATGTTTTGAAAGCGTTTATTCTCAACTTCTTGTATAGGATAATCTCCTCTGATGAGAGGTTGAAGCAAAAAAAAAAATCTTCAAGCCTTACGAGAAAATAATAAAAATCAAATTACATTTCATCAATGCTTTATACAATGAATATGATTTGTGTCTAGACTTGTGATTATTGACTATAAGCTTTTGAGATTTTATATCCATCATAATCCTCATAATCTGTTATATATATTTTGTAACATAAAAATAATTTAATATAATTATTAAAACATTTAAAAAACTTCAAAGAAAGTAAGAACTAGCCAAATTACATTTTAGTAAAATGTCCAACTTGAAAAAATATATATTCTTAGAGAATATAATCTAGCAGAGAGAGAGGGTCTCAAACCTTTTTTACCAAATGAATTTTTAAAAAATAATTACTAAAATATGAAAAAAATAGAATATTTCAAATTAATTTTATATTAACATGTTTGTATGACTAACTATATCCAAACCACTCAAATTCCAACATTGATAATTTATTTTTAGATAATATTAAATGTAGGAATATTTACTTGGAAATGTATAAATAAAAATATTTAGCACTACGGGAGTTATGTAAAATTTTTCATAGACACGCAGACGACGAGCTATCTAGGACATTTCCTGGATTCTGTCGTTTCCTTCTTATCTTTCTTTTACAAATAAACACTTCTTTTGAGGCCATTTTTGTTTCTTTTTCTTCAGAAACACGACTGATTGATGACAGTATTATCAGAGTTGGTTAATTAGTAAATAAACATTAGAATAGATCGACTCTGTGATGGCATATTTACATTTTTGAAAAAAAAAAAAAGGTTACATTTTCGGCAATCAAAATTTCATAATAATAATTTTACTATTATATATATATATAAAACAAACAAAAAATACATTTTTAGTTATTTAAAAATCGTTACCTTACATTGCATGAGACATTGCAAAAATGAAAATACTTGGAGTTTTTTTTTTTTTTTCTACATATATGAACGATGTTGATTCATCACTTGGAAGATGTTTAAATAATTTTACTCTGTTGTTAGCTTATAACGTTTATATATACAAATATAATATTCTGAGGCTTATATACTCATTTATAGAAGGAGATAAACCTTTTTTTCTAATTATTTGATATATATATGATATATTTCTATTTTTCAAATATTGATATCTGTTTGGTGTTTATATCATCAGCTGACCTAATGTACATATAAAGTTTGGAGCGGGACGTTTCACAAGAGTGACATCCACGGCGCCAATTTATAATTGTAACGAATAGTGTTTGAATAAAACATTTAATCGGGTAAACCCGGACGTTGCCCGGGTCATTCGTCTAGTTTTTTATAATTAAGAATGAGATTTGTATAAATTGTTTATTAAACTTTATACTGATCTTTTTACATCACCACGTTGTTTACATTTTACATCTTATTCTTGTTGTTTATAATGATGATATATTTATTCACAGATTAATAGGATATATATGTTATATTGAAATATTTTATTTTAAAATGTTATATATTAAAGTGTTATTTTATTTAAAATTATAATTTCATAGATATAAATACTCTGTTTTAATCGACCGCCAGAGGTCACGCTTCTACTATATAAACTGATTGTTGTTCTTCCCCGATAGCCGACAGAGGGCAAATGGTTTGGCGATTCGACGGCGCGGGCTGCTCGAGAAATAGACTTACGCAGCGACACATTTGAACGCGCTATGCAATCCATGGTGTACTTTTCTGGTTGGTCGTCTTAGCACTGGTACCCTCACCAGTAATCTTACCTAAAACTTTAATATATTCATTTTTACAAAAAATATATATATATAAAAAATAATAATAATAATAAAATAATAATAATAATAATAAATAAAAAATAATAAAATTAATCTATCTTTTCCCATCAGTTGCTGAATCATTCTCGCTTTATCTAATATTCTTATTTAAACAACAGCTGTCTTTCTTTTATTTTCCTTGGCCTGGGGAATCTAACCTTTTTGAACAGCCTTGGTTGCGTGCAGCACCTTGATACTTTGACATTGTGCATTGCGGCTTGTCTGCCTGCTACACCTTTCGTGCTCATAAATCATACTTTAATCATTGCGGTCGTCTGTCTGCTCTCCACGGTCACCCCTGGGCTCAACACCATTGAACCCGTCTCTGCCACCCCCTGAACTCCCTGGATCACCACCCTGCTCCCCCCCCCCCCCCGGTCCTCCTCTACATCCCAGCTCTCCTGGCCTCACCTGGCGATGATCCCTGGCCACCCATCCCCAGGCCCCTCCAACTATGCTTTGTATATATTCCGCTTTATGCGTCCATCGGGGCTCAAAAATCATTCATTTTGGTTAGCAGCCCCGTAAAATAAAGATATTTTCTCTTCCCCGATAGCCTTTGTAACCCAATGACAGAGGGCAAATGTTTTGGCGATTCGACGGCGCGGGCTGCTCGAGAAATCGACTTACGCAGCGACCCATTTGAACGCGCTATGCAATCCATGGTGTACTTTTCTGGTTGGTCGTCTTAGCACTGGTACCCTCACCAGTAATCTTACCTAAAACTTTAATATATTCATTTTTACAAAAAAAAAAAATATATATATATATATAAAATAATAATAATAATAAAATAATAATAATAATAATAATAAATAAAAAATAATAATAATAATCTATCTTTTCCCATCAGTTGCTGAATCATTCTCGCTTTATCTAATATTCTTATTTAAACAACAGCTGTCTTTCTTTTATTTTCCCTGGCCTGGGGAATCTAACCTTTTTGAACAGCCTTGGTTGCGTGCAGCACCTTGATACTTTGACACTGTGCATTGCGGCTTGTCTGCCTGCTACACCTTTTGGGCTTAAAAATCGTATACTTTAATCATTGCGGTCTGTCTGCTCTCCACGGTCACCCCTGGGCTCAACACCATTGAACCCGTCTCTGCCACCCCCTGAACTCCCTGGATCACCACCCTGCTCCCCCCCCCCCCCCCCCCCCCCGGTCCTCCTCTACATCCCGGCTCTCCTGGCCTCACCTGGCGATGATCCCTGGCCACCCATCCCCAGGCCCCTCCAACTATGCTTTGTATATATTCCGCTTTATGCGTCCATCGGGGCTCAAAAATCATTCATTTTGGTTAGCAGCCCCGTAAAATAAAGATAGTTTCTCTTCCCCGATAGCCTTGCATAAACTGGAACTCAGCGTGGGGAAGTGCCAGGCTATGGTTCTCCTCAGACCACACGGGAGACTGCCTGAACCGCGCCGGGATCTGGTTATCCACGGACGGCCAATCCAATGATGCGACTCAATTAAGGTGCTGGGAGTGAGATTTGATCAACGTCTATCTTTCTACCAGCACGTAGTTGAAGTCTGCGCCAAGGTCCGCGGCATGTTGCCGCGTTTGACCGCAGCCGCTAATCTCAACTTTGGTTTTGGTTACCGCGCCTTGAGAACTCTGTATCTGCAAGTGGTTGTTCCGGCCATTGCCTATGCCTCGGCGGTATGGTTTCCTAATCTTTCTCAACGCTCCTTGAATGTTCTACTGAGTGCTCAAAGGCCTTTCCTAGTGAGAGCTTGTAGAGCTTTCAGATCAACCAGCAACGCTGCTCTAATCTCCCTCTCTAGAGTCCTTCTTCTAGATCTGGAAATCTTGGCTAAAACTGAGCTATACCTTAAAAAGTATGGATTGGTTGACGCTGAAATTCCACTCGAGCCTCCTCCCTTTCCACATCCTCTCCCCTACCCCCCCCCCCCTATTACTCCGCTCCCAGTAATATTCCTGCTCTTTTCTTCCACGTGGCATACTACACAGATGGTTCCAAAACCAGAGATGGAGTTGGCGCCGGCGTGTACAGGTTCTCTCGTCTCGATTGTGCACCTGAAATACGTGAATCTCATGTTCTGTCCCCTCATTGTTCTGTCTTTCAGGCGGAAGCCCTTGGATTGGTTAAGGCTCTTGAAAACGCAACCACTTTACCAAATCATCTAACCTTAGGATTCTTCCTGGACAACCTCTCAGTCGTGAAGTCAGTTCTGAACTCTAAGACTGGTAATTACCTTATCGACAGAGCTCTGCTACTGATTTCGCGATTGAATCGCAATAGGAACAGATGCACCATACAATGGATCAAGGGCCACAGTGGGAACGTGGGTAATGACATTGCGGACACACTCGCAAAGCGGGGTGCTGAGTCTGCTAACCCAAGCTGTTACAAACTCGCTCCTTTGTCGTTTGTAAAATCGGCAATCTACGGCCGGGCGCGTGAAGCATGGGAAAGCAGATTCCTCTCTCTAGCTCCTTCTATCCACACCCGCTTTGGCCTTACTCCAATGAGTCTTTTAGACAAAAGGTATGCGTACATCGTCCCTAGCGAGCACATTGTGGTAGGCCTGCTATCGGGACACACGTGGACGGACAGTTTCGCCCACAGGATAGGCGTCATTGACGATCCTTCCTGCCCTTACTGCGACGCTGACAGGGAAGAAACTCTGTCTCACATCTTGCTTGAGTGCAGCAGCCTTGATGCCCTTAGATTCCCCCTTCTTTCCACCTGTGCAGAAGAATTAGGGTACACTCCGCGGTCACTCAAAGACTTTATTTTCAACAGGATCACTTGGCGAGCCTGCCTGGAGTTCCTAAAGGCCTCTGATAGACTTAAGCCACGCGTCCGCGCGGAGGATTCCGATCACCTGAGTGACTCGGACTCCTCACCTCATGGTTAACACCGGTCATTGGCGGCTGCTCGTAGACGTAACTCTGGCCTGTGCCGCTGCTTAAGATCGGTTTCGCGACCTGCCCTGCGTATGTGATCGCCCCTGACACTGTCTCTGTAACCCAATGACAGAGGGCAAATGGTTTGGCGATTCGACGGCGCGGGCTGCTCGAGAAATCGACTTACGCAGCGACCCATTTGAACGCGCTATGCAATCCACGGTGTACTTTTCTGGTTGGTCGTCTTAGCACTGGTACCCTCACCAGTAATCTTACCTAAAACTTTAATATATTCACTTTTATAAAAAAAAAAATTAAAAATTAAAAAAATATAATAATAATAGTCTATCTTTTCCCATCAGTTGCTGAATCATTCTCGCTTTATCTAATATTCTTATTTAAACAACAGCTGTCCTTCTTTTATTTTCCCTGGCCTGGGGAATCTAACCTTTTTGAACAGCCTTGGTTGCGTGCAGCACCTTGATACTTTGACATTGTGCATTGCGGCTTGTCTGCCTGCTACACCTTTCGTGCTCATAAATCATACTTTAATCATTGCGGTCTGTCTGCTCTCCACGGTCACCCCTGGGCTCAACACCATTGAACCCGTCTCTGCCACCCCCTGAACTCCGCGGAACACCACCCTGCTCCCCCCCCCCCCCCCCCCCCCCCCCCCGCCGGTCCTCCTCTACATCCCGGCTCTCCTGGCCTCACCTGGCGATGACCCCTGGCCACCCATCCCCAGGCCCCTCCAACTATGCTTTGTATATATTCCACTTTATGCGTCCACCGGGGCTCAAAAATCATTCATTTTGGTTAGCAGCCCCGTAAAATAAAGATATTTTCTCTCTTCCCCGATAGCCATGAATCCTGCCAAGAAGAAAAAGAAGGCCTACAAGCCTACAACCCGCATCGTGAACGTCGCCGACCTGGAGAGGGAAGATGAGATGGTGATCTCACGCAACTGCAGCATCCTGAGCTCCATTGGCCATCCTGCCCTGAAATCCCTGCATGAGGACCTGATCCGCTACATCGCCTCGCGGACTGAAATGATCAAGGCCCTCGCTACCAATGTAGAGAACCTCACTGACACCCTCGAGTCCTTCGCAGAGTTGGACGAAATTGAGGAGGCCAACAAGCCCAAGACTGCTTGCCGCGGCACTCAAACCTGCCCTGCTCCTTCCTGCAATGAAACCAGCTCCCAGACTGACCCAATCAAGCCCGCCACTCCTGCTCCTGCTGCTCTCCCTGCCAAGAAGCCTGCCTCCACCCTGCCTGCTCCTGCTCCAACCAAAAGGAAGCAGTCTGAAGCTCCCAACCCGCCTGCAAAGAGGACAAACCTGAATGGTCCTTCAAAACCTGTGCCTTCCCACGTCTCCAAGCCTGCGGCCGCCCAAGTGATCCTTCATGGAGAAAAATCGGCGGCCCACACAGTGGTCATCTCAGATGACCCACAGGCTGACCCAAGGGAGATGCTGAAAACAGTCCGCGCTGCTCACACTCTCCCCCAAGGCGTTTGGGCCTCCCTGCGCACCAAGGGGAAGCTGGTCCTCCATTCCAGCAATCCTGACACCATCCCTGAGGTTACAACCTCCCTGGCCAGCAAGTTGAATGGAATGAAGGTCCGCCAGCAGAAGGAGATCCTGCCACGGATCTGCCTCTTCAAAGTGGATGATGAGACATCCAACTCCACAATTGAGGAGACCTTCCTGGAAACCGCTGCTATTAGAAAACTTCCTGGGGACAAGGTGGTGCGCGTGGCGCACCGTTCTGCACCCAGAAACGGGACCTGCACCGCCTTCATCGAGATGGACCTCAAGACCTTTAGAGCCCTGGGCGTTCGCGGGAGGATCGTGGTGGATGGAGTAATCCTCAACTTCGAGGAGTCCATCCGCGCCCGCGTCTGCTTCCGCTGTTGTGGCTTCGGCCACAACTCTGCCCAATGCACCAGAGCTCCCAAGTGCTTCCACTGCGGTGAAGACGGCCATGAAGGCCGAACCTGCCCATCCATTGCTGACCAGCGCACCTCCAAATGTGCCAACTGCTGCTCCCAGGGCCTTCCTGACAAGCACGAGGCGAGAGCCTCAAGCTGCCCTATCCTGAAGTCTAGGGCCCTCAAGTTCTAGGCTTCAAGGACCTTCTGCCTCCATTTCCATCTGCCACTTCTCCTGGATTCCTGGCCTATTCAACGCACCCGCCTCACTGCACCCTGGCGCTATTCCCCTGCTTGCCCAACGTTTCCACCACCCCTGCGAGACATCTCCTGCTTCCAGATCCTAGGGTCCCTTGCCACCTGACATCGATTTTGGGCTCAAAAATCATAACTTTTGGTTAGTAGCCCGTAAATAAAGATATTTTCTCTTCCCCGATAGCCTTTCAATCATTCATTTTGGTTAGCAGCCCCGTAAAATAAAGATATTTTCTCTTCCCCGATGGCCTTATATTTGCCTTATTCTGTCTGTTTGTCTCAGTACACGCTTTTACTTTTCTCTTGAACGTGACATACATGAATCCTGCCAAGAAGAAAAAGAAGGCCTACAAGCCCATCGTGAACGTCGCCGACCTGGAGAGGGAAGATGAGATGGTGATCTCACGCAACTGCAGCATCCTGAGCTCCATTGGCCATCCTGCCCTGAAATCCCTGCATGAGAACCTGATCCGCTACATCGCCTCGCGGACTGAAATGATCAAAGCCCTCGCTACCAATGTAGAGAACCTCACTGACACCCTCGAGTCCTTCGCAGAGTTGGACGAAATTGAGGAGGCCAACAAGCTCAAGACTGCTTGCCGCGGCACTCAAACCTGCCCTGCTCCTTCCTGCAAGGAAACCAGCTCCCAGACTGACTCAATCAAGCCCGCCACTCCTGCTCCTGCTGCTCTCCCTGCCAAGAAGCCTGCCTCCACCTTGCCTGCTCCTGCTCCAACCAAAAGGAAGCAGTCTGAGGCTCCCAACCCGCCTGCAAAGAGGACAAACCTGAATGGTCCTTCAAAACCTGCGCCTTCCCGCGTATCCAAGCCTGCGGCCGCCCAAGTGATCCTCCACGGAGAAAAATCGGCGGCCCACACAGTGGTCATCTCTGATGACCCACAGGCTGAACCAAGGGAGATGCTAAAAGCTGTCCGCGCTGCCCACACTCTCCCCCAAGGCGTTTGGGCCTCCCTACACACCAAGGGGAAGCTGGTCCTCCACTCCAGTAATCCTGACACCATCCCTGAGGTGACAACCTCCCTGGCCAGCAAGTTGAATGGAATGAAGGTCCGCCAGCAGAAGGAGATCCTGCCACGGATCTGCCTCTTCAAAGTGGATGAGGAGACATCCAACTCCACAATTGAGGAGACCTTCCTGGAAACCGCAGCTGTTAGAAAGCTTCCTGGGGACAAGGTGGTGCGCGTGGCGCACCGTTCTGCACCCAGAAGCGGGACCTGCACCGCCTTCATCGAGGTGGACCTCAAGACCTTTAGAGCCCTGGGCGTTCGCGGGAGAATCGTGGTTGATGGAGTAATCCTCAACTTCGAGGAGTCCATCCGCGCCCGCGTCTGCTTCCGCTGTTGTGGCTTCGGCCACAACTCTGCCCAATGCTCCAGAGCTCCTAAGTGCTTCCACTGCGGTCAAGACGGCCATGAAGGCCGCGCATGCCCATCCATTGCTGACCAGCGCACCTCCAAATGTGCCAACTGCTGCTCCAAGGGCCTTCCTGACAAGCACGAGGCGAGAGCCTCAAGCTGCCCCATCCTGAAGTCTAGGGCCCTCAAGTTCTAGGCTTCAAGGACCTTCTGCCTCCAATTCCATCTGCCACTTCTACTGGATTCCTGGCCAATTCAATGCTCCTGCCTCACTGCACCTTGGCGCTGTTCCCCTGCTTGCCCAACGTTTCCACTACCCCTGCGACACATCTCCTGCAGCCAGATCCTATAGGGTCCCTTGCCACCTGACATCGCGCTTGGGCTCAAAAATCATAACTTTTGGTTAGTAGCCCGTGAAACCATATTTTCTCTTCCCCGATGGCCGACCCAAAACTTTTGTACATTATGTAAATAAGCTTTTCTTTTTTTATTCTTACGCCTTAAGCCAGGCGGTACTTTTACCGAATTATATATATCCTTTATCTCAATTAAAACAATATCTGATCAAAACCATTTTTGTTATTATACTTTCACAAGATTTTAGCCATGACTGCACCACCATAGCATAATCATCAATATGATCCAAAACAACAGAAATCTAAAAATATCTTTTATTATTTTAAACTAGCGGACCCGCCCGGCTTCGCCCGGGTTTTACCCGAGTGAATGTTTGTCTAACGAACATTTGTTAAAACAATTCTCTTTAAACTTATAAAACGTACTCGGCTTCGCCCGGGGTTTTACCCGAGTAAAGGTTTGTCTAGCGAACATTTTTTAAAACAATTCTCTAAAAACTTATTAAAAAATAAAAAAGATATATTTTGATAATTTGAAACTCGTAAATTTGAATCTCTCGATAAAGTGAACATTTTTTCCCGGTCCCTGTGCGCCTTGTCATCCTGAATTTTGTCTTTCCTAATTTTCTACATTAGAAAATCATAGTTTTATCTAGTGAACATTTTTTCCCGGTCCCTTGAGAAATACTCGATAAGTTGAATAAAATCAATATTAATTGGTTCCCTCGGTAATTGGAAGTTAAAGGAATAGTATCTTCGCCTTGGAATTGTATCATTATTCTTGTCGCAAATAAATTGCCGTGTCATCCTGAGATAATCTTACTTTTGATAAATAATATTTAAGATGACAAACTTAGTGATAAGAAAACTTGTTACATCGTCACAATGGGGGCGCTGCTTGCGAGTTAAATCTACAAATCTGCAAATAAATCTAAGGATATTCAAGATATTCATGAAATTATTTTTCAAAAACCTTCCCGGTGATATACCTAATAATATCCCAAAATTTCACGGCGATTGGATGTATGGTTTTTGAATCTATAGAGTACAGACAGACAGACATTCAATTTTATATATATAAGATAATATAAAAGAGTTTTAAAAATTGTAAAAAAAAAAATGCATCGGCCGGGAATCGAAACCGTGTGCCCGCGTGGCAGGCGAGCATTCTACCACTGAACCACCGATGCTTTAAAAAATGGCTATATTTAGGTATTCATTCCATTCCGGATTAGTCCGCGTAAAAAAAAGTTCTTCAAATGAAAAAAAAAAAAGAAATAGCCAAAAATACTAATCAAAATGCAGCCGAAAATTTTCCTCGGGTTTATAAAAAGCGACATGCAAAATATTGTAACGTAGAAATCAAGCCTTGAAATATCCTAAGATGTAAAAGTATTTATTGATGACGTCACAGCGACGAGTCGACAATTATTAACAGGTCAGCAAAACTATTTACAGCTAGAGAATCTTAAGCAAGCAGGCAAAGAAATATTTTAAAGATGATTTCACAAATACAGATTAATATATATTTTTATAATCTGTTGAATATATTTTCATTGAATAATATTAAATTAAATAATAAAATATTTCTTCGTCACATAGCCTCCTTCTATAGAGAGCATCGACCCGATGCTCAGCAGAAGACTTACGTCGTTAGTCTTAAGAACTAGTACTATG
Organism: Cordylochernes scorpioides; assembly: GCA_030710605.1. Classification (NCBI taxonomy): domain Eukaryota; kingdom Metazoa; phylum Arthropoda; class Arachnida; order Pseudoscorpiones; family Chernetidae; genus Cordylochernes; species Cordylochernes scorpioides. The sequence continues at coordinate 80,928,609 of CP092879.1, forward strand.
GCCAGGGATATTTTCAGGTGACTGCGGTGGATGTCTTCTTTCAGTCGAGATATCTTCTTCATGAGGACTTGGTAGGTCTATGTTTACGTCAAGGTAGCTTTTTCTCATTTCTACTGTGGTCGGCAAGGGGGGATTTTATAACTTTGCAGCCTCACCTCCAATGTGGTCTATCATCTAGTTTTAATTGCGGGGCGTCCAGCTAGATCTTCTAGCAGGTGAGAAATGTTGTCTGTTTCGACCGCGATATGAAGTAGGGCTTCGGTAGCGAGTGAAAGTTTTCCTCGATGATTCGTCATTGTGGTCCTGAGATTCAGCTCGAGAGTTGTAGGATACCATTGCGTCTTGCTTTCTTTGGAAATATTCATTTCTCCTTTCCTCATTGTGTCTCTTCCTGTCACGGCAATAGCGGACGACGTGACCTGGGCGTCCGCAGTAGAAACAGATTGGCCTTCCCTCAGTTTTACGCCAATCATTGGTGTCGCGTCTTCCTCCTTGTTTTGGGTATCGAGGTTCAGGGTGCGGTCTTATCGTTTCGGCCTCATATCTAGTATTTATAAACTGTCGGGGTCTTTCTTATGAGGGGGATTTCTCCTAGACTTTGAGATTGGCGCCAGGGTTCTTCCAATCTCCTCTTTTACAATTTCTTCGATTGTAGCATTTTTTGGTTCCTCCCGAGGAGAGCCTAATGCCCGCTGTACCTCCTCACGAACAATTTGCCTAATCATAGATGACAGATCTTCTCCGTCATCCTGGTCACAGAGAAAGGCTACATTTGGTAGGCGCTCGTACCTGGTTGGGGTAACTCGCCTACAACGGAGCGCTTCGACACGGCGACATTCTATAATGAATTGCTCGGTGCTCTGTACATCCCTCGGTAGGAGTGCTTGATAAAGCTCCTCAGCTATCCCCTTCATGAGGTGGGAGATTTTATCTTCCTCGCTCATTTGAGGATCAACCTCTTTGCACAAGCACAGAAGATCCTGGATGTAACATTCGGTACTTTCACCTTTTAATTGTGCCCGTGTTTTTAATTTCTTCTCCGCTTGCAATTTTGAATTTTCTTTTTTTCCGAACACATTCTCTAATTGAGATGTGAATTCCTTCCAAGTTTGTATGCTTTCTTCGTTGTTCTCAAACCATTTGAGAGCAGTTCCAGACAGATAAAAATAAACTTTAGTAAGACAAAGGGTTTCGTCCCAATGGTTGTACCTTGCCACACGTGCATACCCTTTTAACCATTTTTGGAGATCTTCACCATCCTCCCCGGAGAAAATGGCAGGGTTCCTTGGCAGATGTTGAACAACGTGGTTGCTTACCTGAGTACCTTCCTTCTTTACATTCATAGAAGTTTCTTCTGGTTCAACAGAATCAATTTTTCTTAAATTTCTTAATGGGTATCGGTCCAGTCTCTCCACCAGTTGTCGCGTAGAAATCAAGCCTTGAAATATCCTAAGATGTAAAAGTATTTATTGATGACTTCACAGCGACGAGTCGACAATTATTAACAAGTCAGCCCCACTGTTTACCGCTAGAGAATCTTAAGCAAGCAAGCAAAGAAATATTTTAAAGATGATTTCACAAATACAGATTAATATATATTTTTATAATCTGTTGAATATATTTTCATTGAATAGTATTAAATTAAATAATAAAATATTTCTTCGTCACAATATGGTACCAATTGGTTCTGTAGTTTTTGAGTTTATCGCGAAACAGACAGACAGACAGAAATTGACTTTTATATATATATAGAGATTTACTCTTCATTGTTTCTTTTTAACTTACATTCATTCTTCATTGTTGGCTTTTTATATTACATTCACTCTTCATTGTTGGCTTTTTATCTTACATTCACTCTGTTGGCTTTTTATATTACATTTACTCTTCATTGTTGGCTTTTTATCTTACATTCACTCTACATTGTTGGCTTTTTATATTATATTTACTCTTCATTGTTGGATTTTTATCTTACATTCATTCTTCATTGTTGGCTTTTTATATTACACTAGCGGACCCGCCCGGCTTCGCCCGGGTTTTCCCCGAGTGAATGTTTGTCTAACGAACATTTGTTAAAACAATTCTCTTTAAACTTATAAAACGTACTCGGCTTCGCCCGGGGTTTTATCCGAGTAAAGGTTTGTCTAGCGAACATTTGTTAAAACAATTCTCTAAAAACTTATTAAAAAATAAAAAAGATATATTTTGATAATTTGAAACTCGTAAATTTGAATCTCTCGATAAAGTGAACATTTTTTCCCGGTCCCTGTGTGCCTTGTCATCCTGAATTTTGTCTTTCCTAATTTTCTACATTAGAAAATCATAGTTTTATCTAGTGAACATTTTTTGCCGGTCCCTTGAGAAATACTCGATAAGTTGAATAAAATCAATATTAATTGGTTCCCTCGGTAATTGGAAGTTAAAGGAATAGTATCTTCGCCTTGGAATTGTATCATTATTCTTGTCGCAAATAAATTGCCGTGTCATCCTGAGATAATCTTACTTTTGATAAATAATATTTAAGATAACAAACTTAGTTATAAGAAAACTTGTTATCATCGTCACAATGGGGGCGCTGCTTGCGAGTTAAATCTACAAATCTGCAAATAAATCTAAGGATATTCAAGATATTCATGAAATTATTTTTCAAAAACCTTCCCGGTGATATACCTAATAATATCCCGAAATTTCACGGCGATTGGATGTATGGTTTTTGAATCTATAGAGTACAGACAGACAGACATTCAATTTTATATATATAAGATAATATAAAAGAGTTTTAAAAATTGTAAAAAAAAAATGCATCGGCCGGGAATCGAACCCGGGCCGCCCGCGTGGCAGGCGAGCATTCTACCACTGAACCACCGATGCTTAAAAAAATGGCCATATTTAGGTATTCATTCCATTCCGGATTAGTCCGCGTAAAAAAAAAGTTCTTCAAATGAAAAAAAAAAGAAATAGCCAAAAATACTAATCAAAATGCTGCCGAAAATTTTCCTCAGGTTTATAAAAAGCGACATGCAAAATATAGTACCAATTGGTTCAGTAGTTTTTGAGTTTATCGCGAAACAGACAGACAGACAGAAATTGACTTTTATATATATATATAGAGATTTACTCTTCATATTGTTGGCTTTTTAACTTACATTCATTCTTCATTGTTGGCTTTTTATATAACATTCACTCTTCATTGTTGGCTTTTTATCTTACATTCACTCTGTTGGCTTTTTATATTACATTTACTCTTCATTGTTGGCTTTTTATCTTACATTCATTCTTCATTGTTGGCTTTTTATATTACATTTACTCTTCATTGTTGGCTTTTTATCTTACATTCACTCTTCATTGTTGGCTTTTTATCTTACATTCATTCTTCATTGTTGGCTTTTTATATTACATTCACTCTTCATTGTTGGCTTTTTATCTTACATTCATTCTTCATTAATAACGAGTTTACAAAGTTTAAAAAGAAGCTCCTCTTCCCACTTTGTAAACTCGTTATTAACCTTCAGTGAAGAGCAGTTCTACTTAATTCATTCTTCATTGTTGGCTTTTTATATTACATTCACTCTTCATTGTTGGCTTTTTATCTTACATTCATTCTTCATTGTTGGCTTTTTATATTACATTCACTCTTCATTGTTGGCTTTTTATCTTACATTCATTCTTCATTGTTGGCTTTTTATATTACATTCACTCTTCATTGCTGGCTTTTTATCTTACATTCACTCTGTTGACTTTTTATATTACATTTACTCTTTATTGTTGGCTTTTTATCTTACATTCACTCTTCATTGTTGGCTTTTTATATTATATTTACTCTACATTGTTGGCATTTTATCTTACATTCATTCTTCATTGTTGGCTTTTTATATTACATTTACTATTCATTGTTGGCTTTTTATCTTACATTCATTCTTCATTGTTGGCTTTTTATATTACACTAGACGAATGGCCTGGGCAACGCCCGGGTTTTACCCGAGTGCGTATATATTTTTAAAATGTTTTAATTAAAATACTATTCATTACAATTATAAATTGGCGCCGTGGATGTCTCTCTTGTGAAACGTCCCGCCCCAAACTGTGTGTGTCTTGAAAATATCAAAATAAAAATGTGAACGGAAAAATATGTCCAGGGTAGCCTAGTGGTCATGGCATCTGCCCGGTAAGCGGAAGGTCGTGGGTTCGATTCCCATCCCTTGACACTTTTTTTATTTTATCCATTCTGACCAAAATCTATCCGTGAACTTCACACAGTGAACTTCACGCAGAGAGAATAAGGCAATTATATAAGTAGATGCCTTATCACACACTATTTTTTTATTTGGCCTTATTACCTTGTGTTTATAATCTATGACGTAATGCCGGCGGCGCGCGCCCGTTGGCTGCCGGCGAGCACGTGACCTCCCTGTGCGCGCGCATCCGTGACAGAACCGGCCGGCCCATGACGGTCGTGACTATATATGTTGATGGATGGATAATAATAATAATATAATAATAATGATAATGATCATAATGATGATGCGCGCGCACCCGTGACAGAACCGGCCGGCCGGCCCATTACGGTCGTGACTATATATGTTGATGATAATAATAATAATATAATTATTATTATTATCATTAGATAATGATCATGATCATAATGATGATGCGCGCGCACCCGTGACAGAACCCATGACGGTCGTGACTATATATGTTGATAATATAAATGAGTTTTAAAAATTGTAAAAAAAAAAATGCATCGGCCGGGAATGAACCCGGGCCGCCCGCGTGGCAGGCGAGCATTCTACCACTGAACCACCGATGCTTTAAAAAATGGCCATATTTAGATATTCATTCCATTCCGGATTAGTCCGGGTAAAAAAAAAAGTTCTTCAAATGAAAAAAAGAAATAGCCAAAAATACTAATCAAAATGCAGCCGAAAATTTTCCTCAGGTTTATAAAAAGCGACATGCAAAATTTGGTACCAATTGGTTCAGTAGTTTTTGAGTTTATCGCGAAACAGACAGACAGAAATTGACTTTTATATATATATAGAGATATAGAGATTTACTCTTCATTGTTGGCTTTTTATCTTACATTCATTCTTCATTGTTGGCTTTTTATATTACATTCACTCTTCATTGTTGGCTTTTTATCTTACATTCACTCTGTTGGCTTTTTATATTACATTTACTCTTCATTGTTGGCTTTTTATATTACATTTACTCTTCATTGTTGGCTTTTTATCTTACATTCACTCTTCATTGTTGGCTTTTTATATTATATTTACTCTTCATTGTTGGCTTTTTATCTTACATTCATTCTTCATTGTTGGCTTTTTATATTATATTTACTCTTCATTGTTGGCTTTTTATCTTACATTCATTCTTCATTGTTGGCTTTTTATATTACATTTACTATTCATTGTTGGCTTTTTATCTTATATTCACTCTTCATTGTTGGCTTTTTATCTTACATTCATTCTTCATTGTTGGCTTTTTATATTACATTCACTCTTCATTGTTGGCTTTTTATCTTACATTCATTCTTCATTGTTGGCTTTTTATATTACATTCACTCTTCATTGTTGGCTTTTTATCTTACATTCATTCTTCATTGTTGGCTTTTTATATTACATTCACTCTTCATTGTTGGCTTTTTATATCATATACGAATGACCCGGGCAACGCCCGGGTTTTACCCGATTAAATGCTTTTATTCAAATACTATTCGTTACAATTATAAATTGGCGCCGTGGATGTCATTCTTGTATAATATATAAATGAGTTTTAAAAATTGTAAAAAAAAAATGCATCGGCCGGGAATCGAACCCGGGCCGCCCGCGTGGCAGGCGAGCATTCTACCACTGAACCACCGATGGTTATGAAAAATCCCATCCGTGAGCTTCAGACAAACAGACAGAATAAGGCAAATATATAAGTAGATTCACTCTTCATTGTTGGCTTTTTATCTTACATTCATTCTTCATTGTTGGCTTTTTATATTACATTGACTCTTCATTGTTGGCTTTTTATATCATATAGAAAATCATAGTTTTATCTAGTGAACATTTTTTCCCGTGTCACATTGCCGTGTCATCCTGAGATAATCTTACGTTTGATAAATAATATTTAAGATAACAAACTTAGTGATAAGAAAACTTGTTAACATCGTCACAATGGGGGCGCTGCTTGCGAGTTAAATCTACAAATCTGCAAGTAACTCTAAGGTTATTCAAGATATTCATGAAATTATTTTTCAAAAACCTTCCCGGTGATTTCCCTAATAATATCCCAAAATTTCACGGCGATTGGATGTATGGTTTTTGAATCTATAGAGTACAAACAAACAGACAGACAGACATTCAATTTTATATATATAGATTTACTCTTCATTGTTGGCTTTTTTATCTTACATTCACTCTTCATTGTTGGCTTTTTATCTTACATTCATTCTTCATTGTTGGCTTTTTATATTACATTCACTCTTCATTGTTGGCTTTTTATCTTACATTCATTCTTCATTGTTGGCTTTTTATATTACATTCACTCTTCATTGTTGGCTTATTATCTTACATTCATTCTTCATTATTGGCTTTTTATATTACATTCACTCTTCATTGTTGGCTTTTTATCTTACATTCACTCTGTTGGCTTTTTATATTACATTTACTCTTCATTGTTGGCTTTTTATCTTACATTCACTCTTCATTGTTGGCTTTTTATATTATATTTACTCTTCATTGTTGGCTTTTTATCTTACATTCATTCTTCATTGTTGGCTTTTTATATTATATTTACTCTTCATTGTTGGCTTTTTATCTTACATTCATTCTTCATTGTTGGCTTTTTATATTACATTTACTATTCATTGTTGGCTTTTTATCTTACATTCACTCTTCATTGTTGGCTTTTTATCCTACATTCATTCTTCATTGTTGGCTTTTTATATTACATTCACTCTTCATTGTTGGCTTTTTATCTTACATTCATTCTTCATTGTTGGCTTTTTATATTACATTCACTCTTCATTGTTGGCTTTTTATATCATATAGAAAATCATAGTTTTATCTAGTGAACATTTTTTCCCGTGTCACATTGCCGTGTCATCCTGAGATAATCTTACTTTTGATAAATAATATTTAAGATAACAAACTTAGTGATAAGAAACTTGTTATCATCGTCACAATGGGGGCGCTGCTTGCGAGTTAAATCTACAAATCTGCAAGTAACTCTAAGGTTATTCAAGATATTCATGAAATTATTTTTCAAAAACCTTCCCGGTGATATACCTAATAATATCCCAAAATTTCACGGCGATTGGATGTATGGTTTTTGAATCTATAGAGTACAAACAAACAAACAAACAAACAAACAAACAGACAGACAGACAAACATTCAATTTTATATATATAGATATAATATTAGTCGACAGGATATTTACCTGTTTGTTTCAAAATGGCAAATTTTCAAATTCAACTATGCATATCCTTCACCTAAAAATAGTTTATTTACTAATATGCAAATTCTTCAATCAAACCTAATCCTCTCCAATCAAAAATAGACATTTTCACCTACAAAAATAGCTCATTTCAACCAAATATAACCTACTTTAAAAAGACATAGCCCAATTCAAACAAACATAGCTCTCCATAACCAAACATAGCTCATTTCTAATTATGCAAATCAAACATGACCTACCCCAATCAGAAATAGCCTTCTCCAACGAAAAATAGTCACCTACAAACAACCATAGTCTTCTCAACAAACAACCATAGCTTCAACAAGTCATCGCCATCCACTCCAGCACAACCAGAAAACATATCCAGAGGTTTCAAGCATTCTTCTTCCATCCATCTCCAGCCATCGCATCTTCCGCCCAACACCAGTCATCTCGATCTACAGCCAGCATCATCATTTTCAAGGTACTTTGTATCAACCATTTTTCGCTGTTTATTTTAACTTTTTAATTCTCACTCATGTTTACAATAGTTTACAATCGCTTATTTGCTTATAGTTACATATATTCCTTTTATGTCATTTCTTAAATATTTTTGCCATTTAAATAATGCCACATTTTCTTTGTATAATTAGTTACTAAATATACCTCATTCTATATTTTACTTTTAAATATTTGCAATCAAGTTAGACCATTTTCACCATTTTTTATAATTCCAAATGTTAAACAGTCGGCCAAGAGGACAGCAACAACAACAAATTAACATATTTCTCACATTCAATTTCTTTATTAAAAAATTAGCTAAACTTTAATGTTTATCATATTTTACTTTTACAATATGTTCAGAATTTCCTATTGCTTATCATATGACCACTATAAACTATAGCTTCACACTTATATTTAAAATTTCCAAACTTTTAATATTTTGATATTTTCTTATTTAATCTGATTTCACAATGTTTTTATTTTTAAAATTTGTATTTTTACCCACTTATTTCATATGTAATTATATCTAAAAGCGTACCTAACTATGTAAATTTAGCGAGACCAACATATGTAAATTTCAACTTTTTTTGTCCACCTTGTTTCTTTTTTCTTCAAATGACCACTCTTTATTCTTACCATTACTTTTATCTTTACACATGTTCATTCTTTGTTTTCACATTTGCCTTTTTTACATATTACCCTTGCCTTTTATTACTTTTTCACAAATGCCTTTTTTTTTTATAATCATCCAATTTTTTTTCAATGCTATAATTTTTATATTTTTCATTCATATGCTTTTTAATAATACTGCATTTTATTTTTCTTCCTCATTAATGATATATGTGTAACATTTTTTCTTGTCTATTTCCAATCTATTGGTTCACAACAAGCCAATACGATTATGGAAAACCACCCTTTTATTTCTCACTTTTGTTATAATCATGCATTTTATTTTCCTTACTCATTCTTATGTACCATATTCTCATGTCTATTTCCAATCTATTGGTTCACAATAAGCCAATACGATTATGGAACACTTTTTTTTTCTCTTTGCATTTTCACTCTATACCACATTTTCACTCTATGCCACATTTTCACTCTCCACCAACAATATTTGTAATCATTCACACTTTATATCATTTTGTATTTTCCTGTCTATCGGTTACCATATAAAAAACCAATATGATAAGTGAATATCACCTCTCACCTTTTCTTTCTATCAATCATTTTATCTTTTTTTTTAAACTATAATTTTTATCACTTTTCTCTGAATGTACCCATATTATTTTCTTCACAGGGGGGAAATGTTATATTGAAATATTTATTATCACAATTAAAACAATATCTGATCAAAACCATTTTTGTTATTATACTTTCACAAGATTTTAGCCATGACTGCACCACCATAGCATAATCATCAATATGATCCAAAACAACAGAAATCTAAAAATATCTTTTATTATTTTAAATATAATATATATATATATTATATATATATTAATAAAATGGAAATTTCATAAGTGGACATCACTAAAAACTTTCGTTACAATGCATCAATTTCAACCAAAATTTCAACATTTATGTAAAACGAGATGGAGCAGGTTTTGCTTAACATCAAAATATTTTTCCTAACTTTAAAATACATAACTTTGCTGTTATCGATAAAATACAAAAAAAATTCAACAGAGTTAATTTTATTTATATATAAATACAAAAAAAATTCAGCAATTCATTCAACTCAATCTAAAAAAATATTCAAAACAAGCAATTTTAAGATTACACCATATGTAAAACAGTCGGCCAAGAAAACAACAACGATATTACATCTTTCTCACATATTCACACACAATCTTGATTAATAATTAAAACTAATATTTAATATTGTTTATTATACTTCATAATATATAATATTCGTTAGGCAAACTTTCACTCGGATAAAACCCGGGCGAAGCCGGGTACACATCCGTTAGTTAATTATAAAATTCACAAACGTGACACTATAATATATGAAAGTTCAACCTAACTTCTATAACGTTCAATTTTTTACTGGACATGGTGACTTCAACACATATTTGTTTAGAATAGGTTCACCTGCGTGCACTTGTGGAAACGAAAAACAAACCCCTGAACACCTTCTGATAAACTGTCCGTTAACTTCTGATCTAAGGGAAGAAAACCAACTTTACCTGACAAATACAAAACAAGTTGTTTACACAATAAAGACCAATGCATCAAGTTTAATAGATTCTGCAAGCTGTATATTTTAAGGCGAAAGTATTGACTGTACATATTTCAATCTACTATTTATAATTACTATATGCAAAATTTGACATCGAATGTGTAATTTGCGTGCTTCCCAATGTTTAATTATGTTAATTTTACGATGATTTGTATATAATTTCAGATTTACACGCAATTATCCTAATTGTGGATATGGCGTGTCTTTGCAACTGTTAAATAAATAAATATATGAAAGGAAATTGGTATAAGAGAAGGAGTTGAAAAGAAATTAGATAAATATTATTTTTTAAGGTATCAAAAAGGTTTTGTATTTTATGTAGCAGCATAGGGCTATAACAAGTTCACCCTGTAGCTTCGGCAGTTACGCGTCATATGAGCGGAACATATAGGGAAATATGCATATGTCATAATTTGTACATAACTGGATGCAAACCCGCCCCAATATGTATGCAATGTATGTTTTAAAAGATTTTAATAAAGACAAGGCTTAAGAAATCTGGGAGAGAAAGGCCATCAAAGAGGAAGCAATCATTAGCAGGTTTTATTATCCAGGAACTCATAAAACTGGGTTCAAGAACCTAGCATTTCCTGGACCATGTCAGAACAAGCTAAGAACAAAGAATTAGCCGAGACCCAATGAGAATATAGGAGCATTAGTTAGGAACCAATGGGAATCGAGCACCCCTGGAAATTCATCCAATGAGAGCCCGGAATAGCTTTCGTCTTAAATCGGGAACGAAGTATAGGCAGTCAGGAGATCGCCGCCGTTGAGACCAGTTTGGAGCCAATCCCATCTCCTCAACCCCTCAGATAAGTCAATCCTCAATCATGTGAACAGTTATAGTCAATAGCCAACTCAAACCAATAGCTTCAACTCCTTTTCTCCCTAGATTGCTAGCCTTTTCCAACCCAAATCCTGTGTTTTTTCGTTATTTTCCCCTGTTTGAATACCTTACAATCTCATCCAACACGACTGCGCCCACCATAAACAATCAACTCAGCCAACTTCAAAAGTTAATTCGTCCCAATCCCACATATATATATATATATGTTCCACTCATATGACACGTAACTGCCGAAGCTACAGGGTGAACTTGTTATAGCCCTATTTTGTTACATAATATATATATAACTAGACGAATGGCCCGGGCAACGCCCGGGTTTTACCCGAGTGCGTATATATTTTTAAAGTGTTTTAATTAAAATACTATTCGTTACAATTATAAATTGGCGCCGTGGATGTCTCTTTTGTGAAACGTCCCGCCCCAAACTGTGTGTGTCTTGAAAATATAAAAATAAAAATGTGAACGGAAAAATATGTCCAGGGTAGCCTAGTGGTCATGGCATCTGCCCGGTAAGCGGAAGTCGTGGGTTCGATTCCCATCCCTTGACACTTTTTTTATTTTATCCATTCTGACCAAAATCTATCCGTGAACTTCACACAGTGAACTTCACACAGACAGAATAAGGCAATTATATAAGTAGATAATCCAAATTGTGCCTTATCACACACTATTTTTTTATTTGGCCTTATTACCTTGTGTTTATAATCTATGACGTAATGCCGGCGGCGCGCGCCCGTTGGCTGCCGGCGAGCACGTGACCTCCCTGTGCGCGCGCATCCGTGACAGCGGCCGATGAGGAATTGAGGAAAGACGGTCGCGACTATATATATACTAGACGAATGACCCGGGCAACGCCCGTGTTTTACCCGATTGAATGTTTTTATTCCAATACTATTTGTTACAATTATAAATTGGAGCCGTGGATGTCACTCTTGTGAAACGTCCCGCTCCAAACTTTACATGTACATTAGGTCAGCTGGTATTTCCCCTCATTTTCACCGCTAGAGGCGCGAGCGAATTGACTTTTTGTAAATATACATAATTATAAAGATAGAAGCTTCTATAGAAGATAATGATCATAATGATGATGCGCGCGCATCCGTGACATGAGGAATTGAGGAAAGACGGTCGTGACTATATATATTAATAATAAAATAATAAAATAATAATTATTATTATTATTATCATTAGATAATGATAATGATCATAATGATGATGCGCGCGCATCCGTGACATGAGGAATTGACGGTGGAAAGACGGTCGTGACTATATATGTTGATAATAATAATTATTATTATTATTATCATTAGATAATGATAATGATCATAATGATGATGCGCGCGCATCCGTGACTGAGGCCGATGAGGAAAGACGGTCGTGACTATATATGTTGATTAATAATAATAATTATTATTATTATATTATTATTATTATCATTAAATAATGATAATGATCATAATGATTATGCGCGCGCATCCGTGACTGAGGCCGATGAGGAAAGACGGTCGTGACTATATATGTTGATACCGCTATGAGAATTTCAAAATTTATAAAATTTGTTATTTAGTTTAAAAATGTGAGATTTGTATTTTATTTATGTAATAAATAAGTAGTTAGCATATAGTAGTATAAAGAAAAAAAAGTAACACCAGCAAAACATCGGCGGTTAAACGTCATAGGCTGGGTAAAAAAAGGAATAAGCGAAAAGAAAGTTTTACAGAAAAGAGCAAAGACAGAACCATGATAATAATTTTACAATCTGTATTTAATTTGTATATCTTATTATTTTACTTTTTTCTATTTTCCAAAAAAAAAATTACTATTAATATTATTTATTCAATTACAAGCGCCCGAAATTTTAAAGCCAAATACATATTTCACAATTTTATTCTTCAGACTTTTTTTATTTTCTTATTGCAACGTTGGTTCAATTCTCATAGAATATGGTTAACATTTTTTTCTCTTATTCATTTATTTTCTCTTTCTCACACGCATTTTTTTCTAAAATATTTTGAAATTTTCATTTGAATATTATATATATTTTAAAAAAACACAGATTTATAATGAATAAATTCATTATTAATGAATAATTTTCAACTTACTCTATTTAATGCTCATGCCCCAAAAATAAAAATATACTTATTAAGAAAATTTATTTTTATTTTTGACGTGATTTTGTGAATAGTGTTATTTTCTCTGGTATAAAAAAAAATAGAGAACGTGTAGAAAAATACCAAAATATCTTAGAATCAAATTCGTGCTTTGAGTTAAATAAAGAGATAAAAGGATAAGAGTTTTGATCTCTCTTTATAATGAATGAGAAATCAAATCTATCAACGCCACCGAATTCTTCTAAACCGCTCCAAGATAAAGCAGTATTTTTTATAATCGACAGAAAGGAAAATCTGGACGAAGAAACTATTTCAGCGGTCAAATCCTTGGGAGGAAGAGTTCATCCTTTCCTTAGCAAGCATGTAGATTATATCATTACGGATAGAAAGAATCTTCTGGAAAATAATTCTACCAATTTTACCATCTCGAAGAAATCGTATCTTGATAACAAGGTCTCCAGGAATACCAAAAATATTATCGAAAAAATCCAATCGGTCGCTCAAGGGACATCCGACATCCCTAAACTCTGTCAACTATGGGGAATACAAATCAAAAGCGTGATTCTCTTTAAAAAATGGCTTAAAGTCTGTCGAAAAGGAGGAGCTCTAAAAATTCCGGTGCCTCCGAAAAATCAAAAACTTGGTGACACTCCTGAATATATCCTAAAAAAGACGTCTAACGGTGAATCTCTTCGTCTTCAAGCACCTTTCATTAAGGTCGAAAATGAAATGAAATTTTCCAAACCTGATTTCAAAGAAGACATTGACAAAGCACTTCTCAATTTCAGTTTGAAACGGCCTCCTCCTAAAAGTCTAGAACAACATCCACCGTCGAAGAAATTAAAAATTACCAATGATTATTACTATTGTGAGATCTGCAATAAAACCTTTGCCGAAATAGGCAAGCACATCAAAGAAACACCTCATGGTGCCTTTATGGAAAATAGGTATAATTATATGGAATTGAGGAGAACGATGGATAAATTTGATTCCTTGGACAATTTTCTGGATCGATGCAGGAATGGCTCTGACCTTGAGAATGAACAGAAAAGCATGCAAGATTGTAGTATCAAAAACAAAATGGGTGGAGAATATCAAATCGAAGAAAAAATTCCATTTTCTAAAATATTAATAGAAGAACCTCTTATTGAAGAAAAGCTGCAAAAAAAGTTTGATACGAAAGAGGAACCTTTTGTTGTAATGACGACGAAAGAACCTTTTGAGGAATTGGAAACGAAAGAAGAGCCTTTTAAAATGGATATGCGAGAACTTATTGTAGAAGGAAAATTGCAAGAAATTGTTGAAGTAGAGCTTCAAGGAGGATATATAAATGAAGAAAATTCGCCAGCCCAAACTATTGTTGAAGAAAAGCAGTCTCTTATTGAAAACAAGATGGAAGAAGAACCTCACAGTAAAGAAGTTGTGCAAAGTAAAGATATTTTTGAAATTAAGATAGAACAACATTTTTTTGAGGATAATATGCAAGAAATTGTCGATTTAAATATTCCAGAAGAACCCTCCGTTAAAGGGAAGATGCAAAGAGCTTGTATTGAAGTAAAGGTTGAAATGGAAAATAGAGAATATTTGCTTGAAGAACATATTGGAAAAGATCCTAGGGTCGAAGAAAAATGTATTGGAGAGAGGATGGATCAGGAAGACACTGTTAAAGAAAATAATAAAAAATATGATAATATCGATCCTAAAATGGAAGCAAAAAAAATTATTGAATCGATGGCAAAATTCGATCCCATCCTCGAATTTTACAAACAAGAAGGCATTATCTTTTGGATTCAAGAAAATTCTATTGCCGACGCGAAGTTAAAAGAGCAAACAACAGTTGAAGAAGAAAAGATTCTAGAAAAACCAATGAAGGAAGACAAAATGGAAATACAAAATAATGAAGAAACATTAGTTCCTATTGCCGAAACCAAAGAAAACTTTATTGGGGCACAAATGGTATATCCTAAAATCGAAAATAAAATAGAACTGAACGCTGGGAACACAATTGTTGCGGAACAAAATGGACAGATGATAATGGAAACAGAATATAAGGTTATTGAGAACAAATCAGAATCAAGCAATGTGAAGGCTACGCAAAAGAAGAAAAGAAAACGGACCATTAAACTTAAGACGTTGGAACAAGTGTTTTCTCTTCGAAATTCAAAAAGAATTAGCTTCCCTAAGAAGTTGTTTCCTATTGATGATATGGATTTCCTTTGAATATTTTCTCTCTTTAGAGAGTTCTGTAGAAGATCGCTTTGTGTGCGGAATTTTTATTATGTTGGCATATATTTGAAGCTGAGTATCATAAAACACTGTATATATATATAAATTGTTTATAATATCTACCTAAAACTCTAAATACTATGTTTTTATAACATGACATTAACAATAAAATATTCAAAATATACTTTTTTTTCTTATTCTCTAATTTGAAAAATTTCAAACGGATTCAGTATGTTGCTACATATGTTTTCTTAAAGTATACTAGCATTTCACATTTTAAAAAAGCGGCCATAAAATTAGTAAAAAATAACTTTATATTTTTTATTGAATTTCACTAAAAAAGTGAAAAATAATTATTCCGTCATTGAACAAATAGTTCTATATGAGTCAAAGGTAGCTCATCAGAGATGGATCATGAGAGGTTTGACTGAGGTATATCCCGATATGAAGGTCAGCCATGATGATAAAATAATTTCTCGATGTGACTTAGATACTGTATAAGGTTAACGCTCTTTTACCCTTGGGCTCAATACTCATACTATTGGACCCGTCTCTGCCTCCCCCTGATCTCCGCGGATTACCACCCTGCCCCCCTGATCCTCTTCTACATCTAAAATTGCTTTGTTTTAAAACTCTTCCCAGGCCATTTGTATAAACCTATGGAATTTCCTAGGTCCCTCGGCAAAAAAAAAATGATATCCTATAAATATTATTAACATAAAAAATAGCAAGGTGTATTTTCATCAAAAATATATTATCTATATATATATATGAATATATGTGTGTGTGTGTCCTTTATGCCTGACCAAACCACTCATTGGAACGCCATGAAACTTTGGCAAGTTATTTAGTATAGTACTGGGAAGGTTTCTGAAAAATAATATCTTTAATATCCTTAGAGTTATTTGCAGATTTTTAGATATAACTCGCAAGCAGCGCCCCCATTGCGACGATGATAACAAGTTTTTTTATCTATAAGTTTTATTATCACTAAGTTTATTATCTTAAAGATTATTTATCAAAAGTAAGATTTTCTACCTATTAATTGCGCACAAGTCAAAGTTAGTTATCGAGTATTTTTCAAGGGTCCGGGAAAAAAATGTTCACTAGATTAAACGATGATTTTGTAATGTAGAAAATTAGGAAAGACAAAATTCAGGATGACACGGCAATTTATTTGAGAAATGGGACCGGGAAAAAATTTTCACTTTATCGAGAGATTCAAATTTACGAGTTTCAAATTATCAAAATATATCTATTTTATTTTTTATAGAGAATTGTTTTAACAAATGTTCGTTAGACAAACCTTTACTCGGGTAAACCCCGGGCGAAGCCGGGTACGTCCGCTAGTATATATATATATATACTAGCCGAATGGCCCGGGCAACGCCCGGGTTTTACCCGACTGGACCCGGCTTCGCCTGGGTAGTGTTCGAGCGAGGTTTACTCATGAATGAATAGAGGCCCCAACTGTTTGTAAATTCAATGTAATGAATTTTCTTTCAGCAAAATGGAGATAAATTGCAAAAAGCAATATCGAAAATGCTTGTAAAAAAATCTGAAATATAGGATCCATTTCACAAACACATCTAATGAATAGAGTGCTGTTTGGAGGAGTGGTCTAAACTGTTAATTTTTAAAAACCATGACCCGGGGTCATCGAATGCAGATTCAGACACTTTGTTCTGAAAAAAAAATTGCCCCAATGGCTCCTGATTCTTGAAAAAGTCCAACCCCTCCAGTGAGTGCAAGTAACCAAACTGGGCTTTTATTCTTAAAAATTAAAAAAAAAATCTAATGATTAGTGTGAATAAAGGAAAATGGTCGGCACAACCTGAAAATTTCACTTTGTCCACTTCACTCTCGGCTGTCCAAAAAGAAACAGCCAGAGCAAACATTTTAAAGGGCACCTAATCCGGCATTTACATATCTAAATAGTTAAGCAACTTTTATAAATGTAATATATTTCTGCAATATTGAAATACCTGGACTTGGAAGAATTTTGTATTAGTTATTGTTGCAGTTTTAGAAAAGTGTGGGAAATTGGATATTTTAACAAAAGAATATAATTTTTAAAATGGTATCTATATTAATAAAATGCAAATTTCATAAGTGTTGTTCACTAAAAACTTTCGTTACAATGCATCAATTTCGACCAAATTTTCAACATTTATGTAAAACGAGATGGAGCAGGTTTTGCTTAACATCAAAATATTTTTCCTAACTTTAACATGCGTAACTTCGCTGTTATCGATAAAATACAAAAAAAAATCAACAGAGTTAATTTTATTTATATATAAATAAAAAAAAATTCAGCAATTCATTCAACTCAATCTAAAAAAATATTCAAAACAAGCAATTTTAAGATAACACCATATGTAAAACAGTCGGCCAAGAAAACAACAACGATATTACATCTTTCTCACATATTCACACACAATCTTGATTAATAATTAAAACTAATCTTTAACATTGTTTATTATACTTCATAATATATAATATTCGTTAGGCAAACTTTCACTCGGATAAAACCCGGGCGAAGCCGGGTACACATCCGCTAGTATAAAATAAAAAGGAAATTTGCATAATTTTCTAATAGTCAAGGTCAATTTTATAAATACCAAAAAAGCAAGACCGAATAAATATATATATATATATGTGTGATGTTTCAGTAACAGCATTGTTGCCATATAAAGACAAAATTACTGAATGTATTCAGTACCTTTGTCTGAAGATAGCCAAAATGTAACTGAAACCACACATAATGTAATTATTTGTATTCGGTCTTGTTTCCTTTTTTTTTTTAATTATCCCTAGTACGCGTGGTACAGGCCATGATAACCATGGTGGGTAGGTAGCGACTGCTTTTACTGTAAGCGCACCACATGTCTACAAATGTGATACATTGCTACCCGCTAAATGCATTTTCACTATGGTGTGATTTCCACATGATGGATCTGTAGACACATTATAATCTCTCCAGAGCTTAAGGTAGCAAACAGTACTTTCACACTATATAAATATCAATGCCAAAAGCCAGAGTTATGATAGCATGTTGCAGTGTAATGTAGACCTGCAGGATGGGAAAAAGCAATATTATTTCCGGCTTTAATTTGAAAAGTATTATGAAACGTTAAAAATATAATCTTAACTTTTGAAGCATGAAAAAATGCTAACTTGATGTGTATCAATTTAGTCTAAAAACAAACAGCATGTAAAAGTAAGCACCAATCGAAAGCATTTATTAGCTCTAACAGTGCTGCCCCCAGCGGTAAAAGACTGGAGCTAACGCTTCACGGGTTGGTAAAGTTTCTGTTAATATTACCTTAACTTAACAATATTTCATGTCTTGCTAACACAAATTTTTAAAAATAATATGCATAAAAATAATGCAATTCAAAAAATCATAAATGAAGCATCATTAAATTAAATGGTAGAGAAATGGTGTTCCAAATTTATTTTTTTGTTGTTGTAAAACTTTGACCTTTATATTTTTACAAATTCTTAATGTACATAACCCAAACCAAATTGTCTATAAAATTCTGCAAACAAATATAATATTATAGAGGTATGAAAATACTAATGGTGTAAAAATCAAAACAGCAAAGTTATCGTGATAAATGCAATGAGCTGTGATAAGGTGTGTTGCAGGCTAACAAAAACCTTAATTGAACCAGAAATGTTGATACCATAAAAAAAATAATTTTCAAGAATAGAGTTATGTAAATGAATTAAATGTGAAAAAATTAAAATAAAATAAAGTAAAAAAAGCTTTATTGATGAAACTACAGTAGAGCAATAATGATAACAAATTATTCATAAATTATGTATTTACAAAAGTCAAGCTTACCAAAATCATTATTCGAAGAAATCTCTTTCAAAATTGTCAAAATCTAGATCAAAGCCCCCTGATAAACAATATTGCGTGTCTTGCTAAAAGTAGAACTAAAGACAAATAATTTTTAGGGCTGGAAACACGGGAGCATGCTACATAGAGTTGCCCATGCGAGAAACAGGGAGACTCAAGAGGCACACCAACTACTTGCAATGTTTGACCCTGAGATTTATTAATTGTCATAGCAAAGGCAACCATAACTGGGAATTGCAAGCGTCTAAACTTAAAAGGCAGATCATTTGGAATAATAGGTATTCTAGGAATAAGGACCTCTTCCCCTCGAAAAGAGCCAGTTAAAATTCGAGCCTGGAGAACATTAGTCTGGGTTTCCAGCAAAAACTGTTTTGGATATTTTTTAGAACAGCTACTATTTTTCATACAGGGGGACACGGGGTTGTACTCACCGCAAGGCCCATGTATCATATTCTTAACCACAATGTTATACAATAGCGGGTCTTGAATATGATCTGGAAACTCAGCACATATAACAGAGTCTATCTGAGTGGGACGGAGCTTATTTGCTAGCCAAACTAATATGTGAGCATGAGGAAGTCCCCTTTTCTGCCATTCAACAGAATACATCCACGCAACTGTTGCTCCATACAATTGGCCTTTTGTTAGAGCCCCAATAAATTTAACTAATTTTTGCCGAAAAACCCGAGCTGTGATATCATGTCTATCCAGCTGTTTTTGTCCTGGTAGCAACGCTGCAGATAGCTCTTCCCAAGAGGGGTTACTTGTAAAAGTAATAAAAAGATCTGGACGCCCAAATTTCCGAACATAACAAAAAGCATCCTGCGTATATTCTGCCAAATACCTGGGACTATTGACAAAACTTGATGGTAAAATGATCCTTTGACCCAAGCTATTAGGGTTAATATTTGCATCAGTTGACAGGGTATCGCGCAAATGAATATAACTCTCTGCACGCAATTTTCTCTGGTGCAGCGTAATATAGCGCAAACGTTCACTTTCTACCTTAGCATACATATCGACCAGGAATTGATGAAAGAGCTGGCCAAATTGAACAATGACATTTGGACTATTTCGGCGAACCATAATAAAATAGCCATAAAAATCCATAGAAGACACTTTACTTGACAAAGGCTGTCTAGTGTTTGGGTCGATCTGAGGAATATGAAAAGAATATCCTTCTTGGCCTTTCCAGAAAATTAAAGGATATTGAAGGGCATCATAAAAGCGATGTGTGTCGCTAACATGTTGCAGCAAATTATCTCGCTGATGTAAAACAATGTCACGTGAGCCAAACTGATTACCAGCTAAGACAACCGCAACCTCATTAGCTGTAGGAGCATTATATCGTCTAGGATGTTGACCAGGAGGTGTCCGATCAGCATTTACAACAACTCTGTATGCATCACTGGGGAGATTTTCAAGTGCAGTTTTAAACTGTTGAACCAGTAGATTGTGTTGGTGCAACATGCGCTGCAGACCCTGTACAATATTACGACGTACTCCCTGTATTTGCTGGCATCTTCGATCAGTCTGAATATCATCATCATCATCATTGCCCATAAAATAGATCTGAAGAAATCTACTTGGCTGGTTCTCAGATGGCATAAGTGAACCTATTCTGTGGTAGACCTGGCCTTGGATAGAAAATGTGGTTGGAAAAGTAACAGAGTGGGTTTGGTTTTCAGCTACAAATGATGTCATTTGAAAGCAGGAATTATATTTGCGAATATTACGCAAAAAATGGACTGAATCAGAATTCTCTCCAGATAATAGGCTGCGAAGTGGCTCGGGAGGTAAGTCAATTAATGGCAAACAGACTTTCCCGTTTGAACAGCACATTCCAGAAGACTCATCTTTCCATCTTAAGGCCCCACAAAACCTGCATGTAGTGTCCATCATCCCAAGGGAAATTAAAGGGTGCTTAAAGTATTCAACAGCAACAGAATAATTAAAACCTGCATTTTCCATAGAAGACCAAACGCTGCTGAAAAAAATGATTTGTTCTAGTATTCCTCCGAGTAGAAGAATATATTTCTGAATGCGCCTGTAAGCGAGAATGGATGGGATCAGGTGTCTCTAACGACCGCACAGCAGTAGGCAGGAACAACTAATAGTAGGCAGGAACAAAATTCTACCAGCGAAACATTCACTCGAGCAGAAGACACACGAAGCCAGGTCATCTCTATATATAAAATATCGTTTCTCGGCCTTTTGGCTAAGATCATGTAGTATATCTCTAGATATTTTTATTTATGTATATCTTTTTTAAAATCTATTCAGTAGAGAGTGGATATGTTTGCTCGAAAAATAAATTTCATATATTATATAAATATATGACATAACGAATTATATTATCATTATATTCTGTGTGTTCCCGAATATTATTATCAATAATATTCGTTAGGCAAACTTTCACTCGGATAAAACCCGGGCGAAGCCGGGTACACATCCGCTAGTGCTTAATATAGATGGAAATTCTGCCAGGAGGAAATTGATATATAAAAGCATATTTAACCATATATTTGGCTTAGCTACTTTTTCAGCTAAACACCTCTTTGGCAGATTGTTAAGATTCCATCAGATCCCTTGTGAATCTCATGGAATATAAAGTCCACTCTAGGATGACGAGGGCCATTAGCCCGAAACCATGGTCTTTAGGTGGACACTTCTCAATTTGCCAAAGCTGGTGTTGTGGCTTTGTCATGTATATTCAAGTAAACAATTGTAAACAAATGAATTTATAACAAAATTATATATTGAACTTTAAAATTAAAGAAGACATATCCTGACCAATATGCTTTTTAGATGACAAAGCGCCATCTAGAACTTTATATTGCCACGTTTTTATTTTTAAAACGCTAATTTTAGTTCAGTAAAACTTTATTTTTAAAGTTTATTATTTTAAAAGTGAAATGTTTGTTAATGAAATAGACATTTTGCCTAAACTCATTTATTGCTGCTTTCTTTTACAAGCCATTTGTTTATGTATATTTTTACATATCGTTTTTATTGAGTTTTTACTAATTTAGTATGTACATCATTGACTTTTAATGAATGGAAAATAAAAATGAAAATAAACACATGAAAAATTAAAATAACATTTTAAAGGAAATTATGTACAATTGAAAATTGTTTTTGTAACGTCTCATATTCCCCTTCTTGAAGCATTTATTCTCGGGTAATAAATGGTCGAAGTTGAGATATGTGAACGCGTCTTGCTTGCTTTTGGTCTTTCAGAGAGATATCGTAGGTTACATCAGATATCTCTTTTTGAATGACAAATGGTCCTTCATATTTTGGTGATGTCTTGATGAGACGAGGGTCGTTGAAGGCAATTTTTCTTATGACTAAGTCTCCTTCTTTAAAGACATACTTGGGGTGATGGCTATCGTGTTTAATCTTCCACTTACTTCTAATTTGTTCTGTCCGCAGGCTAGCTTTCTTCCTGGCTTCTTTAATTGTAATTGGAGTTTGGTCGGCAAATTCGGGTACATTACCGATTCCATACATTAAGAAAAGCGGTGAAAAACCAGTCACGTCATGTGGTGTGGAATTATAATTTTTGACAACTTGCGGTAACAATGTGCTCCATTTACATCTAGGTTTCTCTAGAACAGCTATTCTCAGTTTTGTCATTATCGTATCATTTAATTTCTCACAAATGCCATTGCACTGAGGATGATAAGGCGAAGTATATGTGTGTTTAATTCCTTGTAAAGAAAGAAATTTGTTGAACTCTTTTGATATAAAATTTTTGCCATTATCTGTTAAGATAGTATTGATCGAATTAACAGATTTGATTATCTTATCAAGACATTGAGTGACAGCTTGAGCAGTGTTTGTTATTGTGGGATATGCCCATAGATAACGAGTTGCGTGATCAACAAAAACTTGAATGAATTTATGCTTTGTGTTAGCTGCTGCTGTTCCCAGTACAATAGTGTCACAACCGATCATTTGTAATGGTTGGATATTTGACGTTGGAGTGATCATTTCTCCTAAAGTTGGTTCATGTCTGACCTTCACTAGTTGACAAGATTTACAAGATCGAACATAATTCTTGATATCAGTTGTTATTCCTTTCCACCAATAACATTGAGTTATAAGTTTGCATGTTTTTGTTATTGATGGGTGACTCAATGAATCGTGATATTCTTCCAATATTTTTTTGGTAAGCGAGTTTGGGACAACTGCTTTAAAAACTCCTTTTTGTTTGATCATTACCACACCGTCGTGAGTGTGGGAATTTTTCAAGAAACTCAAATCTGAATTTTGTTGGTGTTCTTGAAGTTCTTGAGTTGCAATGTTAACAACTGGGAGTCTTGATAAGGCGTCAACATGAGTTTGTTGCTTTCCAGAACGATGAACGATGTTACATGATTTCGAGGATAAACTAAGAATCCATCTAAAATACTTAGGTTTCGGTTTCTTCATGGTGAAAAGCCATTGGAGCGCCGCATGATCAGTGATGATTTCAAATGGTTGGTTTTCTATGTACACATGAAAGTGATCAGTTGCTTGTATTACGGCTAGGCATTCCATCTCATAAGCAGAATAATTCTCTTGGTGTGGTTGCAGTGTTTTGGAGTAATAAGCAATTACATGTTCCTCATTGTCTGGACCAATTTGTGTTAGGATTGCTCCAATTCCATATTTGGAGGCATCTGTATAAACTTTAGAGGGGTAGTCCGGGTTGTAAATAGCAAGGACAGGTTTTGTAGATAGTGCAATTTTAAGTTTAGCGAACGACTCCTCTACTTCCTCATTCCAGATGAAGGGCTGATTCTTCCGAGTGAGTCGAACCAAGGGAAATGAAATTTTAGAAAAGTCCTTCACAAATTTTCTGTAATAATTTGCCAATCCCATGAACTGACGAACTTTCTTTACAGTATCAGGTCTTGGAAAGTCTTGAATAGATTTTACTTTTCCTGGATCAGGTTTTAATTGATTGTGACTGATGATATGTCCGAGGTATTTTACTTCAGTTCTTCCAAAAATACATTTCGACAATTTTAATTTCATGTTGTACTGTCTTAATTTGTCAAAAACTTTACTAAGAAGCTCTATGTGCTCTTGCCATGTTTTCGTGTACACCAATATGTCATCTTGGAAAGAGCAAGTTCCTTTCCATAATAATTCACCTAGAATATGTTGGATTATCCTTTGAAACGTTGAAGCAGCATTTTTTAAACCAAAGGGCATCACTAAAAACTCATAATGACCATCGTTTGTGACGAATGCAGTTTTTTGAATAGATTGCGGGTCCATTTCGATCTGCCAATAACCCCATGCAACATCAAGGGTAGAGAAGAATCTGGATCCATGCAATCGATCAAACATGTCCTGTATGTGAGGTAGGGGTTGCCTGTCATCCAGTGTGATCTCATTAAGACGTCTGTAATCAATGCACATCCTTTTATTTCCATCCTTCTTGGGAACCATAACAACAGGAAATGCCCAAGGAGAATCTGAAGTTCTTATTAACTTGTGTTCGAGAAGTTCTTTAACTTGTTCAGCTATCTCTTCATACTCTTTTAGAGGACGACGATAGGGTCTAAGAGAAATTGGTTGTTCACTTTTCGTGATGATCTTATGTTGTATAGCTACTTTTCCCAAATCAATGGCATGCTGAGAAAATACATTCCTATTGTGTTCAAGTAATTCTTTTAATTCATGTTCTCTTATCTCTTCTAGATGATTTACAAGAATTGGATTTTGTAATCCATCAAATTTGGTGTAAATTGTTTTGTCTCTGACATCTATTAAAAGATTAAAAAGAGATGCAACATCTAATCCGATCAAGAGTGGATATTTAAAGTTCTTCATTACATGGAGAGTTACAGGTTTAATTAGTTTATCTATTCTTACCTTGGTCTGAAGGCTTCCACATGTTCTGGTAACACCATCCGCTTGGCTGATGTGAATGTCTGAATTTGGTTGAAGTTGAAGACGGGTTCGCTTGAACAATCGCCAATTGATTATTGATACTGTTGCTCCAGTATCCACAAATGCTTGCGCAGGAATTCCATTTACTTCAACACTTATGTTGATAAGCTTGAAAGCTCCTTGTGTATGGGTATTTGTCAAAGTACTTACATTCAACAATTCCGGGGCTTCGCATACTTGTTTCACTGAAGTGTTTTGATTAGGCCTATCCTTTTTATAATTAGGATCATAATCCTCACAATCTGTGACCCAATGTTTAATTTTTATTCCCTTTTTCGAACATATTGGACACCAGAATGGGCAAACATTTTTTCTACTATCATTATTTTTTGTCGCGAGATGTATTTTGTTTTTAGGCTTAAACTGAATTGAAGCCCTATTTTGTTCAATTGAAGCTGCGATATGAAACCATTTTGTGGCGTCAGTTGGCTGTGCAGCCACAATTAAATCTTTCCAATCATTTGGAAGTCCGTCTGTTAATAAATGAATTTTTTCCTCCTTCGTTAGATGGGTTTGATTTAACAGGCGAATTTTATCTTGAAAATAATTTTCTATTGATTCTTCTCGTTTTAATCTTCGATGTGATGCTGAGACAATTGGATTTGCGTTGTATGAACCAAATCTTTGAATCAACTTTTCCTTTACAACTTCCCATCTTTTTATTGCAGGATTTGAAATAATCTCGTCTGCATACCATTCAAGTGCTGAATCTGTCAAGTAGTACATAAGATTTTTGATTTTTTCATCTTCTTTTAAAGAATTATTTTCAAAATCATATAATTTGATCCATGACTCAGGCCTAATTGCCGACTTCGAGCCGTTGAATTTTTGCAACCGGTTGTTTGGATTTTCCGCCATTTTTTTTTCTTCGTATCCTGTCGACTGCGCCAAATGCCACGTTTTTATTTTTAAAACGCTAATTTTAGTTCAGTAAAACTTTATTTTTAAAGTTTATTATTTTAAAAGTGAAATGTTTGTTAATGAAATAGACATTTTGCCTAAACTCATTTATTGCTGCTTTCTTTTACAAGCCATTTGTTTATGTATATTTTTACATATCGTTTTTATTGAGTTTTTACTAATTTAGTATGTACATCATTGACTTTTAATGAATGGAAAATAAAAATGAAAATAAACACATGAAAAATTAAAATAACATTTTAAAGGAAATTATGTACAATTGAAAATTGTTTTTGTAACGTCTCAATATATATTATTTTTTATATTATAAATATATTTAATTTTTATAATAAAATCTTTTTTATTGAATCCAATATATATGCTTTTTTTATTATCTAAAGATTTAAATAGGGATTGCTCTATATTGAGAATAGAACTTGACGATTTATAAAAAATGTATCAATTTTCTTTTTTAATTAGAAATCAAAGAGAGAGTAGTTTGAGGAATTAAAAAAAAAAGAACATGTATTAAATACCTTAAAAATAATTAAAGCCAATAACTTAAATTCTCTAGGACAATTGCATAATTTTCTTTCTTAAACTAAGGTTTATAAAAATTAATATAAATGCATATCACATAATAATAATAATAATAACATAAGTAATGTTTGAACAATATTCGTTTGGTAAGAACCCGGGTCATTCAGTTAGTATGATCATAAAAATATATGTCTCTGAATTATTGAATGCCAATTTCCTTAGTTATTTTCATATAATAAACTTTTTTAGAGTATTAAAAAACCAACGCATTTTCAGAGAAAAATAAAAGAGAATATGTGTTTATAATATTATAAAAAATAATGCAAATATTTATAAGGCACGTGGTGGCAGGTAAAGGGGTGACGTGATAAACTGTGATAGTCGGGTCAGGGGTCAAATCTAGGGATTTAAATGACCTTCTGCTGCCATTCACTCCACAGGCAGCCATGAGACGACCTGTGGGGACGCTGCTGTTGTCATTGATCGGTGAGTGATGGCTGGATTACTGATTACTCTATGAATTTCGCTCGCTCTATGTATTTTTACAAAACAAATTCTATCTGTGATATATTTGAAGTTATTAATATTTTAATATTAGCTCTTTTTAAAAATTTTGAATATATTTCTAACTTCTAGGGCAGTGATTCTCAACCACTGTGCCGCGGTAATTTTGTGTGCCGCGAAATTCTAAAAATGTGCCGCCGAATTTTAGTCATATGATTATGTTCACGTTTGTATTGGTTTTTCTTTTTCATTTTTTTACTTTTTAAAATAACGAAATTAGCAAATTGAATGTTAGAGATGTATATTACTTATATTTTGCATAGAAATATTGATACATAATTTGAATTTTTTTGCATTCAAGTTAGCAAAATTGTGCCGCGAAATTCTAAAATTGTGCCGCCAAATTTTCAAATCTTTAAAATAATGCCGCAACAAAAAAAAGGTTGAGAATCACTGTTCTAGGGTATTATAATTATTTAAAATATTTTCAAGTATATAAATCAGTTCTTAAAAATAAAAAGACACTTCGGCTATGAATTGCTTTTATTTTCTCGACATTTCGACAAAAATCTTTTGTTCTCGT
This sequence comes from Cordylochernes scorpioides, assembly GCA_030710605.1. Taxonomy (NCBI): domain Eukaryota; kingdom Metazoa; phylum Arthropoda; class Arachnida; order Pseudoscorpiones; family Chernetidae; genus Cordylochernes; species Cordylochernes scorpioides. The sequence continues at coordinate 80,956,300 of CP092879.1, forward strand.
CAATAATAAGAATTAAAAAAATAAAGCTTTTGGCAAGGCGTTTTAAATGTATCTATAAATCAATATATAATATTTGCAATCGACTATAAATTTAAAATATTTAAAAAGATTAAATTATCGTTTTTAATTGAAATATAATGGAAACGTCTACTCATAAATATTTTCTACAATATATTAAGAAAAATATTTAATAAATAACCTTTTGAAGGGACTAGGTTTAAAATAAGGATTTTAAAAGCTATATAAATGTGTTGGATACTGAATGCTACGACGGCTAGCGCCACGCTGCCCTTATCATCACCACCTACAGTTTGTTTACTTCTTCTCTACATTATAAATAACTGTTCGCTACCATAACTTTGTTTTTCTTACTAAATGGATAATAAAGATTATTATTATATAATCATCAACGTCCTCATGCCTTCATACAAGCTGTAAGTACCTAAATCTTACAACAATTAGATTATGAGACTGAATATTGCATGAAATTCAACTAACGAGTTAAGACAAAGAAAAAAGGCTTAGCAAAAATGGCGTCACTCCCGAGCCACGATGTAACCCTAGATAAGCTCGACGGCTATAACTACTCACTATGGTCTTTCAAAATTGAAATGCTCTTGCAAAAGGAAGATCTTTGGGAAGTTGTCACCGAAAATATTCCAGATGAACCTAAAGTCGAATGGAAAAAGAAAGACTCAAAAGCCAGAGCTATCATTAATCTAAGCATCGCCGACTCACAAATAGTGCACGTTAAAAACCTACTAACAGCCAAAGCCACCTGGGACACTCTTAAAAATATCTATGAAAGAAAAACACTCTCAGGAAAAATTTATTTGCTAAGGAAACTATACAGCTTAAAACTCGAAGAAGACAAAGACATGCAACAGGACATCACTACCATGATGGAAATAGTTGACAAACTGCGAACCATCGGCGAAACACTAAAGTACTCTCACATCACGGCTATACTGCTTTGCTCGCTTCCAAAGAGCTACTCAAATCTCATCACGATGTTGGAATCAAGGCCTGATGACGAGCTAACGCTTGAATTTACCAAGAACAAACTCCTTGATGAACACACACGCAGAGTAGAAAGCTCGAAAGACGAAAGCACCGGATCAAAAGCCTTAAAAAGCCTCCACAGAGCTTCAAGCCAAAGAAGAGAAAAAGAGAAGAAATTCTGTTCTTTCTGCCACAAACCAAACCACTCCAAGGAAGAATGTTGGCACTATCAAAAGCGAAACAACAGCAACAAAGAGTACAAATATGAAAACTTCAGAAGAGGAAACGTACCAAAGTACACAAATCAGTCGAGTGTCACCCAAGAACAACCAACAAATCAGAGAACAACAAAGGACCTAACCCAAAAGCTCTCAATTGCACTCAACGAGAAGCAAGTGTACACAACTGGTTCGTCGACTCCGGAGCCACATCTCACATGGCGTACGATGAAAGCTTCTTCACTGAACTTAACAGAGAACAAACGCAAAATGTTGTGGTTGCAAATGGCAATAAGCTGCAGGTCAAAGGGATAGGACAAGGAGAAATCAAAGTCATCACACCCCAAGGAAAGACTGACACCTTACTTCTCACAAAAGTTCTCTACATCCCGGAACTAACAGACAACCTTCTGTCAGTGAGTGCGGCCACCTCCAACGGATGTAAAGTGACGTTCCAAAGAGATTGGTGTACCATCGAAAGAGACAACACAGCCCTCGCGAACGGTATACTTGACAATGGAATGTACCGACTCCACCTGGATGACAACCTCCAAACTCGCACATTCAAAGCAAATGTAGCAAAACAAAACCACTGCAAGAACAAAAATTGCCTCATGCTCTGGCAAGGCAGACTAGGACACATAAATATAGAATCAATTAAGAAAATTCAAAATGAGAACCTAGCAAGAGGACTAAGTCTAAATAACTGCTCGCACAGCACAGACTGCGTTCAGTGCATTCAAGGAAAACTCACCGAGACCCAATTTCCAAAGAAGACAGAGTACAGAGCAACTGGAACGCTTCAACTCGTCCACAGTGATGTCTGCGGTCCATTACCAACTAACTCTCTCAGCGGTAATAGATACTTCATCACCTTCACTGATGACTACAGCAGATACACGAAGATCTACCTCCTGAAAGGAAAAGACGAAGTCTATGAAAAAATAAAAGACTATGTCATCTCAGCGCACACGGAATTTGGAAAAAATATCCAAACCATACGGACAGACAACGGTCGTGAGTACGTAAACCGACATGTCGAAGATTTCCTGAACCAAAGCGGAATCAAACATCAGCTAACAGTCCCCTACTCACCAGCCCAGAACGGAGTAGCCGAAAGGAAAAATCGATCACTAATGGAGATGACAAGATGCATGCTGTTTGACTGAGGACTCCCACAGTCTCTATGGGCGGAAGCGGTTACCACAGCTAATTACCTTCACAACCGAATAACCTCGAAAGCTACAGACAAGACTCCATTTGAACTATGGACCAACAGGAAGCCCAGTCTGAAGCATCTAAAAAGATTCGGATGTAAAGCCTTCGCCTATATTCCCAAGATAAAAAGAAACAAGTTGGATAGCAAAGTTATCGAAGGGATTTTTCTTGGATACGATGATCGAAGCAAAGGATACAGAATCCTGCACGACACCGACAACATCACAATCAGCAGATCCGTAAAATTTCTAGAAAAAGAAAATGGGTTTCACCACGCTTCCTCAAAAACAACTTCACCACAAGTACTAAGTACAGATCTAACTTCCTCTAATTATATTGGAAATGCAGAGGAAAGTCAGGAACCAGGAACACAATCCGAAAACCTTGAGGACTCAGAAACCGAGGATTACATTCAACCCGGTACAAGCACAGGAACACAAGTGGTCACACAAAGAAGATCCACGAGACCAACAAAGGGAATACCTCCCATAAGAAATGACTACATGCTGTACAAAACTGAAGCTCAAGACATTCAGACACCCACCTGCTACTCGGAAGTCCTACAATTACCAAAAATAGAAAGAGAAAAATGGCTATAAGCAATGAACGAAGAACTAAATTCTCTTGAGAAGAACAATGTCTGGGAACTAACGCCTCTACCTAAGGACAAAAAGATCATAGGATGTAAATGGACCTATAAACAGAAACTCAACTCCAAAGGAGAAATAGAGCGGTACCAAGCCAGACTCGTAGCAAAAGGGTTCAATCAGAAATTTGGCCGAGACTACGAAGAAACCTTTGCACCAATTGTGAAGCATTCTACAATTAAAGCCTTCCTAGCTGCATCAGTCTACAAAGGGATGCAAGTGAACCACCTCGATGTCAAGACAGCGTTCCTACACGGCGACCTAGATAAAGAACTCTACATGGAACTCCCAGAAGGACTCCATACAAAACAAACAAACGAAGTCTGCAAACTAAAGAAGGCAATTTACGCTCTAAAACAAGCCGGAAGATCTTGGAACACAAAAATCGCAAGCACTCTAATTAAAAATAACTTCAAACAGAGCACTGTAGACCCATGCCTATTCACCAAGAATGAAGAAAACCATTCCATCTACTTGATTCTATATGTGGATGACATGCTCCTTGCAAGCGATTCCGAAATAATCATCCAAAACACTGTAAAAACTCTCGAAAAAGAATTCGAAATAAAAACCTTGGAGACCCCACTCAATTCATTGGCATAGAAATCTCAAGGAACAGAGAAGGTGAACTCCTTCTGAGCCAAAAGAATAAAATCCAAGAATTAGTTGAAAGGTACAATCTCCAAGAAGCGAAACCTACTTTCACTCCCATGGAAAGCGGATATCCTGACCAAGCCGCTACCAAGGCCGACATTTGAGAAGCTACGCAACAACCTCGTGACATCTCCACATTCATGCCGAGGATTGTTGGATACTGAATGCTACGACGGCTAGCGCCACGCTGCCCTTATCATCACCACCTACAGTTTGTTTACTTCTTCTCTACATTATAAATAACTGTTCGCTACCATAACTTTGTTTTTCTTACTAAATGGATAATAAAGATTATTATTATATAATCATCAACGTCCTCATGCCTTCATACAAGCTGTAAGTACCTAAATCTTACAACAAAATGTGTGTTATTTAAAATATTTTTAACGTATATAAATCAGTTCTTAAAAATAAAAAGACACTTTGGTTATGAATTGCTTTTATTTTCTCGACATTTCGACAAAATCTTTTGTTCTCGTCAATAATAAGAATTTAAAAAATAAAGCTTTTGGCAAGGCGTTTTAAATGTATCTATAAATCAATATGTTTTCAATTGATATAAATGTGTGCTTGTAAACGTTTTTAAACTAAAAATAATTTGTACAAATACGAGGATCCAAACCAAAAAATATAATTTTTTTCTTGAATATAATTATATTGTAACGTATAGTTTTTATTATACAGTAAAATATTTAATTAAAAAGGCATATATTTGTTCAAAATATCATTTATTTTACCAATATTTCAGTTGGCTGAACGCCAACCTTTATCAAGGTATTAAATGATATCTTTTGATCCAATATACACCTTTTCAATTAAAGATTTATTTCTGGATTTCTCTATTTTCAAAACAGTATAATGTATAAGTTTGTGTCTGAAATTATATTTGTCAATTACGACTACTAAAATAAAATTATAAAATAAAAAGCCAGAGTGGCGGAACTATTTTATTTTATACTTCGTTTTGACAAAAAAAAAATTATTAGAGTCTACCTTATATCAAATATATAAAAAATACTTTTAAAATAAAATAATATTAAAGGTCAGGTGTTGGTATTAAAATCAAAAATGGCATATTTTGACCACGTTTACATCAACTTTATAACCTAATATTAGAAAACAGGCTAAATCAACGTTTAGTTGATTTCTGTTCGACTAGATGGCGCTCTGCTATATAAAAAGCTCATGCAATATGGTCAGGATATGCTTTTTATTTTTTATATCAAATATATATTTGGAAAATATAGTTAACGTTCAAAGAATTGCATACATTAAAATAAAAATCTATAAAAAAGATGAAAATTTATATTTTCAAAATGTTTAACTTTTTAATCTCATTTTTAATCCAAATATTTATATAGGTTTGAAATTTTTCTCTTTGGGAAATATATATTATTAAAAATATAGATATGTGGTTTTGAAATGTCTAAAAGAAATATTATTTTTCAAAAATATATTTACAATATTATAAAAATGCACACATTTGTTCGTCTATTTTTTATAATATTTTAAGAGAAAGGTGCCCTTTTTTTGTACAATAATACCATCTCCCGCTCTTTAAAAAATATATATTTTATAGAATATCAAATTATATATATAAATTTCTGTTGAAGATATTAATCTGTGATTTTAAATGTTTCTTTTTGACCAGTACTTTTGTTTTTTCTCTTTTTCTTAAAATGTTTCTTTCTTATTCTTCATTATTATTTGTTCTATAGGTAAAGCTTTGTTTTTTGATACTTGAATAAACAAATTCAAGTTTATTATATTTTTGTGTGCTTTTAAAGTTAAAACACAACAGGTTATGGACCCAACCACGCATTCACTGCGAAATATAACAAAAACGAAGCAACGGTAAGCCTAAAAAGATTTCTATTTTGTTTATCACGTTAAAATTTATATTTGTAATGGCTGGAATGGATAATATTAAAATGGGTATGAATATTCCCAAATTGGAAGGATTAATAAACTGGCCAGAATATAAGAAAAATATAAAATTGCTTTTAACAATAAACAAAGTAATAGGCGTTGTTGATGGAACATATAGAAAGCCAATAAAACAAGAAACAAATGAAGAAAAAGAGGCATATGTAAAATGGGAAAGTGAAGATGCAATATCCCAATTGTTATTTACAACAAGTGTGATGCCTGATGTAAGTCAACTAATCATTCCCTGCTCAAGTGCTAAAGATATGTGGGACAAATTGTTAAGTGTCTATGAGCAAAGCTCTGGTCAACGATTAGACATGCTCTATAATCAATTCTTTAATTTTAAGAAAGATCCTACAGATGATATTTCAAAGCACATTTCAAAACTAGAAAGTTTATGGAATGATATGCAAAATGAACTTACTAAACAAGAAAATTTGAAATTGCCAGAATCCATGCTGATGTGCAGAATCATAAACACCTTGCCTGATGAATATTTTGATTTTAAAAGTGTTTGGGAATCAGTGTCTAAAGAAGAACGTTCTGTAGACAATCTCACACAAAGGCTTCAGTTACTCGAAATAAGAATTCAACAGCGAGATGAATGCAGCACATCAAGTTCGACAGCACTAATGGCAAATGCATATGAAAATAAGCAAAATATGAAAGGAAAAGTTACCAAAAGTAATGAAAATTTTCAGAAAACAAGAGAAACAAGAGAATGTTACTTTTGTCATAGAAAAGGACACTTGGCCAAAGATTGTAGGTATGCAAAACAGAAAAAACTAAAGGATAAAGAAAAGGATGAATCTAAATTAAAACTTAATTCAAAATTAAGTGAAAGTTTAATCAGTGAAAGATTCAATGAACAAGATGAAGACATTTGGATTGGTGACTCAGGAGCTACTAACCACATTACAAGAAATGCAAGTTTTTATACTTCTTATAAGGATTTTCCTACCCAACAGACTGTTAAAGTTGGAAGTAATGAAAAATTGATAGCTTATGGAAGTGGAACTATAACAATTGAAACTTGTGTAAAAGGTAAATGGCAAACTCACTACCTAACTGATGTATGGTATGTTCCCAATTTCAGTCGTAATGTGATGTCATTACAGTCCACATTGGATAAAGGGTTTGAAATGAAAATGGATAAAAAAGGTTGTAAACTTTTTAAGACAACAACTGTAGAAGTTATTGTAGAAGGGAAAAGACTACCAGGAGGCTTGTATGGTATGTTAATAACAAGTATCAAACCTGAAAATGCTGCAGAAGTCAATTTAGCCAAAACCCAAAATGTCAATATGCTACAACTATGGCAAGAAAGATTTGGACATCAAAATAAAAGGCATGTTCAAAATGGCTTAAAGAACAAGGAATAGATGCAGTCATGGACAATGAACCTTGCAAACAACATAGACTGAGTTTTGGATCAAGAGAACAATATGCTTCTACTCAACCCGGAAACTTGATTCATGTAGATGTATGTGGCCCTATGCAGGAGGTTTCGAAAGGAGGGATGAGATACTTTGTGTGTTTCAAAGATGATTTTACAAAATACCGATCAGTGTATTTCCTAAAAGAAAAGTCACAAATCATTGAAAAGCTAGAACAATTTCTCTTGGAAACAAAGACTACTGGACATATAGTGAAAGAAATTCTCACAGATGGAGGAAAGGAGTTTGTAAATAAAGAAACCTCAAAAATTACAAACAAGTATGGTATTAATCATAGGATCACAATGCCATATACTCCACAACAGAATGGTTCAGCGGAAAGAGAAAACAGGACTTTAATAGAAGCAGCTCGTTCAATGATATATGCCAAAAATATTAGCCTAAAGCTTTGGGCAGAGGCAGTTAACACTGCTACATATGTTTTGAATAGAACAGGACCAACACAAATTGAGGGAAAGACACCTTATGAACTATGGTTTGATAAAAAACCAGCACTTGATCATCTTCGAATATTTGGAACTGAATGTTTTGTTCATGTGCCTGATGAAAAGAGAAAAAAGTTAGATGCCAAAAGTGAAAAGGGCATTTTAGTTGGTTATTGCAGTAACAAGGATGGGTATCGAATCTGGATACCGAACTCAAACAAAGTTGTCACAAGTAGGGATGTAATATTCAAGGAAACTATACCAACATTTAGCCTTGATATTGAAAAGAGAAATAAGGAACTTTCAAGTAATCAGATTGATGAACAAAATAATACTCAAGATATTGAGAAAATTGAAAGCAATGTTCAAACATCAGACGTATACAATCTAAGAGATCGATCAAATATATCAAAACCTCAAAGGTATATTGATGCTGAAATAAATATTGCAGGTCTTGAACCCAAGACATACAAAGAAGCAATGGATTCTCCAAATGCACAATTTTGGAAAGAAGCAATGAATGAAGATATGAATTCTTTAACGGAAAATGATGTATACGAATGCACAACATTACCACCTGGCCAAAAACCAATTAATTGTAAATGGGTATTAAAGACCAAATTGAATTCTAAAGGAGAGATTACAAGATATAAGGCAAGACTGGTGGCAAAAGGGTTTGTACAAAAGAAGGGTATAGATTATGAAGAAACATTTAGTCCTGTGGCAAGACATGACACCATAAGAACTATTTTAGCAATTGCTGCTAATGAAGACTTAAAATTGGTACAGTTTGACATGAAGACAGCCTTTCTATATGGAGACTTTCAAGATCAAATTTATATCAAACGACCTGAAGGATTCAACAATGGAAAAGATCTTGTATGGAAATTGAAGAAAAGTCTCTATGGACTTAAACAGTCACCAAGATGCTGGAATCAGAAAATAGTCAACTTCATGAAAGAAAGATGTCTAAAGGAAAGTACAGCTGACCCCTGTTTATTCTTCAGAAAAACAAATGATCAACTACTCATTATTGCCATATATGTTGATGGTGGAATCATTGCTGGTACAAATGAAAAGGAAATCAAAGAATTTCTTGATGAACTAATGTTTTCATTTAAGATCACAAGTGAACCATTAAATTACTTTTTGGGTATTGAGATAGAGCGGCAACAGGATGGGTCAATCTTTATAAATCACAAGGCATATATAAAAAGAATTCTTGAAAAATTAAATATGTCTCAAGCGAATAAAGTGGGAACACCAACTGATAATTCTACTGTTCCTGGGGAGGCAGAGATTCTAGAAAATGTTCCCTTTCGTGAAGCGATTGGTAGTCTGATGCATCTGAGCTGCTTAACAAGACCCGATATCACTTTTGCACTGAATAAAGTTTCTCGGAAACTTGCACCACCAACAATATATGACTGGGAAGCAGTTAATTATTTTAGGCATATTTTTGGCATATATCATTGAACGAGCTGCTTCTATCAAAGTCCTGTTTTCTCTTTCCGCTGAACCATTCTGTTGTGGAGTATATGGCATTGTGATCCTATGATTAATACCATACTTGTTTGTAATTTTTGAGATTTCTTTATTTACAAACTCCTTTCCTCCATCTGTGAGAATTTCTTTCACAAGTCTTTGTTTCCAAGAGAAATTGTTCTAGCTTTTCAATGACTTGTGACTTTTCTTTTAGGAAATACACTGATCGGTATTTTGTAAAATAATCTTTGAAACACACAAAGTATCTCATCCCTCCTTTTGAAACCTCTTGCATAGGGCCACATACATCTACATGAATCAAGTTTCCAGGTTGAGTAGAAGCATATTGTTCTCTTGATCCAAAACTCAGTCTATGTTGTTTGCCATAAATGCATGCCTCGCAAAGTTCATTGTCCATGACTACATCTATTCCTTGTTCTTTAAGCCATTTTTGAACATGCCTTTTATTTTGATGTCCAAATCTTTCATGCCATAGTTGTAGCATATTGACATTTTGGGTTTTGGCTAAATTGACTTCTGCAGCATTTTCAGGTTTGATACTTGTTATTAACATATCATACAAGCCTCCTGGTAGTCTTTTTCCTTCTACATTAACTTCTCCAGTTGTTGTCTTAAAAAGTTTACAACCTTTTTTATCCATTTTCATTTCAAACCCTTTATCCAATGTGGACTGTAATGACATCACATTACGACTGAAATTGGGAACATACCATACATCAGTTAGGTAGTGAGTTTGCCATTTACCTTTTACACAAGTTTCAATTGTTATAGTTCCACTTCCATAAGCTATCAATTTTTCATTACTTCCAACTTTAACAGTCTGTTGGGTAGGAAAATCCTTATAAGAAGTATAAAAACTTGCATTTCTTGTAATGTGGTTAGTAGCTCCTGAGTCACCAATCCAAATGTATTCATCTTGTTCATTGAATCTTTCGCTGATTAAACTTTCACTTAATTTTGAATTAAGTTTTAATTTAGTTTCATCCTTTTCTTTATCCTTTAGTTTCTTCTGTTTTGCATACCTACAATCTTTGGCCAAGTGTCCTTTTCTATGACAAAAGTAACATTCTCTTGTTTCTCTTGTTTTCTGAAATTTTTCATTACTTTTGGTAACTTTTCCTTTCATATTTTGCTTATTTTCATATGCATTTGCCATTAGTGCTGTCGAACTTGATGTGCTGCATTCATCTCGCTGTTGAATTCTTATTTCGAGTAACCGAAGCCTTTGTGTGAGATTGTCTACAGAACGTTCTTCTTTAGACACTGATTCCCAAACACTTTTAAAATCAAAATATTCATCAGGCAAGGTGTTTATGATTCTGCACATCAGCATGGATTCTGGCAATTTCAAATTTTCTTGTTTAGTAAGTTCATTTTGCATATCATTCCATAAACTTTCTAGTTTTGAAATGTGCTTTGAAATATCATCTGTAGGATCCTTCTTAAAAATAAAGAATTTATTATAGAGCATGTCTAATCGTTGACCAGAGCTTTGCTCATAGACACTTAACAATTTGTCCCACATATCTTTAGCACTTGAGCAGGGAATGATTAGTTGACTTACATCAGGCATCACACTTGTTGTAAATAACAATTGGGATATTGCATCTTCACTTTCCCATTTTACATATGCCTCTTTTTCTTCATTTGTTTCTTGTTTTATTGGCTTTCTATATGTTCCATCAACAACGCCTATTACTTTGTTTATTGTTAAAAGCAATTTTATATTTTTCTTATATTCTGGCCAGTTTATTAATCCTTCCAATTTGGGAATATTCATACCCATTTTAATATGATCCATTCCAGCCATTACAAATATAAATTTTAACGTGATAAACAAAATAGAAATCTTTTTAGGCTTACCGTTGCTTCGTTTTTGTTATATTTCGCAGTGAATGCCTGGTTGAGTCCATAACCTGTTGTGTTTTAACTTTAAAAGCACACAAAAATATAATAAACTTGAATTTGTTTATTCAAGTATCAAAAACAAAGCTTAACAAATAATAATGAAGAAGAAGAAAGAAACATTTTAGGAAAAGGCAAAAACAAAACAAAAGTACTGGTCAAAAGAAACATTTAAAATCACAGATTAATATTTTCAACAAAAAGTACAAAAGGGAATGTTTAAATATGAAAAATGCAAAGAAAATATAAAATGTTTTTATTATGTCAATATTTATATTTATCGATTTAATAAAAAAAATATTTGATCAATAATCCGTAATAAAAGTAATTCAATTATATTTAGTATTATATGATAGTATTATAAATATAAATATCTTATATCAAAATATTTTTCCATAGATCGATATATACCTGTTAGGATATATTTTTACTCGATTACATTCAAAATCAAGACAAATTTTATATTATAATAACGGATAGAATCAAAAAGGATGTTTCTTTATTTGTAAATTCGATTCAACTCACTGCGAAATATAACAAAAACGAAGCAGCGGTAAGCCTAAAAATAATTCTATTTTGTTTATCACGTTAAAATTTATATTAGTAATGGCTGGAATGGATAATATTAAAATGGGTATGAATATTCCCAAATTGGAAGGATTAATAAGCCTAAAAATAATTCTATTTTGTTTATCACGTTAAAATTTATATTAGTAATGGCTGGAATGGATAATATTAAAATGGGTATGAATATTACCAAATTGGAAGGATTAATAAACTGGCCAGAATATAAGAAAAATATAAAATTGCTTTTAACAATAAACAAAGTAATAGGTGTTGTTGATGGAACATATAGAAAGCCAATAAAATGTCTACTTGAAATTGTTTCAAATATTCCTGTAGAAGGGCTGCTTACGCCCGAAAGCTTGAATCGATTTTACAAATAAAGAAACTTATCCTTTTTGATTCTATCCGTTATTATAATATATTGAAAGGATTACTCGTCTTAAATTTTATATTAACATATATTTATTTAATGTTAAAAAATGGCATATTTATAATTATACTTATTAATATATTTGTATAAGTAGAAAAATAAATAAAACATAACATACCAAATAGAGGTAGCAAGCCTAAAAAAACAATTCTAAACAAATAAATTACAATGTTGCCGAGTCCACTTACACACAAATCTATCTAAAGAAATATATGAAAATATATTTCTGTAAATAGAGCAATCTATATTCAAATATTTAGATAATAAAAAGGCACACACAAATATATTGGATTAAATAAAATATTGACAAATAAAATCTTTTTTTCAATCCACAATATGTGAATTTTTATTAACAAAATGAAAAATATATATCCACACAAAAGATTTTTTCACAATCTGTATAGAAGTTATTGGTTGGATTCCAAAATTATATAGTATATATTTAATTAGAAAATATTCCAATAGATATCTCTCTCAAACCATCATCGACGTTCAGTTTCACGATTAAAATATATATCTTTAAAAATAAAATATTCGTTAAAAAATAAATGTTCTCTGATATATTTGTAAATCATATATATATAATGCGTATTTCATGCTGGTATCTTTGATTATTCGATCAATCAATGTTTTTATTATGCTATCATATCTTTTAGCACGTATATAACCTATCCACAATTTCTATTTTCTTAGTATTTCGATGAGCCATATGTTTTATTCCTCTAGTGATAATTCTTCGTCGTCATTTGTGACATGTCCACGGTATTTTAAGCAAACATATCCCCAGCACCACATCTCAAAATCTGACATTCTTGGCTAACATTGTCCATGTTTCGTCTCCTTATAGGTCTATATTGCACGTTAAATACTACACTCTACTATCTGATATCTTTAGATAATAAAATTACATTGTGGATTAAATAAAAATATTTATTTGCCACTATTTCGGTTGGCAGAATGCTAACCTTTGTCAAGGCATGTGTTTTGTATAAACAAACTTAACCCCGCATAGCATCATGACACGAAATATGGCAAATAAATATTTTTATTCAATCCAATATATGCCAATTTATTATCTAAAGATATTTGAATATGAATTTCTCTATTTACAGAACTATCTGTTATGTAATAACTCTGTACTAACTATTCTTATTTTGTTGTTTACAGCGTTAGCCACTTGCAGTGGTAAGTATAATTTTATACTTTCGTTTTTTTTCTGTTTTGAAAAAAAATCCCAAATTTAAGTTAAGCTATATGAACGCTAGATCTCATGAATGTCGACAACTGAATCTTTATAGCACGAGCATTTGTTTATGATATAAAATTTAACCCCTAGGCCTAACCATTAAGCCTAATCGCTAAGTCTAATCACTAAGCCTAACTACTAAGCCTAACTACTAAGCCCAACCGCTAAGCCTAACCACTAAGCCTAAACGATAAGCCTAACCACTAAGCCTAAACGATAAGCCTAACCGCTAACCCTAATCGCTAAGCCTAACCTCTAAGCCTTGTTCCCAGGCTACGTGTACGACCGGGACTACCGGTACCGTGTCAAGGGTTACCTGGACGTGGGGTTCACCCGCATCAAGCCTCATGTGGCCGGCCTTGCCTTCGAGTGCGGCCTGGTTGTCCAGCCGCAGCAGGGCTACTACGTGATGTACTTCGAGGACCCCAAATACGATAACTTCAGCCGCATGGTGAACAACTTCGAAGAGGAGAAGTTCAACTACCGCACTGAGGAGGCCCTACCCGATGTGGTATTGAAGCCCTTCAAGGTGTACGCCGAGCGGGGAGAGGTAGGCATACTATAGCCACCATGCATCGTCTCTGAGTATGTTTTTTGTCTCTGAAGTCTAAAATATTGGGATATCGTATAATTATTACAATACTCCCATGTTTGAGTGACTTAAATCGCTATAAGCATTATATATTAACATCACTCCTTCCCTACTTGCATCGATAAATTGAATTTAAAAGCTATATATCGAATAATTCAACTAATAAAATACTAAAATATACACATATGGACAAAAATTAAAGAAGTGGGAAGTCTATAATGTCGTCAGTCGTCTGTTTTTCTTTTGAACAAGACAAGAGGCAATTTTGTTAACACTTTGGTTATTTCATGTGTCTACAATAAAGGTCACTGTAATGTCTTTCAGAGTTATTGTCTGAATCTCGATATACATGGTAAAAAGTACAACTTCATTAAGTTTTGTCCATGAGTATATAGTTCATCATGGTTAAAGAACTACGTTAAAAAAAAACAATGTTTGTTTCAGTTCAACCGCTTCTACACCAGCCGGGATGATCCTGATTGGTCAGTGAATATCAAGAAGTCCGTTATCTCCCTGTTCCAGCTCAACTTGGAACAGAACAACCCTGTGAAGATCCCCGATCATGAGACGTCTTCCCGTTCCGAACATGATCAAGAGGTCTTCAGGGTGATGGAGGTAAGTACACTTATGGAAAACGTATGTCTGTTTGTTCAACCAGGAGATCCCACATCAATATAGTGGCAGGTTTCTTTTACTGAATCTTGGACTAACATTTTTAAGACACAGATTCTTCTTCAGGTCTAAACTTATTCAAAACAATAATAATTATATAAATTAATTATAAGGCAATAATAACGCGCCATATATATGTCATAATTTGTATATAATTAAATGCAACCCCGACCCACTATGTATGTACCATGTATGATTTTCAAAGACTTAATAAAAAACAAGGTAACTGGAGGAAAGAAAATAACAAAAGATATAGGAAGTAAGACTAAAGCTGGCACGACTATTTTGGCACCCCTGTGTCAACATTGCAGGGGCAGGGACCGGACGTCTCTAGTATCCACAGAAGTTATATTAGACAAGAAGCACTCGACACTTCCTGGAAAAACAGGATGTATTCGGTGACCAGAAGTTATAAATATTAAGCTAACGCCCAACATTTCCGGCAAAGATAGGACGTATTGGATAACACGGAAGTAAATAACGTCAAAATGGCACTCGACACTTCCTATCAAAGCAGATCATATCTTTCACCAAAGGAAACCGCCGGCCTATCAGAAGATAGCACCTTAAGTAGGTCAACCAATAGAAAAAGATCATGTGAGATCTCTCAACCAATCAGAGAGAAACTGACTCGTGGTGTTAAATCGAAAGACAAGAATAGTTAGTAGTGATTTAGCTTCCAAGAAGGTGACATCTGCTCTAGACCTCTCTCCCTCTGCTCATCCCACAGCTAAGTACAATCACCGCCATGTGATCAACTAATTAATAAGTCAAATCGCTCAGTTCTTCTCAAGCTTTCTTTCCTCCAACCCGTTGCCTTATATTTCCAAACTCAATCACGTGTCCTGATTATTCCTAACTGTGTGCTTCACTTACCACTCAACGACTGCGCTTCAACCAATCCTCACCATTCAAATCCAACAACAAGGAACCCCGCAACGATATTGCCACAGAACGGTTAAGTCGACAGGATTCTACAAAAGTGTAATACATCAAATATTATAGTGTAACAACAATTTGCATCATCGTATTACAGTAAGTCGACAGGATAAAGATTATAGAGCTTAATCAGGATGAAGATGGAAATTAACCCAGGCGCCAGCACAACAAAAGGCAATGACAACCCAAGAGAGAAGGAACCGACAACGAACGGAAAGAAGCTGACAACGAACGAAGCGACAAGACACACCCTGGCGACGGTAATTTTAGAACTGACCGCCGCGCTACAAGGGGCGAGATCCCCGCAACTGAAAGCGGTCTTCCGGAGCGCCACCCTCGGGACAACCGCCGCCCGCACCGCCGGTACGTGTCCGAACAGCCTGACACCCACCGAGGAGTCGCCACCCGCCATGCCGTACCAGTACACACGGAAGCAACCCACGCGACACGGACCCAGTGTACCGACAACGCGATCCACTCGAATGGAAGCAGTACAAATAACTAGATTTCCCTTTCAATCGCGCGGACAGTGCAAAAGGTCCCGATCCGGTTCAACAGATATTCCAAACCAGCCACACCAAGCCGAAGACGCCACAATGGAGACTTTTCGAGACTAAGGTAGGCAATCCACCCAATGACATCATCAAATTAACTTTGGACTTGTATCTGACCCAGGACCTACCATGTACCTTTCTCATTGAACCAGACGCAGGTTCGAACATATTGCCGTATCATTTATACAATAGATTAAAAGCACAACTCCCCAATTTAAGTATTAAAAAACCTTCCCTTGATCTACCCCCCCTAAATAGTTTTACGAAAATAATAGGACATTTAACTTTCCCTCTGACAATAGGCCAAATAACCCGTAGAGAGAACTTCCACGTGGTAAATGCATCCTTGCCATTTGGAATTCTTACCTTAGAAACCCTTTATCAATATAAATTAAAACTAAATTATAATCGCGGCACTATTTTCCAACTTGGCGTCCCATTGTCTAATACTATCTACCACTTTAAACATGTATCAAATGAATGCAAGCACGGGCTAGGCCAAAACCTGTCCCAAAGGACTCGCACAGCACCCAAAGCTTTCACACATGGAAAACCTTGCCTGCATTCATTGCCCAAACCCCAAATATTTACATGCCACCATCCTAATCTCACACCACACAACTTTTCGCTCAACCCAATTGCCAATACTTTATGCCCACCACATATAAAGCCACCACGACTTCAATCCACAACTCCAATAATGCCCAAACAAGTGTCCGTACACCGACACAGCTCACCCACTTACCGCACAAAATTCACACATGACCACACTCCGCCACACCATAATTACGCAAATGTACCTCACAACATACACGCACCCATACGTCACCACGCGACAAACACGCACAACCCGCACAACAAACGCAACACGCACGCCAAAAGACAACAACAACGACAAACAAGCGCATGCACAACCGTTAAGAATAATACAATCATCCCATCTACACAAAACATGGAAAAAATTCATGCCACCAAACAACCACACAATCGAAAAACCTTGCGATCCTTCCTAAAAACTGTGAACGCCTATAAAGAGTTCATTCCGGACCACGCCCGCTTGCGGACGCCACTTATCAACCTTCTAAAAAAGGATATCATGTGGGTCTGGGATGACGAATGCCAGAAAGCGTTCACTAACCTGAAAGAAAACCTTACCACACACCCCACATTACACCTTTACCAGGAAGGTCTGCCATGCCAGGTGTACTGTAACACCTCAACATTCAGCATTACAGGCGTACTTAAACAAGTCTACCCTGATGGGAAAACATACACCGTTCAACATTTCAGCCGATCTCTGCGTAGTCACGAGCGAAATTATTCAGACTTGGAACTACAATGCCTAGCCATTGTGGAAAGTGTGGATAATTTCCGCACCTGTCTAATGGACAGAAAGTTTACAATATTTTCTGACCATCCCGCATTGCAGTGGTTGAAAGAGATCAAAGCTCCGTCGGGCAGATTGTTTCGATGGAGGTTAAGACTGTCAAGATACGAATATGAGGTCCGTAGCATAAATGGAGTACAACAATATGAAACGGGCGTTGTAACTCGTATCCCATTTTGTGGCTTTCTAGATGCGCCACTCATAAAGAACCAACAATCTTCTCCACCGGGAAAATCCCGCGTGACTATGGATCCCAATAAACTGCGCACCGTCTCCCGAAAAGGAGTACTTAAAACTATAGTCCCAAATTCATTTACAACCAGACTTCTTAAGTCCGTACACACACAACACCACCACCCAAACATCTCCAAGATGACGAGACTCATCTCAGCACAATATTATTGGCAGAACATGACACAAGACATCGCAAAACAGGTAAAAACCTGCCCCACCTGCCGATTCGCTAGAAGAATCGATGAATACAAACAACCTGCACGTAAAAATACCGACACAGGTACCCAAACAAAACAAAATTCGTACATAAAACACAGCGTACACATAACACAAACAATGCCAAAATTACCACATCCACGTCAGAGAAAAGATCAC
Organism: Cordylochernes scorpioides; assembly: GCA_030710605.1. Classification (NCBI taxonomy): domain Eukaryota; kingdom Metazoa; phylum Arthropoda; class Arachnida; order Pseudoscorpiones; family Chernetidae; genus Cordylochernes; species Cordylochernes scorpioides. The sequence continues at coordinate 80,974,257 of CP092879.1, forward strand.
ACATTTCAACCTAAACCAATTACCGCCGACATATCTCTAATAAAACCATTGACGATCAAACAGGAGAACTGTAAACCTGACAACCAATCCAATCATATCACACCACTCCCTAAAGATATCAAACAGGAAAACTGCGAACCTACCAATCATTCAAATTCTACAATTCATAAGGTTCAAGCAAATATTTCAGAGTCCCCAGTTACAAAAATGTGGACGAAAATGGGGCAATATCCTATCTTTCATCTGATTTTTATCCTTTGTTTATTAGTTCTACCGTACAACTATATTCCAATTTTATTCATTAAGTACCTGTTTATCTATGCTATGCCCGATCAGAAAATCTTCGAACTACAAGAGGTAGTTTTTAATTTTGGACAAACAGTTTTTCATTGTGGACAAGCAATTCTTCATTGTGGACAAGTATTTATAAAACTTCTCATAATTTTAGGAACCATCTTCGCAGAAAATCTAAATAAACTCCGCAGAGATAGCAATAACTGAAAAGATAACCAACCAGTGTCGGAGAAATCACGCTCCAAAAACAAGATCTGAGCCGCACCAAAAATAAATAGACGGGAGGAAACGAGAATTTGAGACACCACGACGGAAGTGTAGTCCGCAGCGGATAAATTCGGCCTCTGTAAACAAAGCGAAGCGCCCTCGTCCGATCTCCAATTTCATTCCCTCTCTTTTGCCCGACACACCCCACTTCCGTATCTCTAATTACAATGAGAAGACCCCCTATTGAGGTCGACTGGGAACCTCACTATGCCACCGGTTTTGATTCCAGTTCGAGTCTACATATCGATTTTTACCAACCAATTACACATCCACGAAACAACACCTAGAACTAACTCACACAACTCTTACACAACCGACTTCTAACATTTTTCACAACACACACACAAAGACAAAAAATTACACATAAAGGTTATATAGATTTCCATGTCTCCTGTACACAGCATAAATGCACTTGAGGGCTAGAATCACGTTTTTCACCTAAGTGTCGATACAGACGAGACAAAAAAAAAATTTATAGCACATAATTGAGCAAGTAAAACATTTATAGGGCAAAATGGAACAATCAATACATTTAGATCAGGGCATGTAGATACCAAAGGGTTCCAACCAATACATCTTATTTTTCATATCAATCATTTTATTATTTTCTCTCAATTAAAAGTTAAATATTTAATCAATTTATCAATTTATTCAACTTATTACCACTTTTTATCATTAATTATCATTTTTTTTTCCCAATTATTTTATATTATCATTTTTATTTATCAATTATCATTCTATTTACCACTTGACTTATATTGTCACAACTCAATTATCAACGAAAACACTGGTTTTCGATTAAACTAAAAACATTAAATCACCCTTTATTGTTGAAACCTTTTTATTTTTCATTTTTCTTTTTTTCAAGCACTCAACTTTGATTTCGCTCAAAAAACTTTTATTTTATTTTTATTTTTGATTTCTCAAAAGCCCTAATAAAATTCCCTCGGTCTCCATTCCCAATTCCGAGCTAGAATATAATTAGGCATTTTTCCTTTTTTTTCTCACCACGCACCAAGCATTCACTTTGATTTCGTTCAACTCTTATTTTTATTTTTATTTTGATTTCTCAAAAGACCTAATGAAAACCCCTTCGATTTCATTCCCAATCTCAAGTAGGATAGTAATTAGGCAATTCTTTTTTTTTCACCAACGCAACAAAGCATTTTCTCTTTTTTTCATACAACAAGGCTTTTTCCTTTTTTGTGCAACCAAACCTTCACTTTGATTTCATTCAACTATTCTTATTTCACTTTGTTTTGATTTCAAAGCACCTTATGAAATTTCCTCGATTCCTTTTTCTCAGAATTCGAGCAAAAAGTAACTAAGCAGTTGTCTTTGTCACCATGCAACAAAATATTTTCCTTTTTCAACCAAACACATTCAATTTTGATTTCATTCAACTATTTTTATATTATTTTTATTTGATTTCAAAAGCCTTAATAGAACTCCCTCGAATTCATTTCTTAACTCGAGTGGAATGCGTTTAGGCGCATTTTCCTTTTTTTGCCCACTATGTACCATAACATTCATTGATTTCTTACAATTAAAAAATTTTTGATTTCTAGTAATTATACTCAACCTATATCATCAACACCATTCTATATTACTTATTATATCGCCACCAATGCTTGTATATAGACTCAATACCCACAACTAATTTTCCCACAAAATTATTTTTCACTTTACAGAATTCTCTCAGGCTAACCCCTTCTTGAATTCTTCACATGTAGGGGGCGCATCTGTCATAATTTGTATATAATTAAATGCAACCCCGACCCACTATGTATGTACCATGTATGATTTTCAAAGACTTAATAAAAAACAAGGTAACTGGAGGAAAGAAAATAACAAAAGATATAGGAAGTAAGACTAAAGCTGGCACGACTATTTTGGCACCCCTGTGTCAACATTGCAGGGGCAGGGACCGGACGTCTCTAGTATCCACAGAAGTTATATTAGACAAGAAGCACTCGACACTTCCTGGAAAAACAGGATGTATTCGGTGACCAGAAGTTATAAATATTAAGCTAACGCCCAACATTTCCGGCAAAGATAGGACGTATTGGATAACACGGAAGTAAATAACGTCAAAATGGCACTCGACACTTCCTATCAAAGCAGATCATATCTTTCACCAAAGGAAACCGCCGGCCTATCAGAAGATAGCACCTTAAGTAGGTCAACCAATAGAAAAAGATCATGTGAGATCTCTCAACCAATCAGAGAGAAACTGACTCGTGGTGTTAAATCGAAAGACAAGAATAGTTAGTAGTGATTTAGCTTCCAAGAAGGTGACATCTGCTCTAGACCTCTCTCCCTCTGCTCATCCCACAGCTAAGTACAATCACCGCCATGTGATCAACTAATTAATAAGTCAAATCGCTCAGTTCTTCTCAAGCTTTCTTTCCTCCAACCCGTTGCCTTATATTTCCAAACTCAATCACGTGTCCTGATTATTCCTAACTGTGTGCTTCACTTACCACTCAACGACTGCGCTTCAACCAATCCTCACCATTCAAATCCAACAACAAGGAACCCCGCAACGATATTGCCACAGAACGGTTAAGTCGACAGGATTCTACAAAAGTGTAATACATCAAATATTATAGTGTAACAACAATTTGCATCATCGTATTACATATATACAATAGAACCTCCCTGTAAAGGACAGCTAATTCCAGAGCCAAGAGGTGTCCTCTTACCGGAGAGTTGCTAAATTGTAAAAATGGAAATTTTTCAAATAAAAACTGTCCTTTGTAGAGAGGTGTCCTCTAGCAAGAGTGTCCTCTCATGGAGGTTCTACTGTATAAGAAATAAAAACATCAAACAAATAAAAACACGAATCTTTCTTTTACACATAAAAAAACTTCTAGTTTAGTAGATTAAATTGGCAAAACCGCCGGGGGGGTTCACCACTGATGAGCCAAGACCTCCTAATATATTTTTCCTCGCAGCAAGGACAGTAGAAGTTTATTTTATATATAAAAGAAAGATTCATGCTTTAATGTTTTCATTTATAATTATATAAATGCCATATATCAATAAATTCTAAATTATATTTGCCATTTTTTGTATCTTAGGATATTTATTTAAGAAAAAAAATAGCACATTTTGGATAGAAAAAAAAAGCGAGGTTTTATTGCTTGAGATATTTCAACCATCAGAACGTTCATCTTTTTCCAAAATTTCTGAAATAGTAAGAAAATTGTTTTATTTATATACAAACATATTTACATATATATCTTATATAAAATTATCTCTGAAGACCTTATTATAATGAATAAAATTATTGTATGAGCTTGGTTCATCAGTTTTTCTGACGATCCATTGAACTGGGACAGTGTAAGTTGAAAAATCTCCCAGGGAACACTTAGACATGATTCACCAATGAGATTGTTTTCTTGCTACACGTACTGTAAACACGATGATAATTGGACCATGTCTTGGCATGCAGAAAGACATCGGTGGCAACTGTGAGACAAGCTATCTTGTCCATAGCCATCCCTACGCCGGCAATCCCTACGACAACCACGTCCTGAACATCACCAAGTCTAAGAACTACCATAACTGTGACAGAGTACCATTCCAGGTGTTCTTCAACTTCCCAGGATATCCCTGTGAGGAATGTCCGGGTCACGAACCGGTAGGTGAACTTATCTTAGCAAGCGCTGGATCACTAACAGGCTGTTCCAGCATGTCCTTCACTCCAACGTATTCTACCACTATCACCTCCGGGGCAGCCGCCATAACTACGTCGTGGAGAACGCTACCAGCGAGGGAGAGCTTACATACGCTCCCTTCACCACCAACGGACAGATTGTACAAATCTTCCATCAGTAAGTACCTATATAACATAGACAACCGCTAACTGTCATCTTATACAATCATCCTTTGGGGGTTGGTGGAAAGATGGTCTAAACCGTTGGCTTGCTACCGATACGACCCGGGATCAAATCCCGCATTGGCCACATTTTTCTAATAAAAAATGCTCCAATGGCCTCCGATTCTTGCATAAGTCCAACTCCTCCCGTAGGATGCTATGGAATCGAAACTGTCTTTGTATTGATGAGGGTCAAAGTCCGAAACCATGGTATACAGGGTTACCTTTTTGTCTGAATTTTCCAAAATCGGAAAACCGGTGTTGTGGCTCATTTTTTAAATCACATCATCATCACTAGTAAAGTTTTTTACTAGGGTAATACATAGTGTCAAATACCACAAATACCAGTTTTTTTTTTTTTTGGGTCGTTGAGGTATAGCTTTCACCACGCTGATAAGGGCTAACACCCCGAAATACGTACGTGGTTAGGTTTTCGTGATTGATCAAGAAAGGGTATTTGGCAAATTCTGAAATACAAGGTTGCCCCACGAGTTCGTAAACACTTGCAAAAAATTAAAATACCAATATTATTCGACTTTATGTATAATATCTATGTATTATGTATAAAGTAATTGCATAATGTATATTATTATGAATTGGCCGTAATAATATTATTCGCCAAGTAATAAGGAAAAACACGAACTATTGGGACAACCTTATAATTCGTTGATAAATTATTCCGAGAGATGGCACAAACCATCATCAACTTTTTGTTACACAATCAGATGTTTTTCTCTCTTAATCCTATGATAAGTTTATAAAAGAAGATGTTGACACTGAGGTGGGATGCAGCGAATACGCCGAACTGGTGTCGGAAACGGTGCGTCAGGAACTCAAGCCGCTGCCTACAGACATGGTGCCCCACTACGACCTCGCCTATGAGTACCACAAGCACTATGAATTCGATGAGCTGGTAGATCTGAAGAAACCCCACCATCTCCACAACATCTACAACTTCCATGCTCCTATCCCTGAGGTAGGTATCTACATTAGATCTTGTAGGGAATCGTATTCTTGTATAGTAGCTCTACTTAGAGGACATACAGTAGAAATATTTTAAACACTTTTTATAAAATAATTATTAATTTTCACGAAGAACATGGTCAAGTCATAAAAACGGCAGACTTTATAATTATATATACAGTAGAACATGGATAATTTGAAAACATCTTTAATTCAAATATTTATCTTTGTCCCTAGAATTTCCTATAAATAGAATTTACGTTTTTAATTCAAATTTTTGGTAAATTCGATTTATTTTCTGGTACCTTGGGCTTCAAATTATTCAGGTTTTCTCTACTGTATTAGTATATTCACCAATTATGAAGGATAGTGGAAATATGATAAGAGCTGACATTTACTGATATTCCAGGTCGAGCGTCTCTTCGGTGAGATCGTAGCGGACTACGCTGGCGAGAAGTACAACGACAACTTCATCAAGAACAACCACACTGCCAAGTTCCTGGAACTCGTGAATGCCTTCGGAACCCTCAGCTATGACGATTTTGAAGTCCTCTACACCAAGTTCAGTGCGTTGGATTCTTACTACCTGTAAGTACAGTCCATAGTCACTTTGCCAGGATGGAGGACATGATGTTTGGTGTAGGGATCTATTCTTTGATGCCTTGGAAGCCTGTGGAACCAACCCAGCTTTCATGTTTGGCAAGTATCTCATCCAGACCACCCGTGTAACGCCAAGCCGGGCCCAGGAGTTCATCGTCGAAATCACGCCACACATCAAGGAAGTCACTGAAGGATTGTTGGATGAATACTACGTAAGTACGATCTTCTCTTAAACCCCTAGAAACTGTGAACTTTTTATTAAAAGTACAAAATAGAAAGGTGAAAAGTTTCATGTAAGTTTTTTTTATCAGTATAAAATTCCTAACGTGGAAGATATGAAAAATATAAGTTAAAAACGTACTCTTGTAGAAGACCAGAAAAACTCGAAAGTTCAGCTAAATAAAAACCTTACAAGAAATTCTCTTCGCCTCACGATTTTGTACTTTTGATAATTTACTGCTCCAGTTGATTTATCCAACTTATAAAAGTATGTACTATAGAACGACATTTGATCCCGCATGTGTTTCTTTTAAACGAAAAATCGAAATTTATTTTAAGGAGAAATAACGATTATTTTTAACCTTTAGGGATGAAATATGAAAGGATGAATTGTGAAAAGTAATGATAAACGGAAAAATGGGAATTCCTATCCCTGAACACTTTATTTTTCCGTTTATCATTACTTTTCACAATTCATCCTTTCCTACTTTATCCCTAAGTTTAGAAATAATCGTTATTTCTCCTTAAAATTCGATTTTTCGTTTAAAAGAAACACATGCGGGATAATTTTCAAATGTCGTTCTACAATCATAAGCCGCCTTATATTGTATTATAAAAGTGTGTACTGTTACTTTTTACGAATTTTAGTGCAATTCGGACTTGAGTAATATCCTGTTATGTTTGAAGACAAATTCTCTCCAAGAGAAAAATTCTTCTGGAATAGAACTATTGTAAAATGATTTGTATAACCAGACCTCAAGTATTCCATTCTCGCTAAGTCTTGCAGTAAATTCTGTTTCCTGTTTTTGTTCTCAGTAATTTAGGGAGCTGTTGTTCAACTAAGGTGACAAATCAGCTATGTGACAGCGACTCTGCGACAATCCAGCTGTCCGCGACCATATCCATGTCCATCATCACTGTCTCTTCAGCTTCGCCCATCTGGTGCGTGACAAATGTGTCACCAAACCCTACGTCGTCAAGGACTACCACCATCTCCACCGCCGTGGCTGCACCCCTGAGAAGGCCGCCAAATACTACCAGGTATGTCTTAGTTGTGTGTATCTCTCTCTCAATACCTATTTACTTTTTGATTAGAAAAGATGAGACAATTGGGACCTAATAGAGATCGTTTAAACGACTTGGGGAATAAAGTACTTGTCCAATTTCATACCTAACTACTCTGAAAAACATATTCAACAGAATTATGAATTCTGGTTATTTTCCTTCGGGGTGATGTAAAACCATCATCCATCCCATCTTTAAGAGTGGTGACTTGGGGAATAAGCAACAACAACAACATTTATTTATTTATACTCTTTAACTCCCCCTTTTTTTGGATTCCAGAATCCAAAACGAAATATCTCAATAAAATGATTATCCAATCTAAAAATGCTCATGGGGGGTCGGTGGAAGGCTGGTTAAACCGTTTGGTTTTCGACCACTACGACCCGGGTTCGATTCCCGCATTGGACACTTTTTTCTGTTAAAAAAAATGCTCCAATGGCCTCCCGATTCTTGCAAAAGTCCAACTCCACCAGAGAGTGCAAGTAACCAAACGGGGCTCTGGCACATTTGTAAGTGCAAAGTCGAACTGCTTTCACATGTGTAGACATGTGGTGCGCTTACAGTAAAAAGCAGTCGCTAACTACCCACCATGATTATCATGGCCTGTACCACGTGTACTAGGGATAAGCAAATAAAAGCTCATTCGAGCGGTAATATATGGCTAATTCATTTATAGATAATGGTATTAGAAGATTATAGATATTCTATATAATTTGACGATTGACCTTTGTGCAGTATGCCATTCGACACTTCGACCACAAAGACGAGGCTGAAGCCACCTTCTATGTTAAACTGATCGGAGCATTCGGTCTGAAGGAATCCTTCAGGGACTTGAAACCCTTCATCGAGGGCAACTACCCCGTCCAGCTGCGTACCTACGCCATCTACGGGCTGTGGCACATGGGATACTACCATCTCGACCAGGTAGATATACACTACAGACTATTCTAACCAACTTTGTAAACCAATTATCACCTTTCCTATTGGACACTGAAATCACATGACCTGTATGACCATCTAACTTATCCTAACGTAAATAAAACATTAGTCCGTTGTATATTCAACGGTTAATTTCAAGAATATGCAAATTATAAGATATATATATCTTATATAAAGAAAAAGATGAGATTTTCTGCTTGAATTTTGGATCATCTTGATGATTATGCTATGGTGGTGCAGTCGTGGTTAAATTTCTTGAAAGAATAATAATAAAATAGTCTTGATCAGATATTGCTTTAATTGAGTTAAAATAATATATAAGAACATAATTTGATTAAAGTACTGCCTGGCTTAAGGCGTAAGAAAAAAAATGAAAAGCTTATTTACATAATGTACAAAGTTTTGGGTCGGCCAACGGGGAAGAACAACAACGAGTTTTTATAGGCAAAGTGTGACCTCTGGCGGCCGATTTAACAGAATATTTTTATCTATGAAATATATAATTTTAAATAAAATAACATTTTAACATATAGCATTTTTAAATAAAATATTTCAATATAACATATATATATATGTGTGTTATGATTATTTTTGTTTTGCCGTTGAAAAATATAGAGAATTGAAGGTGCAGCCGTGAACAAGTAAAGATAATTATTTAACCATCAAGTAGTTTTTTATTTTGAATTACTTGAAGGAAATTACACATAAAATTATTTATCACAGCAATATAGAATTTATAAAATGAATTCTATAATCGTGATTTTAAAAAATAGGTAGGTTCAACTATACATATTTACAACAATAATTAAAGTGGTATGTTCTGAATCTATGGTCAAAAATGTAGAACAGTCAATGAATGAAAATAAAATATATGTTTTAAAAAAATAATAAAATATTTGCATTTTAGATTATATAATATATATATATAGATCTTTAGAGATATATTACATATACAATGTCTCTCTATAAGCGCAATTAATGCTCATTCATTATATTAGTGGATATTTTTCTTGGTTACCTTTTACATAAAATATATTGGGCCCCACATTCCGCTAGTTTGCGACGACGGTCTATAGATGACATCTAGTTTTGACGTCTATTTTGACGGAACGGTCGACGTGTGTAGACGGTGTCTCTGCTGTTCCCCATCTACTTCAACCACACAGAGGACTATGAGATCAGGATCACGGCCTACACCATGCTGGCTTTCTCGCCTCTTACCCTCAGTCACTGGGAGAAGATCGCGTTCTCTGTGTGGGACGAACCATCAGTCCAAGTGGCCAGCTATGTCTACACCTCCATGAAGAGTCTGGCCAAGTCTGAACATCCATGCTTCAAAGAGGCGTAAGTTTCACTCTGCAACAACAACACCCTGCAATGTCGCCTCACCGATGTGGTTCAGTGCCAGGAACGTCCGCCATGCTCTGACCCTCTTGGACTATTGGCATATGGACTACAGAGAATACGACAAAAACTACGCTTTCCACCATCTTTCGAGCGGCTATAACAGTGAGTCCTGTCTTCTTTCTATCTCTTCATTTCTCCTTGCCATAATAACAAAACGGGGGTCGGTGGAAGGATGGACTAACCGTTGGTTTTCGACCGCTACGACCCGGGATTGAATCCCGCATTGGACACTTTTTTTTATGTGAGCAATAGTTACCGAGAAATTATTTGAAAAAGTAAAAATTAATATCAGGTAAAAAGTTTCTTTTAATTTATATTTTTTAGCTATCGAGCAAATTAACTGCTCTTCAACGGGCGGATATTCTTTGTACAAACTCTAAATAATATATATACAGTAAAATTGAAAACTTTTTGTTATTAGCATGTGTGGGCGTGCATCAGACTGTTACCAGCTAAAGTAATAGATATTATACTGGGATTAAATATATTTACATTCTAATAATTATTAATATTTAGATTATTTGTCAGGGATATTGTTATATTGGGTTGGGAGGTCTATTGATGCTATTTATTTTTGATGATACCAGTGCTTCCAGGAATAATCGTTGTTGTTTTCTTTCTTTGTCTTGGTAATGGGCTATTGCTTGTTTGAGATTAAATGTGTGTCCAGTGGTGCTGGTGTGTTGATATATTAAGGATCTATTGTCTTTGTATCTTATGTTTCTCTCGTGTTCTTTTAGTCTGGTGTCTATTGTCCTACTGGTTTCTCCTACATATGTGGCATTACATTGGTTACATTTGATAGAGTATATTGCATTAGATTTAGATAGGGGATCGGAACTAATATTTTTGGTAATTGGGTTTCCTAGAAGAATTATTCCACCTCAACCCCGCTCAGGAACTGATCATGTGCTCTTTTGACGTTGTATCGCTATACCTCAGCTTACCCCACCAACTCATCATAGAAAGTGTTACAGAATTTCTTATAGATCTCAACACCGACATAACCATAATCAACAAGATAGAAAAACTGTGCAGACTGTGTTTGGATATGAACGTTTTCTCGTTTGATGGGCAATGGTTCCAACAAATTAGAGGTTCCCCCATGGGTAGTCCCTTATCCACGGTAGTAGCACAATTAGTCATGCCCTGTCTTGACCGCTGGATTAATTCATAACATGCGTCAGACTTAATATTTTGGAGGAGGTACATTGACGATATATTTTGCATTTTCTCGAAGGATAAGGTTACAAGCATTCTCGACACACTCAATAGTTACACACACACACAACCCTGAAATCTCTTTTACCTTAGAAATTGAAAACAATAATGTCTTACCCTTCCTAGATATTCTAATCATCAGAACACCAACCAAGTTTCATACGACAGTTTTTTACAAAAAGCACATGAACCCCTCCTATACCCACTATACCTCATTTTGCCCCATTAGCCATAAAATCACTGTAGTAAAAACACTCACCAAACGTATTTTCACCCATTGCTCACTACCATGTTTTAAAACGATAGAACAGACCAACATCACCAACCATTTAACAGCGTTAGGTTACCCGATTTCATTCATTCATAGACATTCCTTCAATCCAAACTTCTCCCGCCAACCCAAAACATACCGAACACATTGTACCATTCCTTATTCTAAAGTCAATACTACAATAGCTCATAAGTTAAATAAATATGGTATAGCCAACCCATGCCAATGCCATGCCAATCTCGGTTCTTTGCTGAGAAACCCAATTACCAAAAATATTAGTTCCTATCCCCTATCTAAATCTAATGCAATATACTCTATCAAATGTAACCAATGTAATGCCACATATGTAGGAGAAACCAGTAGGACAATAGACACCAGACTAAAAGAACACGAGAGAAACATAAGATACAAAGACAATAGATCCTTAATATATCAACACACCAGCACCACTGGACACACATTTAATCTCAAACAAGCAATAGCCCATTACCAAGACATAGAAAGAAAACAACAACGATTATTCCTGGAAGCACTGGTATCATCAAAAATAAATAGCATCAATAGAAAAATAGACCTCCCAACCCAATATAGCAATATCCCTGACAAAATTTCTAAATATTATAATTATTAGAATGTATATATATTTAATCCCAGTATAATATCTATTACTTTAGCTGGAAACAGTCTGATGCACGCCGGCGAGAGCACATGCTAATAACAAAAGTTTTCAATTTTACTGTATATATATATTATTTAGAGTTTGTACAAAGAATATCAGCCCGTTGAAGAGCAGTTAATTTGCTCGAAAGCTAGCAAATATAAATGAAAAGAAACTTTTTTACCTGATTTAATTTTTACTTTTCAAACACTTTTTTATGATTAAAAAAAAATTCTCCAATGGCCCCCGATTCTTGCAAAAGTCCAACCCCACCAGCAAGTGCAAATAACCAAACGGGGCACAGGCACATTTGTAAGTGCAAAGTCGAACTGATTTTCACATGTGTAGACATGTGGTGAACTTACAGTACAAGCAGTCGCCTACTTCTACCCACCATAATTATCATGGCCTGTACCACATGTACAAGGGATAAAAAATAATAATAATAATAATAAAACGAGTTTTCATTGAAAAAAGAATCTGAGGGATATTGACTGATTGGAAAATATCCACATACGTGTTCTTGTTCTTCTTTCTAAAATTTCAGAAAATTTCTATTAACAGTAGGATTTCTATAGCATTATGTCCCTCAGCTGGGACCACGGAAAGATAGAGCTGGTAAAGGAAAATTTTGAAATATAAAATTAGGGGGTAAAATAGGTTTGAGTCTTATTTGAAAAGCGTCCTGTGCATATAGTAGAACTTTTTTTTTTTTCTGATTTTTTTTTTTTAATTTCGAAATTATATGGAAAAATCCGTCAATGTAGAACTTCATGTTATCAAATTTCATTGTTTTCAGCTCAAAAAAAAAAAAGAAAGAAATTTGCCAAACATTTAATTTTTAAATATGAACTCTAAACAACACACCAACTTATATAAAATTCTTACAAGTTATTAAAAAATACTTAAAATTCTCAATTCTCTAAAAAAACAAAGACAAAAATTAGAAAATTTGGTTATCTTATTATTTGTTCTTAATCAGAAAAAGACAAAGCGTTTCAATTTTGTTTGCTCGAATGTTGACACCGTATCTGTGATCCTTCCTCAGTGGTGCTTGGTTTTACCTTCGAACCCTTCTTCTTGGTAGGAGAGTCACTTTGTGTAGTTACCAGTCTCATTCTCAGAGGTGTACAGATATACTTAACTACAGCGGTGTGTAGAGAAATACGACTACGGCGGCTACTCCACCTTCCACTACATCCCCAGCAATAGTAGCTACATCCCTCGCTCCTTGTTCTTTGTCTTCGGCGACTACATCGTGGGCCGCAACTACGACTCCGAGGGCTTCATCTTCTCCGCTCAGGGACTTGAGAAATACCTGGACAGACTCCTTGGACCCGAGGGACCCAACAAGAAGGGACATAGCTTCTTTGAATTCTTCAACCGCCGCATGCGTCGGGATGCTTCCAGCAATGTCGAGAAGGAGCTCAGTGACATCGACAAGAAGGTAAGATGGTAACTGGTTTGAACTGGATTACTGAGTGACGTCACAATGTCCAGCTTCATATCAACACCCGGGGATACGAGAAAGCCCATGCTACCATTGGCTACCAGCTCTCCCATGATTACTATCATTACTATCACTTCAATGAGACAGACATCGAGGGATTCTTCCAGAACGGTGAGTAGTTCTTTCATTTCTCAGGGGATGTCCTATCCTATACAGTCCCATAGGAGAGAGAATTTTGATAAATCAGTGTCAATCTCACTCTGTAACTATCTCTCCTGTCTAATGAAGAGACAATATGTAAATATTATATATAGGAATGTCCATCTATTATTTACATTTTTACATATACAGTAGAACCTCCCTGTAAATGACATCTAATTTCAGAGCCAAAATGTCCTTTAGTGTCCTCTTATCGGAGAGTTACTAAATTGTAAAAATGGTAATTTTGCAAATTAAAACTGTCCTTTGTGGAGAGGTGTCCGCTAGTAGGGTGTTCTCTAAAGAGAGGTTCTACTGTATTCATCATATTTTATTTATGCAAATATAGTAGAAGTTACATAAAAGGACACTCTCGCTAGAATATATATCTCTCTAAGGACATCGCCAAAAAAAAATCATTATTTTTATTAATTAGTAACTCTCTATTAAGAAGACGTCACTCTCTTTGAAGGAAACTTTAGCCATGTGCAACTAGGTGTTTAGAGAGAGTTTCATCTTATATATAGCCGTATTTATTTATTTTTATTTAACCACATCTATATATAATCTTATATGAAAATTATAATAAAGTAATCTCATTATCTCTCATCCATTGCCCGGCTAGCTCAGTCGGTAAAACAGGAGACATTCGATCATATTTAAATCCAGGCTAGCTTAGTCTGTAGAACAGGAGACATGGGATCATATATAAATCCCGGCTAGCTCAGTCTGTAGAACAGGAGACATGAGATCATATATAAATCCCGGCTAGCTGAGTCTGTAGAACAGGAGACATGGGATCATATTTAAATCCCGGCTAGCTGAGTCTGTAGAACAGGAGACATGGGATCATATTTAAATCCCGGCTAGCTCAGTCTGTAGAACAGGAGACATGAGATCATATATAAATCCCGGCTAGCTGAGTCTGTAGAACAGAAGACATGGGATCATATATAAATCCCGGCTAGCTCAGTCTGTAGAACAGGAGACATGCGATCATATTTAAATCCCGGCTAGCTCAGTCTGTAGAACAGGAGACATGGGATCATATATAAATCCCGGCTAGCTCAGTTTGTAGAACAGGAGACATGAGATCATATATAAATCCCGGCTAGCTGAGTCTGTAGAACAGGAGACATGGGATCATATTTAAATCCCGGCTAGCTCAGTCTGTAGAACAGGAGACATGGGATCATATATAAAACTCGGCTAGCTCAGTCTGTAGAACAGGAGACATGCGATCATATTTAAATCCCGGCTAGCTGAGTCTGTAGAACAGGAGACATGGGATCATATATAAATCCCGGCTAGCTCAGTCTGTAGAACAGGAGACATGCGATCATATTTAAATCCCGGCTAGCTGAGTCTGTAGAACAGGAGACATGAGATCATATTTAAATCCCGGCTAGCTGAGTCTGTAGAACAGGAGACATGGGATCATATTTAAATCCCGGCTAGCTGAGTCTGTAGAACAGGAGACATGGGATCATATATAAATCCCGGCTAGCTCAGTCTGTAGAACAGGAGACATGCGATCATATTTAAATCCCGGCTAGCTGAGTCTGTAGAACAGGAGACATGAGATCATATTTAAATCCCGGCTAGCTGAGTCTGTAGAACAGGAGACATGGGATCATATTTAAATCCCGGCTAGCTCAGTCTGTAGAGCATGAGACATGGGATCATATTTATATCCCGGCTAGCTGAGTCTGTAGAACAGGAGACATGGGATCATATTTAAATCCCGGCTAGCTGAGTCTGTAGAACAGGAGACATGGGATCATATTTAAATCCCGGCTAGCTGAGTCTGTAGAACAGGAGACATGGGATCATATTTAAATCCCGGCTAGCTCAGTCTGTAGAACAGGAGACATGGGATCATATATAAATCCCGGCTAGCTCAGTCTGTAGAGCATGAGATCATATTTAAATCCCGGCTAGCTCAGTCTGTAGAACAGGAGACATGGGATCATATATAAATCCCGGCTAGCTCAGTCTGTAGAACAGGAGACATGCGATCATATTTAAATCCCGGCTAGCTCAGTCTGTAGAACAGGAGACATGCGATCATATTTAAATCCCGGCTAGCTCAGTCTGTAGAACAGGAGACATGAGATCATATTTAAATCCCGGCTAGCTCAGTCTGTAGAACAGGAGACATGAGATCATATTTAAATCCCGGCTAGCTCAGTCTGTAGAACAGGAGACATGAGATCATATTTAAATCCCGGCTAGCTCAGTCTGTAGAACAGGAGACATGAGATCATATTTAAATCCCGGCTAGCTCAGTCTGTAGAACAGGAGACATGAGATCATATTTAAATCCCGGCTAGCTCAGTCTGTAGAGCATGAGACATGAGATCATACATAGCAAGCGTGACAATAAGTATTCTTGAATCGTTCCCAATGTATAAAGTTTTGATCCAAATTACAATATGAGGGGAATCGAAGGATATCATTATTTGAAGATACCAAAGGTAAATGCAACGAGTTTCTTTATTTTAATCTCTTCCAACAATAAGTACTGTCGATGTGTGTCGATCTCATGTGGACGGCGGGTATTGCAGCTCCCCTCATCATTACCGGATTGATCGCCTCTGCCAACACTCTCTTCCCCTACGCCAGCCGCGGACACCACATCGGCTTGGACAAGACCATCATGATGTTCAGCCATATCGGTCTGCCTATCGCCCTCGACCTCAAGGAGATCATCTACGACCAGGACCTGGTCCACGACTTCAAGCTATCCACCGAACCTGATATCTTCTCACAGGAGAATCCTGATTTCTCCAAGGTCAAGAAGGTTGGCGCCCACCTCGATAGCCACTTCGCGTAAGTTTGGACAGCTCGTGTATATAGGACACCTCTCTCAACATGGAGTGAACTCAAGAGAAAACGAAAGAAAACTCACACACAAAAGCCTTTATTAAGAAATACAGTAATTTACATGGATTCAGTTTGAAATATATCTCTCTCTGCAAAAAAAAAAAAGTAAAAAAAATAAAGGCTATTTACATATTTACAATAGAAATAATCGCAGGATATCATTGGTAGACTGGGCCTGAAACATCAGTGGCGAACCCTCCCAGAAGTTTTCACTAGTTTAAACTTCCCCTATTCCGCTATAATATTGTATTTGACCGTTTTGTTTATATAGACCGTTACAAAAGGGGAATTTTTGTTGGAAGTATTTAATGGACATAAAACTTCGAAGACTTCGGAATACATTCAAATATTTATAATATTATATTCTAGCGTTGCTTCTCAGCTAATAACTAACATATAAATATTTGGAATTATCTATTGTAAAGATAGAGGCTGCCTGACCGGTATTTATAGTTCTTCAAATTAAAGATACTTCGGCCAGTAAATCTTTTTTATTGTCTCGATGTTTCGACAAACATCTTTTGTCTTCGTCAGGAGCGAACAAAAATTAAAACATTTGGCAAAGCGTTAAAAATTATTCTAAGGCTGCAAAGGGCGTTCTCACGCGATATGGAATTATCTACTTATATATTTGCCTTATTCTGTCTGTTTGTTTGTCTGTTTGTTTGTCTGTTTGTTTGTCTGTTTGTCTGAAGCTCACGGATAGAATGCGCGCCCATTGGCTGCCAGCAAACACGTGACCTCCCTGCCCGCCCCCCTCTAGACAACCCTGTTATCAGCTGTGTGATACATACACCTGTCTATAGCGGCCATTCTAGACAACCCTGTTATCAGCAGTGTGTTACATCCACCTGTCCATACAGACCACCCTGTCTATAGCGGTCACTTTAGGCAACCCTGTTATCAGCAGTGTGATACATACACCTGTCTATACAGACCACCCTGTCTATAGCGACCACTCTAGACAACCCTGTTATCAGCTGTGTGATACATCCACCTGTCTATACAGACCACCCTGTCTATAGCGACCACTCTACAGCTGTGTGATACATCCACTCGTCTATACAGACCACCCTGTCTATAGCGGCCACTCTAGACAACCCTGTTATCAGCCGTGTGATACATCCACCTGTCTATACAGACCGCCCTGTCTATAGCGGTCACTTTAGGCAACCCTGTTATCAGCTGTGTGATACATCCACCTGTCTATACAGACCACCCTGACTATAGCGACCACTCTAGACAACCCTGTTATCAGCTGTGTGATACATCCACCTGTCTATACAGACCACCCTGTCTATAGCGCCCACTCTAGACAACCCTGTTATCAGCTGTGTGATACATCCACCTGTCTATACAGACCACCTGTATATAGCGGCCATTCTAGAAAACCCTGTTATCAGCTGTGTGATACATACACCTGTCTATAGCGGCCACTCTAGACAACCCTGTTATCAGCTGTGTGATACATCCACCTGTCTATACAGACCACCCTGTCTATAGCGGTCACTTTAGGCAACCCTGTTATCATCAGTGTGTTACATTCACCTGTCAATACAGACCACCCTGTCTATAGCGACCACCCTAGACAACCCTGTTATCAGCTGTGTGATACATCCATCTGTCTATACAGACCACCCTGTCTATAGCGGTCACTTTAGGCAACCCTGTTATCAGCAGTGTGATACATACACCTGTCTATACAGACCACCCTGTCTATAGCGACCACTCTACAGCTGTGTGATACATCCACCTGTCTATACAGACCACCCTGTCTATAGCGGCCACTCTAGACAACCCTGTTATCAGCCGTGTGATACATCCACCTGTCTATACAGACCGCCCGTCTATAGCGGTCACTTTAGGCAACCCTGTTATCAGCTGTGTGATACATCCACCTGTCTATACAGACCACCCTGACTATAGCGACCACTCTAGACAACCCTGTTATCAGCTGTGTGATACATCCACCTGTCTATACAGACCACCCTGTCAATAGCGACCACCCAAGACAACGTTTTTAAAATATATTTGCACTCGGGTAAACCCCGGGCGTTGCCCGGGCCTTTCGTCTAGTATAGTATAATGGCGCCATCTGTATTCGAAATTCGAAACTATCTGACGCAAATTTTTCATTTTTTCTTCTGAAATAGAAGTAAATAATACTCACTACTGTGCGATAAGTAACAAAACTCGGTTCGTGTGTTCCAGGTATGAGAGAAACTTCTTCATGAAGCTCTCCGTACTGCAGCCATACGCTCAGCGCTCTCTGGGCGCGGGAATCAACAAACGTTGTGTGGTGTCGCTACCCATCAAGATGGACTTTAAGCTGGACCTCGAAACAGAGAAGTTCACCCTGAAGTGGACTCCAATCCCTCATCACATCGTCCACACCCACTACGAACCTTTCACCTTCATCGAGTCCCACTCCGACCTCAAGCCACTGATCCATGAAACCACCTACATTCCCATGCCTTCCTACCAGCTGGAAAAGGTAAAAAGATTCTATTTATCTCCTGAAAGATACATTCTTTCCTTGTTTTTCTCTAATCATAGAAATGTGAAAATTGATATCTTCAGAAAGTAATATCGAAAATGGCTAATCGTAACCGAATTTTTGCAGATAAACAAGGATTTCGGACATGACGCCTTCGGCCTAGGTATCCGCGTAGAGGCAGACTATCTGCACGACGGCAACACCGTCGGTGACTGGTACAACTTCTTCATGGAGAATGACTTCCGTGACCGGTATTACTATTACCTTCTCCGCCCTGAGTTCCGGCCATACCACGTGGACCTGTATCTGACTGGAGCCAATAGGGATCTCACCAATGAGGTAAGAGGATGGTAGATATCTTCAGTATATCCCATGACTAACCCACACATGCTGCAGGTTGAACTTGAACTTGGATTTGACTACATCCAACCAGGCTCAGCAGAGAACTTCGCGCCCAAGTTCGACGCAGGATTCGAAGAAGAAGGACGTGCACGTGGCGATCTACGCTGGGAGACCTTGGTCCTACGGGCCTTGCTGACTGGACGTGGCCAGAGAGAGAGGAAGGTCAACGCTGAGATCAGCGTCAGTCAGAGCACAGATCAGATCCATCACAAGTGGAATATCTTCTATGATAGGACTCCATTCTCTTCCAAGGAAAGCGATCACTTCAAGGTATGGTATCATCTTCAATCATATCTTGTTGTTTCTCATTTACATACTTATTCTTGATTTATCAAGAAATTTGGTTGGCCAAATATCAGGGAACAGGCTAAATCAATGATTAGTTGATTTCTGTTCCGCCAGATGGCGCTCTGCCTTCTGTAAAGCATATGTGCTCCTGGTCAGGATATGCCATTTTTAATATACTTATCAGAAATTCACGATAAGTTCTTCCTCATTATTTATATCGTCAAGAAATACACTCCGGAGAGAAAGTATTACATACAGAATGTACTAGATTAAATTTCCATGAAACTTTCCATCAAACTTGCCATGAATAAACTAGACTTGAACGGCCAGGCTCATCACAGCGGTGATTTTACCCAGCGGTTTCATTTTCCAAACTGTTCACAATTATATTGACTCGTTCGGCTTGCCCAGCAAACATTTGAGAAAAAATGGTATAGATAGTTTGTAAATATATAAACATGTGTGGAATAATATTTGTCCAAATTTTAAAGCTAATATATATTTATCTTCGAAGTGTGGTATTTCTCTTTCTATAAACCCATTACTAAATTGATTTCTTTTCTATATTGATTTTCTAATTAAATCGGTTACTCTTAATTGCATTTTACAGGAATAAAAATTTCAACACATTTATGAATCGAATCAGATTTTAAAACAAATAATAAAACACTAGTTTGTACCTATTATTGCCTTATTATGAACAAAATTGCAATGGGGTTTGTAAATAAGAAAGGTTCGATAAAATAAGGAGATAGTTAGATTTGAATACATTGTTCCCCACGACGTACAGAGATAGTACTCACACAAATTTGTGAAAGAGTACGACATGGGAAGGTAACGTGTTGTGTTTCTACAGCTCTGCCTCAGCAGTTACCTCAAGTACCCCAAGTACGACATCTCCAAGTTCTTCTTGCTTGACACGGCGTCTCAAGACAACAACATGAATGCCATTATCAAGACCAACTTCGGCCGTGATTGCTCCACAGATAGCAAGGTAAGTGTAGATGTCTCAGGTTGTGACAGACTCCATCTCTAACTGCCGGGTGATGTACAGGTGATGATCCAAGGCCATCTAGAGAGGACGAACTACCAGAAGAAGCTGGAAGCAGAGAGGGAAGTGCCACTCACTCCACATTACTACAACGTCTACGGACTCAACTACCAAAAATGCCAGAAGGCCCGCGCCAAGGGAGATATGTACAATGATTACTGCCGTATCTACGTCGACCTTGCAAGCCGTCTACACAAGGAAACTTGGGACGTCAAGTTCGAGAATGTAAGTACAATATACATTCTTCATATAAATTCTTTCACTGGAATCTTGAAATGTGAGAACATTGGTTTCCAATCCCTCAATCCTTAACTACATCTAAAACCTACATTCAGATTGGGATGCTTCTAAGAACTTCAAAAATTGAATATAGGTTAAACTGAGACTTATTCTTCTTTTACCCAGGCAATCTAAGCAGAAATCTGTTTCTTATGTTTCTTACAGTTCCATTCACTCATTTCTAATAACTTCGAAAATTGAATAGAGCTCAAACTGATAGTTATTCTCTTTTACCCACGCAAAATCTAAACTGAAACCTGTTTCTTACAGTTCCATTCACTCATTTCTTATACTTCCTTATACCTCAGGCATCTTGACTATATACTATCGTATACGCGCAGATCCACGACCTCCTGTACAACCTGTCATACCGTGCCAGCGATGCCTTCAAGCACTACTACTACCCCTACGCTCAAGTCAATCACCTGGCACAGAACGAGGCAGGACATGTTAAATTCCTGGTAGAGCACCATGTGCACCATACTAACCGTGCCCATATGACCATCTACAAACCCCACGAGACAGTGCGCTACGACCATATCCCATTCCACTACTTCATTCCTGTCTCCCCAAGCCCGATTAACGACCACAGTGAAATCGGCGATGACGTGGCCAACCCTAAATACCGTAAGTCATCTCTTTGGAACACTTTCCTCTTTGAAAAAAATAGTACAACTGTGATACTGGGATAAGGTGCATAAATTATGAAAAAGGCATCTCCTTATCGTGAAACTGAAAGTTGCTGATGGCTTGCGCCATCTATCGGAATAATTGGTAAATGGCCAATTCTGGAATAATTAGAAGTCAACGAGAATAGTCGATATTTATTCCGATAGATGGCGCAAGCCATCAGCAACTTTCAGTT
Source organism: Cordylochernes scorpioides (assembly GCA_030710605.1). Lineage (NCBI taxonomy): Eukaryota > Metazoa > Arthropoda > Arachnida > Pseudoscorpiones > Chernetidae > Cordylochernes > Cordylochernes scorpioides. Next base: position 80,995,960 of record CP092879.1, read on the forward strand.
GCACGATAAGGAGATGCCTTTTTCATAATTTTCCTCTTTGTTTTACACAATCTCATAACTGCCTTCTAGCTAGGTCATTTTCTAATTAGACTTTCTTCCATCCAATCACAACACAGGAAAAGATCAAAACACTCATGGACAAAACTTAAGGAAGTGGAATGTCTTTGATGTCACCAATCATCTATTCTCTTTTTAAGGAGACAGAGGCAATTTTGTTTACACTTGATTATCTCGTATGTCTCAATTGAGGTCACTGTAATATCTTTCAGAGTTATTGTCTGAATCCCGATATACATGCTGAAAGGAACAACTTCCTAAGTTTTGTCCATAAAGGCATACACACTTGGTTATCTCGTGTCTTCAATAAAGGTCACTGTAATATCTTTCAGAGTTATTGTCTGAATACCGATATACATGCTGAAAGGTACAACTTCCTTAAGTTTTGTCAATAAAGACATACACACTTGGTTATCTCGTGTGTCTTCAATAAAGGTCACTAATGTCTTTCAGAGTTATTGTCTGAATCTCGATATACATGCTGAAAGGAACAACTTCCTTAAGTTTTGTCCATAAAGGCATACACACTTGGTTATCTCGTGTGTCTTCAATAAAGGTCACTAATGTCTTTCAGAGCTATTGTCTGAATCTCGATATACATGCTGAAAGGAACAACTTCCTTAAGTTTTGTACATGAGTGTATACACACTTGGTTATCTCGTGTGTCTTCAATAAAGGTCACTAATGTCTTTCAGAGTTATTGTCTGAATCTCGATATACATGCTGAAAGGAACAACTTCCTTAAGTTTTGTCCATAAAGGCATACACACTTGGTTATCTGGTGTGTCTTCAATAAAGGTCACTAATGTCTTTCAGAGTTATTGTCTGAATCCCGATATCCTTGCTGAAAGGAACAACTTCCTTTAGTTTTGTCCATGAGTGTAATACAAGTTCTATGACATTTGTCCATGAGTGTAATACAAGTTCTATGACATTTGTCCATGAGTGTAATACAAGTTCTATGACATTTGTCCATGAGTGTAATACAAGTTCTATGACATTTGTCCATGAGTGTAATACAAGTTCTATGACATTTGTCCATGAGTGCAATACAAGTTCTATGACATTTGTCCATGAGTGTAATACAAGTTCTATGACATTTGTCCATGAGTGTAATACAAGTTCTATGACATTCGTCCATGATTGTAATACAAGTTCATGACATTTGTCCATGAGTGTAATACAAGTTCTATGACATTTGTCCATGAGTGTAATACAAGTTCTATGACATTTGTCCATGAGTGTAATACAAGTTCTATGACATTTGTACATGAGTGTAATACAAGTTCTATGACATTTGTACATGAGTGTAATACAAGTTCTATGACATTTGTCCATGAGTGTAATACAAGTTCTATGACATTCGTCCATGATTGTAATACAAGTTCATGACATTTGTCCATGAGTGTAATACAAGTTCTATGACATTTGTCCATGAGTGTAATACAAGTTCTATGACATTTGTACATGAGTGTAATACAAGTTCTATGACATTTGTACATGAGTGTAATACAAGTTCTATGACATTTGTCCATGAGTGTAATACAAGTTCTATGACATTTGTCCATGAGTGTAATACAAGTTCTATGACATTTGTACATGAGTGTAATACAATTTCTATGACATTTGTCCATGAGTGTAATACAAGTTCTATGACATTTGTCCATGAGTGTAATACAAGTTCTATGACATTTGTGAAATGTTTACGTCTCTCTGATTTGATAATTTTTCAATTTATTTATTTTTTCCAATAAAAGAGAATATTAAATGCTAATTCTTATCGAGATGAAACATGCATCATCTCATTTTGTTTGACTGTTATACACGATGGGGAAGTCTACTAGAGAGAAGGGGACAGTATGTCGCTAAGGAACAGTATGTTTCAACACGGTGTGTCGTGCTACAGCCTACTGTGTCATCTACGGCGATCACGTGCACACCTTCGACAACTACACGTACGACCTCCCAGAGATCGGCTGCTATAAGGTGCTGGCAAAGGACTGCTCACCGCTCCAGGAGTTCTTGATTCTGGGAGCCAAGGTAGCCGGAAACGACCGATTCTCCAAGGTAAGTTTGTGTCTTACTTGTTGTTTGTTGTTGTTGTTTATTCCTCAAGTCGTTTAAACGATCTCCATTAGGTTCCATTGTCTCAGCTTTGCTATAATAGTCCTGGGGGTTTTCCCCACTTCACATTTACATCTCCTCAACTAACTTCCTAGATAGATAAATATCTCGAGGTTTGGAATACGGGAACAAGTGAAGAGTACACGATTGATGATATGCAAATCAGTTGATGTGTAAATAGAATTAGTCTAATACAAGGATAAATCAAAATTCTAGTTTATGATGGGAATAGGTTTGGAATACGGGACCAAGTGAAGAGCACACGATTGATGATATGCAAATCAGATTAATGGGGATTGGGGAATCAAATGAAATAAGGGAATTAGTCGTATATAAGGATTAATCAAAATTCTAGATTAATATATAATAGGAATAAGATTGGAATACGGGACCAAGTGAAGAGTAGACGATAAATGATATGCAAATCAGATGTATGGGGATTGGGGAATCAAATGAATTAGAAGGATTAGTCGAATATAAGGATTAATCAAAATTCTAGATTAATATATAATAGGAATAGAATTTGAATACGGAACCAAGTGAAGAATACGAGATAGATGATATGCAAATCAAATGAATGTGTAAATAGGATTAGTCGAAAATATAAGGGTAACTCTAAGTTCTAGATTAATTGACACTACTAGATATGCTCTTAAGTTGATAGCATTCGTTTGTTCGATATCCAGTATAAGGTTTCATTAATGAATCTAAGGAGGAGGGGGAACAGTAACAAGCTCACTAAAAAACCTGGGCTCAGCTGGCCCGGCTGATAGTACCCTGTAAGGGCTCCTAATCCAGGGATACAGGATGAGCAGCATTTGTACTCCATGTTAGGAGCGTCTGCACATGGCGTCTGTTCCTTATGTCAGAGGCGGCCATTAATTTTGGAGCTAAGTCGGCCTGCCACTAAGTAGTGCTCCTAGTCCTAATGACAAAGGCAGACGCATTCTACCTCATCAGTATGGAGATAAAAAAGAAGAAGAAAAATAGTGAATCTAAAGAAGTCGCTAATTTTTTACCTTATAGAGGATGTTGTTAGATGTACAGTTTGATCTCTAAGTGTATCTGTAGGTGAGATAGGCTTGCCGTTAAACGACACTTTGGTTGACTTCAGTTGAGCTATTCTCCAGATCTGACAGGTGTAAGTTCGTCCAGTATCTGACCTGGATGTCTGCAGGCATTCAAGGCTTTCTTCGGTGGCCACAAGCTCGAGGGTCTGCCCACAGCCGACGGACTGATCCTGAGACTGGACGGCTCCAGACTGGCTGTGCCAGACAATGAGCCTCTGATCCAGCTGAAGCCAGATGGCTCTGAGCTCTTCCACGTCCACTACAATGGCCTCTTCTACAGCATCATCTCCGAGCTCTACGGACTCAAGATCTACTACGATGGAAACGGCGTCTGCATCAGGGTATGTTCTACACAACTATATTTCTCTCTGGGTATATATACATTCAAGGTTTTATCTCCTTCTAGAGTTGGTAGGTGTGTTTGTAGAGATTTTTCCAGGTTTCTATCTCTTTTTTTCTTGGATATAACTCTATATATGCATCGAAAGAGAGATACCTCTCCCTTTAAAAACTCCTACCTAAAGTATTGATTTTAAATATATGTAAGTCTTATAGCAGAAAGACGTGATAGGTTATAATGAAAAACAAATCTAAACTAGCCAAGTACACTCATGGAGACAAAAATTAAGGAAGTGGAAAATATTTGATATCGTCGTTCGTCTATTTTTTATTTTTGAAGGAGACGGAAGCAATTTTGTTCACACTTGGTTATCTCGTGTCTTCAATAAAGATCACTTTAATATCTTTCAGAGTTATGGTCCGAATCCTGATATACATGTTTAAAAAGGTATAACTTCCTTAAATTTTGTCCATGAGTGTAAATCTCGCGTTTTCGGCGGACAGACAATATCAAATATCATTTCTATAGATAGATAGGTATAGAGAGAGAAGTCCTCGGACTTCCCTACGGACTCTCACAGAGTGTTGTGTGACCTACAGCCGGACTTCTTCTACCGCGGCAAGCTGTGCGGTCTCTGTGGAGACTACAACGGCGACAGACAGATGGAGCTGCGAGGACCCGACGGCTGCGTCTACAACAACACCGCTACCTTCAGCTACAGCTACGCCATCCCTGACGACACCTGCAACGTCCCCAAGGTACACGGAGCCTGTGACACCTGGCGTAAGTCTTCTTATATCACATAGCGACACTTTCAACCCATCTTCTATCTACTTTGCATATCTACACATCTCCACACTGACGAGCACCAACAGCGCGAAACGCGTTCGTGGATGGCTTTTCTTGATTTATCAAGAAATTGGGTTGACCAAATATCAGGGAACAGGTTAAATCAATGAATAGTTGATTTCTGTTCCACCAGATGGCGCTCTGCCTTCTGAAAAGCACATGTGCTCCTGGTCAGGATATGCCATTTTTCTTTTTAATATATATATATATCATATGACTATTCTATTCACGGCCTAAAATTATTGTATATACAGGGTGCGGTAGATAAGTAATGAGACTCAGTCTAGAAAACAAATATATTGATCCGATTTGTACAAAACGTTAATATTATTCAAAGAACTCTCCTTTGGCGTCGACACAACGTTGCCAGCGCGTTTTCCAAGCTTCATAGGCCCCACTGTAGTCCGTTGGAGTTATCCCAGTTAGTGTCTTCGTGACAGCACGTTGTATGTTCGGGATATCGTCGAAACGATGACCCTTCAGGCATCTTTTTACCTTCGGAAATATGAAGAAATCAGGAGGACTCATGTCAGGGCTGTATGGTGGCTGTGGCAGAACTTCAACTCCAATTCGGGTCAAACAGGAGGTCACGAGGAACTCTTTGCGCCGGAGCGTTGTCGTGGTGGAGACGCCAGCGTTGAGCAAGGTCCTGTCGCTTCCGTTTGACGGCTTTGTGCAATCGCCGAAGGACTTCTTTGAAGAATTCGGCATTAACAGTTTTCCCCTGAGGGACAAACTCGTTGTGAATTAACCCCCGCTTGTCGAAAAACACAATCAGCATTGTCTTGACTCGGGACTTTGACATTCTTGCTTTCTTCGGCCGCGGGGATGCCGGTGTGTGCCACTCCGAGCTCTGGGCTTTCGTCTCCGGGTCGTATTGGAATGTCCACGATTCGTCGCCTGTTACTACGTTATCTAAAAAGTCTGGATTATTTTCCAAATCATTCAACATCTCACGGCAAACGTCCACTCGTCGTTGCTTTTGTTCGGCGGTGAGCACTCGGGGAACCCATTTTGCGCAAACTTTCCTCATCATCAAATCTTGCGTAACAATTTGGTGAACCGTAAACTTATTCACGGAGACCTCATCGGCGATCATTTTGAGACTTAAACGACGGTCGTAGTCCAGGAGTTCTTTCACTTTGGCCACCGTTTCATCCATACGACTCGTTGAAGGGCGTCCAGATCGTTCCATGTCTTCAACGGATTCCCTCCCGTTTTTAAATTCATTAAACCACCGGAACACTTGAGCTCTTGATAGGGCGTCCTCTTTGTAGGCCTCCGTAATCATAGCAAAAGTTTCCGAAGCAGTTTTGCCCAAGCGAAAGCAAAATTTGATTGCATACCGCTGTTCTATCGAGCGATCCATCTTCAGCGTTTTCAAAAGTGTCACGGGCACACAAACAACGTAATACGCAAAGCTCGACCCTCACTGCGCCAGAGCTACGACGCGACTGCGAACCGGTTCTATTGTTAGCTCAGATCCCCACCACGTGACCTGCAGGTGGAGAACGCACAGCGAGCGACTGAGGCGCCGCGCGGCGGCCAGTCTCATTACTTATCTACCGCACCCTGTATATGTATAGACAGTTGTAGAGGCATACATGTATGACAGCGCAAGTGTCCTTAGGGGGACATAGTGCTTTAAATTGAGATAAAATAAAATTAAAAATCTCTACATGTATAAATCCTAAATCTAAATGTTTTTTTATAGATAATTTTAATTATATAGGGAAAATAGTTGAGTGAAAAACTTTATATAATTCTTATAAATAATTCTTTTTTTATTATTATTGATAAAAAGTTTCTGCGTATAGGGGCATAGGTCAATGGTCAAAATGATTTTTTGAGGTAAAGAGAATTTCGGTGAAGAATAATAAGAGAGTATCATAGTGCAGTTAAAAAGTATATCATAATATCATAGTATAGTTATTAATAAATAGCGTCTCATAGTACAGTTAAATAGTGTCATAGTACAGTTAAATAGTGTCATAGTACAGTTAAATAGTGTCATAGTACAGTTAAATAGTGTCATAGTACAGTTAAATAGTGTCATAGTACAGTTAAATAGTGTCATAGTAAAGTTATATGTCTTAGATTTGTTTAATGATCTCCCAAAAGTCTCAGGTTAGATAAGGTTGGAAACCGCAATATGAGGTAGATATACCTACTCACTCTTTGGGACATTGGTAGGACCATGTAGACCTGTAGGTGGAAGTTTGTTGCGTGACCATGGCCATCTTCATCCTCTTCTGTAGTTGACAGGACAATAAACCTTCCTTTGTAGATCAGTACATGTAGACACTGGGTGTGTACAGGAGGTGCGGGTTGTACCGTTCAACGCACCCACTACATCCACGTCGGTACCCGCAACCGCCAGACGTGTTTCTCCGTGACTCCCATCACCAAGTGTGTGGAAGGCTGCCGCGCCTCGCGCCTCATCTCGCGTTCTCTGGGATTCCATTGCCTGCCCGCACGCGACGACTTCACGCGCTCCCTGGTGCGTGAGAGCGAGTTCCGAGTCCTGCACGAGCTGCGCAGGAAGAGCCAGGACCATTACTCCGAGGTCTCTTTCGCCGAGGGCTGCGTACGTCCTTGAACTCTTACAGTACCTGAAGACGATAATAAAGTTCCCTAAGTGCAAGTTTAATGGTGGCGTTTATTGTATTACAGTAGACCTATGGACACCTTTGATAACACTAACTATAGCAGAATTCTCTCTAGATTCTAGTTAGATGCTTCAACGGTGAACAGAATTTTGAAGAGATTTATCACAAAAGTAACTTGTAAAGATAGAGGCTGCCTGGCCGGCATTCATATTTCTTCAAGTAAAAGACACTTCGGCCAGTAAATATTTTTATTGTCTAAACGTTTCGACAAAATTTTTGTCCTCGTCAGGAGCGAACACAATTTTTGTCGAAACGTCGAGACAATAAAAAAGATTTACTGGCCGAAGTATCTTTTATTTGAAGAAAAAGTAACTTGATACATTTTGGATAATTTTCTTGTTATTTGAAAACCAATAATTCACACATTATTACATTGGTGACAAGAGAAAGACATTCAACCAATCCATTAATATACCCATGTTTAAGACCATCTCTCATGGAAGGTTCTGTTATATGGACTCCTAGATCTAACAGTACATGCTGCCATCAAAACATCTCCAACAAGATGGTAGGAATCACGTTAGATGCTTCAAAGGTGAACACATTTTTGAAGAGCCATTTTATAAGAAATAAATGTCATTTTTTTTTCAAAATGATTGAACTACAATAGTGTAAATGGAAAGTGTCACGTTCATAAGGAACTGATGTAATGCTATGAAACTTGGAATATCGTAAAGATGAAGCTACCTGGCCGGCGGCATTCATAGTTCTTCATATAAAAGACACTGCGGCCAGTAAATCTTTTTATTGTCTCGACGTTTCGACAACACGACGAGGACAAAAGATTTTGTATAATAATCATTAAGAAAATTTCTAATTATGTAAATATTTATGTATATATACATATATTATCTTCTAGTTTTTTGGAAAGTTGTCTGTTGTCAGTCAGGACAAAATACCAGATTAGCTAAACAAATTATTTTAATAATTATGTATATATATATTTGCATCTCTACAAGTCAAAAGATATATATCAGCAGAGTATCATTCCTTTTCTTATAAGAGCTCTACAATCTCTGAGCCTAATACTCTGCACATCTCCTCTCTTACTTTTACAAGAATCTTTGAGGTTTCTTGACCACCCTTCCATATCTTGTCTGCACTACTGGCGTTGAAGGGAGGCTCCTCTCTTGATCCTGGTCTTGGTTTTCACTCCGCGTCCTTCCTTCTCTTGTAGGTGAGGTTTTTGATGTCGGGCAATCCTCTTCGGTCTCCTGGTCCTGGTCGTCCTTGCATTTCCTTGTTTGCCCGGTTGATGTCGAAGGGGGGCCTCCTCATTCCTCAGCTCCTGGCTCCGACTATCTTCAGGGGCATCCATGGTACTTTACGTAGTTGGCAGGCGTGTGAGGTGAAGCCTGTTTCGCCTAACTTTTCCTTGAGGAGTTTGTACCCAATAGGAGAGAGGTTCTTGGGATTTGTGTAGAACTTTCCTTTCTACCCTTTGATCTCTAATCCAAACGCTGTCTCCCTGTTGAAGCTGAGGCAAGCTATGTACGTCATGTCGTTTATCATATAGACGCTTCTGGTTGATCATCCTCCTTTTCTCTCTTTCTTGCAAGGCTTTGGAGTCTAAGTATCTTGGCATCAGTGATGACTCTATAGCGGGAACCGAGGTCCTAAGGCGTCGTCCCATTAATAGTTCAGCTGGACTATACCCACTTTCCAGGGGCATCGTCCTATATGCTTGAAGAGTCAGTTAGCAATCTTCTTCTTTCTTAAGACTTTTTTTTTTGTTCTTAATGATTGCTTCAATAAATCCATTGCCTTGAGGGAATCTCGGGCTGGAGGTGATGTGCTTGAAAGACCATTCCTTCGAAAATCTTGAAAATTCGGAGCCAAGAACCTTTTGGAATTGGGGTCCATTATCGCTTCTAACTGTCTCAGGCGTTCCGTGCCAAGCAAATATAGATTTAAGACGGTTTATCACTTCTTGAGCAGTTAGATTTTGTAAAAGTGATATTTCTGGGTACCTGGAATAGTAATCACAAACAATTAGGTACCATCTCCCATTTAGGTAAAAGAGGTCCATTCCGACTTTTTGCCAAGGTCTGATCGGGAATTCGGAGGGCATCAAAGCTTCATGCTTGGGTCTTCTCTCCTTCAAGCACTTTGTACACGAAGAAACCATCCTTTCAATTTCTTGGGAAATTCCCAACCACCATACCGAATCTTTTGCTCTAGATCTGCATTTATTGATCCCAAAATGGCCTTGGTACAATTTTTCAAGGATCTCTTTCCTCATTGACCTAGGGATCAGAATTCTTTGTCCTCTAAGAAGAAGACCATTCTGATAGGTCAGGTCGTCCTGAAATTGCCAGTATCCTCTTATTTCTGGATCTACTTCTTTTTTGTTCTTAGGTCATCCACCTGTACAATAATTAGCCACTTGAGAGCAAAGTGAATCTTCCTTTTGCTTTCTCGAAATCTCCAGAAGTCTTTCTTCTGTTGCTGGAAATTCAATGGATTGGATGTACGCAGAAAGTTCTTCTTCCAGTTCATCTTCATGCCGTTTCGAGATAGGCTTCCTTGATAATACATCGGCCACTATTTGCTTTTTGCCAGCAATGTGACTTATTTGATAGGAATACCTCATCATCCTCATTTTCAATCGCTGAAGTCTGGGAGTTATGTCCTCCAAGGATTTGGATGTAAAAATGGCAATCAGGGGCTTGTGGTCTGTTTCAATATGGATTTTAATTCCTGTAACATAATCTTTTAGTCGATCGCAAGTCCATACTATAGCCAGTCCTTCTTTTTCAATTTGGCTGTATCATCTTTCCGTTTCTGAAAGTGTTCTAGATACATAAGCTACAGGTTTTAAAGATCCATCAGGTTTTTCTTGTCTTAGGACTCCACCTATTCCAAACGAGGAAGCATCATCTGATATTATGGTCAGTCTTGAGGGATTATATAAGGCTAGGTCTGGATGCCAACTCTTGCTTCAGTAGATTAAAGCTCTTTTTCTGAGGTTCTTCCCAAACCCACTCATTTTTTGTGCTTAATAATGAGTTCAAAGGTTGTATTTTGTCCGCAAGGTTGGGAATGAATTTTCCCAAGTAATTCACCATGCCTAAGAAAGACTACAATTCTTTTGATGATCTAGGCTCTTCCATTTTTGTAACAGCGTCGAGCTTTTCTTCGTCAATGAATAAGCCTTCTGAACTCATTGTGTGTCCCAGGAATCTTATAGTTTTAACTCCAAATTGGCACTTTTCTGGGTTGAGTGTCATCCCTTCTTCTTGAAGTTTCTTCAAAACTTGGCGTACCCTTTCGTTATGTTCTTCTGAGGAGGATCCGTATACAACAATATCATCCATGAAGCATACCACCCCTTCTATTTTGCCCAGAAGCTGAGTCATCTTTCTTTGAAAGATTTCTGGTGCCTATGATATTCCAAATGGGATTCTTTTGAAGAGGAACCTGCCGAATGGCGTTATAAAAGTGGTTAGTTTTTGGGATTCTTTAGCTAACCGAACTGCCAGAATCCAGAATTTGCATCTAGCTTGGAAAAATAGCAAGCATTTCCAAGCTGTCCCAGGATATGCTCTGTTGCCGGTAGTGGATAATTTTCTCTTCTTATATACTGATTTAGCTTTGTTAAATCAATACAAATTCTTAATTTCCCTCCTGGTTTAGGTACTGCAACCATTCCCGCACACCACTCAGTTGGCTCTTCTACTGATTCAATGACTCCTAGCCTGGTCATCTCTTCAAGTTGTTCTTTCAACTGTTTCATTAAGGGAATTGGAACTCTCCTAGGGTTGCACAAGGCATATGGTTTCGCATCAGGTTGTAGGGATATTTTGTAATTTATTTTAGCATGTCCTAAACCATTAAATAATTTTGGAAACTCTCTTTTTGGGTTAAAAAGATTTGATGATAATTGCTGAATCATTCTCACAATATTTAATTTCTCGCTTGTCTCCCTAAAGAGAAGTTTCAGTTTATCAACAATGTATATTTTCGAGTTTAAGTGCTGGCCTTTATTTTGAAGTATCATCATATTATTGTCTGTTGAAGGATGTCATAGTCCGAAAGCTTGCCGATTATAACAGCATAAATAAAAAAAACACGTCGCCGTAAACTTGTATTCCTTTTTCAAACCTTCCTTTCTAGACCAGTACATGTAGACACACCTACAAAAGATTTTTGTCGAAACGTCGAGACAATAAAAAGATTTACTGGCCGCAGTGTCTTTTATATGGATTATTATAAACGAGGACATATGCCATCCAATACAGTCATTTTATTCAAGTTATATAAAAAAGATTTGAATTGATTAAGTAAAATTGTTAAAAGTTATTTAAAATCAATAAAAATTAACGATATGTATCTTATTGGAAAAGAGCGAGGTTTCGAGAAACGACGTTATTCTACTTGCTTAACAATGTCAAGTGGAGAAATACAAACGGTGTAATTTTTATATTAATATCGAATAAGAGCGATTCATAAAATTTGATAATTTCAGAATTTTTTTAACTTACTCATTGGCCATGATAATTTAAAAAATTAAGATTTTCACATTTAAAATAAAAAAATCATGACCAATTTACTTCAACACATCATTAAGTATATTTACCCCTGTACAGAACCAAGTACAGACATCTGATGTCCACTATTAGAGACAACCTGGATAGTTGGCTGTGACTATAGTACGTGGTGGTTCCAGGAATCTGACCGGGTTATGTCAAGAGAGAGAGAGATTTGAATAAATTAATGAGTTATAAATTAAAATAACAATAATAACTCTGTTCTCTATAGAAACACAAGTCTGGGAGAAGAATTTATTTTATAAGAGGAAGATCACGTTCAGCCAAGTCGTCCTTCTAAGGGTACAAAATGACATGAGTGTCAAAAAAATATTCTTGAAATGTATATAAACCATAGCCACTCGTGTTAAATTGTACCCATAGAAATTATTTGCCAATATTGAAAAATATTATATTCAATATGTATTTATTTTGAAAATAGAGCAATCCATATTTAATTCATTAGATAATAAAAAGGCATATATTGTATTTAATAAAAGATTTATTTTGCCAATATTTCGGCTGGCTGAACGCCAACCTTTATCGAGGCATTACATCTTTGTATACACAGTGTATACAAAGATGTAATGCCTCGATAAAGGTTGGCGTTCAGCCAGCCGAAATATTGGCAAAAAAATATTTTATTAAATCCAATATATGCCTTTTTATTATCTAATATATATTTATATATCTTCTATATATATAAAAATCAATGTTTGTATGTTTGTTTGTTTGTATGTTTGTTTTTTTGTATGTCCGGTATACAAATTCGCAGTAGTTCACTAATTCAAACCAAAATTTCCATACCTAGGTGAATAAATACGGGGAAGACGATAGGCTATTTTTAAAAATATATAAATCAATTATTAAAACTATATATTCAAATTATTCTACTTAGCTCACGAACAGCGCCCTCTATCAAAGATTAGATTAAATTATGCTGATGCAAACAAATAGATAATGCTAATAACAAACAATTATAAAAAAATCTTATCTAAATATATATAACTCGGGTAGATATGCACACGAGTCAATCCCGGGGCGAAGCCCGGGTCACCGGTCTAGTTTCTTTATGAAAAATCGAAAATATTTTTCAATAAAAATCGATTTATAAAGAAATATATTCATAAAAATCGATTCAGTTGAAAGTGGATGTTTGCTCGAAAAATAAAGGGCAGTTGACGTTCTGCGCTACATGAACCTGTAGGTTAAAAAATATACAAAAAAATATATAAATTATTCAATATAAAAAATTAAAATAAATTTATTCTTCTGTGAATATTTTTTTATTGAAATCTTACATTATCATCATATAAATGTAAATAAACAGTTTCAATTTGGGTTTAATATGTAATTTTTATTTCATCTTTTATTAAATTGAAAATATATAATTTTCTCTTTACGAATACACATGGCTCTACTTTTGGAAATTAAAAATGAAAATTGGGTGAGGTTAAAGGAGTTGTTAGAATCTGGAGCAGATATTAATATAAAGACCAAAAGAGGGAATTCACTACTGCACTTGGCTGCTCATAAAGGCAATCAAGACTTAGTTCAGTACCTGGTAGAGGCTGGGGCAGATGTGAACTCCCTGAATGGTTGTAGACAATCCCCCTTACATTATGCTATTATGAACCGCGAGCTATCCACAGCAAGTTATCTTATTGAAGCGGGAGCTGATGTAAATATCAAAGATATTAGAAATTGGGTTCCACTGTTGTATGCAATTACGGATTGGGTGAAAAGGAAATTGGAAATTAGAGAGAATGCCGCAATTTACCACAAATATAAAGATTTGATTCGTAAATTTGTTGAAGCTGGAGCAGATGTAAATATTTCCAATTCTATTACAACGCCATTTCTTAAATTATTTGAAGAAATAAATGATAGCGCGAATTGTTTCGATTGTTTATAGAGAAAGGGGCGGACATCAATGCCAAGAAAGATGATGGCATTTCTATCTTAATGATTGCAGTCAAGATGGGGAATGTCGATTATTTCAACTGTTTATTGAATGCAAGAGCTGATACTAAACATGTAGATAAAACAGGAAACTCTGCTTTATTTTATGCTGCAGCTAGCCAGTGCCCTGGAATTCTAGAATATTTCCTTAAATCCGGGTTTGATGTTAATGTTAGGAATAATGAGGGTCAGACTCCGTTGATGTTCGCGACTGAAAATGAGAGTACTATTAATATCAAAATGTTGTTAAATTCAGGCGCCGATATCAACGCTAGAGACAACGCTGGTGGCACTTTAGTATCTCTGGCAATCAATCTTCACCACTATCAAATCATCAGAATTCTTGTTGAATCTGGAGTCCAGGTGGATGTCGAAGACAAAGATGGTTTTAAAATGATTACCTTAGCCGTCTTTAGAGCAAGATGGTGTGGAAATACTGTATTGAAAATGCTACTGAGAGCAGCCCATGAATTGTCAATATGGTGGGATGAATGTAAGATACAGGTGCAGAGACTGCAGCGACACAAGCTAGGCAAAAGTTCTATCTCCTTGAGTGCCTATCTCTTGGAAATGGATTTCAACCAAAGGGCAAGTTTTGTATCCAACAACACCGCCGAGATCCGACAAAAGCTGGAGTCAGAGATGTCGTTGTACAAACAGAATGCTGACCTCTATGCTGAAATGATCGAAGAATATTTCTCGGAAGACATAAAGAGAACAAAGCTTCTTTACAAATGGAATTTCATCACTCAAGATAAGCTGTTCAAATTTACAACAGTGTCAGTTCGACTCCTCATAGCGAAGCACCTCGCTGATTACAACCTTGAACAGTTTGTAAACTCCAAGGACAACTAAGCTCAAGTCATAACTTTGATTCCTTTTCCAGCTCTATATATTCAAATTAAAATTGAGAAGCGCGTTTAAACGCAATTTTTTTTTCACAAAGAATTTCTTTTTAATATAAAATGCAAGCTGTCAGGTTTTAATCGCTTTTCAACAGGTTTTATTAAACATCAACTGTTCCTTACAAGAAGAATTGTGTAAATATAATTTTAATAAACACCTTAATAAACTTCAAACATATTCAGCATCTGGACTTGAGACAAGCCTTGACTTCAACTACCTAATTTCATTTTTATAAATAAATAAATTTTTATATTATAAAGAGCATGTTCACAAATTAAAAGCAAAACAATATCTTTCTCGAAATTATGGTAAATTACAAATATATGTCTTTAGAATAACATTCATGTATATAAATTTAAATAAACTTTTCAATTCTAATTGGAATTTTTTATTTTGAAGTGGTTTTCATTTGGTTCGATTACTATTGATTAAAACATTGTTAAAAGCAACTACTAATTAATTTGAGAAATGTTTTCTGTAAATATAAAATGTTATTAATAAATTTTATTATGCTAACACATGTGCCTTAAAATTGTTTTATCTATATAAATCATAAACTCTATAATTTCCATCTAAACTTCCTTCAATATATATAGTAATATAAAATAGATTATATTTTCAATTCAATTGTTGAGCAATTCTGAGATGTGAACAGTCAAAATGAAAATGAATTCGGGAGTTTTTATTATATCTGTCTCTTCTGTTGTAATTATGTAATTTAGATTTGGATAGATATCGTTAATATATTTCCTGATAAAATGGAAATTTTGTGAGTTGACTTTGTTTCAGCTTAATTATGAAGGGCTTCTAGAATACCAATATTTAAAATATGGCCTAGTAAAAAAGTTTCAGATAATTCAATTGTCATCACGAGTGAGCAAATTGAAATAAATGATAAAATCTCTAAATTTTTATAAGGCATTTTAATATAACAACAGCAAAAAGCTTTGTAAAGTCATTTTCGTCTTATACAGTTGCTTCTAGCATTAATGTAAGGTACATACAGGAATAAAAGTACCAGTAATTATCAATTATATTCACAGTGTATCAAATAAGGAGCGGAAAAAGAAGAGGATGGCTAAGCATAAACCTCTATACAAGCAGTTGTTAAAAACAAGAAGTTATTTTTTTAAAGATAAAGAATATAAATCTCAAATAAATTTGAGAGTATAATGTATCTTATCTATAGATAGAATAGATAAAAAAGAATTAAATCAACAAAACATCTTGATAATATCATTTTTGACATTATTTCTCATTGTGTAGAGAGTTCTCTACATTTATTAGTGTTGGGACGAGTTTTTATCTATTTTATTGCCCGGCTGTCCCCCTTTTTTTTTAGACTGCAGAAAGCCAACCTTTGAAGCTAATTGTCACAATATTTATTACATTTTGTACCCATTAGGTGTCAAGGTTGTGCATTGAATAGGCTAGCATTTATTTCATCTGACAAAATTTATTAACAAAATTGATGTAAGAAAAAAAAAGGGGAATAATATTGAAAAATATATTCAATAAAAAAAAAATATATATATATATATATATATTCATACATAAAACCTATGATGGACTATTTCTGGTGGTTAAACAAATTATAAATGCAATAGAAAGAATGACTTACTGTAGGGGGAAAACCACCGACCAAAAAAAAAAAAAGATGGCCGGCGGTACGGTCAGCTGCCTCGTTCTTTTTTTTTTTTTTTAATTTTTGGCGCCATCTCCCGTTCAAACCAGGCTGCCCCCTATGAGCGAACTCTGAGAGCCTTTCAATAAAATTTTAAAAAATGCTTAATATTATTACGGTTTTACAATGAATATATATTACGTTCATTTTTATTTATTTTTTTTAACTCTAAATATTTAATAAAAAAAAAACAAAGAGCAAAAGACAATTTCATGCCTGTCTCCATGGGTGATGGGATCTTGGTCCTCTTCTCAGTTGAAGGCCGAGGTTGTTGGTGGTGGTGGGGGGGCCCACAGGCTTATCCATTGCCTGGTCATCTCCAGGCTGTTGAGCGGGTCGGCCTCCATCGCTGAGGGACTCTTGGCATCTCACTGAGGGGCTCTTGACATCTCACTGAGAGACTTTTGGCATCGGGGTGTAGCAGGTCACATGGGGAGTTTAGACCGTAGAAGGCCAGGGAGGTCTATAGGCCTTTTAAAATCTTCCTTCAGCCACACTTTCCAGCTCCCACACCAGGCTTGGTGTAGTTCCTCACGCACACTTTCTGGTTAGTGGTGAGCTCCAGTAGCATGCTACCTCCTTGAAGGTGTCCATGGGGTTCTGGACCTGGAGTAGGGTTGCCTTGTAGTCTAGACTGCATGCTACAGTAGTCAGTTGGCTGTCAGAATTGGTCCTCAGGGACTCATGCCTCCCCTGCCACAACACTCTCACATACAGGTGAGCTCCACTTTTTCTTTTTACTATTATTATTAACATTGTTCCCCCTACAGCAGACATCCTTTCATTCCATTTAAATTTATCTAGACCACCAGCTAAGCCATTTTCAATCAATTACAATATATTTGTCTTCCGCATCCTCAACAATCCTCCCCTGCCACAAGCATCAAAAACTTGGGGAGGATTATTGAAGAAAAGTTTTTGGTGCTCCCAATGCGGAAGACAAATTTATGGATTCTTAAGCATCACACCTTAAAGAACCAAACAATAAATAAATGACTCAAAATGCTAAAAAAAAAAGGTATATATAAAAAAAATTAGCCACTTATATCTTAAATTGCTTCACAAGTTCATGACATCATTATACATAACATAGAGTATTATGAACAAATATTCTACTAGATATCCTCTTTATAAATGTATTAGAGCACAAATCCAAAATATAACAAGAAAATAAACATAGGTTAATGATAACTAAAACTATCTAGCCTATTTTACACAACCTCTACAGAAATAGTGACAATTGTACAAATTGTGACAACCAGATTGGCAAAATTTAAAATATCAATATGACTATGTTGATGATCAATCTGAATGATACAAGTCTAGGTGAGGTGGTTTCATTCCTCTGAGGAGTTGGTTGTCTAACTCTGATTCCTCTCTCTCTCTCTCAATTACACTACTTTGAACATTTCTACTCGCAGTTCAAGTCTTCTCTAACTCTGAGCCACCTAACTTCTCAAAGTGGCTGATGGAGTCGTTGCCGAACCTTACACATGAACAACTCTCTAGAGGTTATGAATATAGTTTTTGAGAAACAACCTGTAGTTCTTCACTCCCTACGCATCCTATTAAACACCTTGACTGCTTCTTCATACCCATTCAAATATGGGACCAGAAGGAAATCATGCTACTTTAGACACCCTCCCCAACCTCCATAGACTGATTAAAATAAAACTTAACCAAAGAACAGGGACTACATCCGCTGCCCATCAAAATTTAATGATCCCATTTAAACAATTTAAAATTTGTCTCCTAAAGAAAAATAAATTAAATTAAATTACTAATAAACTGAGCTCAAGTTTTCAGATGTCCAGAATGGTTGAGTCTTTCAAAAAAAACTATTGAATGAAAAAAAAAATTCTTTAGATAACCTATTATTTTCCTAGTATTGACAATTGCTAAAAGGTCGATTCACATTGCCTATTGCATAAATAAATGGGGCGCCATGCAAATTTTTTTTTTTAAACAAGGTAATGGTGATATTTAAACCTTTAGTGAAATTGCAAAAACACTTGCATTCATATACATATAAACAAATAAGCCATAACATTCACCTTTTTTTTTTTTAATGAATGGATATACTAATTGAATAATACAGACTTCATGTTATATATATTGTTACATCATGATTAATGGCGTATTTCTTATATTATTTTTAATATATTTGAAATTTAAATTATATATTTATTTATTTTTATATAAAATATTCTATGATATTTATTTAAAACACAGATTATTTAGATTGTCATTTGTATTTAGGTACACGTGTGACTTCACTGCTCTCTTTGATGTGAGAAAATAAATAAAGGATTCTGGTGGCTACTTAAAGAAGACTTATCTCGCGTTATTCCCTTTTATAAATTTGTAGGATGGTTGAAACACGCTCTGGTAAGATGCAAGACCCAGCACAGGAGAGAATCCAGGCTGAAGAGTCTGCCAAGCCGCAACCTGGTGCAACAATTGGTAGAGATGCTAGTTCCGACCCAGTTGTCCTGAATCCCAACATCGACATCCCCAAGTATGATGGAACGGAAGACCCTCGCCCATGGATTGAATCTCTTGAAGAAATTGGCTTCTTGTACCATTGGGCAGACTACATTATCTCTCGTTATGCCGCCATGAACATGACGGGAAGCGCTAAAACCTGGTTGAATTTACACAAAGCTAGTTTCACGAGCTGGGAAAATATTAAAATCCGCCTCATTCAGGACTTTTCTCTGGACGCGAATAAAGAGGAATTAAGAATGAAGCTTAGCAGAATACAACACTGGAATGAACCAGCAATCAGGTTCGCGGAAGACATCTTAGTGTTGTGCAACAAGGTTGACCCCGCAATGGAAGAAGAAACGAAAATCGAACATGTCATTGGAGGACTGAAAAAAGAGTACTCATTCGCGCTCTACCTGAACCCTCCTAAAACGACCGATGAACTTCTCGTCGTGTGCAAGAAAATGGATTCCTTTGAAAAGAAGTATCGGGAACGTGTGGAGAAATCCAGAAACCTATATAACGGTCCACGCAATTCTAGACCCCAACAACAATCGAGGAACGTGCCGCCGACTGCCACGCGAAACTATCAGACCACTTCCAGGCCCCAAGCCCCTGTTTACAATAATTACAAGAATGACTCCCCTCCTACTCCCAGGCAGTATCGAAACAACTTTCCCCAGCCCTCTACCCCTAGACGTCCTTATAATCCAAACTTTGTGCCGAAACCAAACCTTCAGAGAAACACCTACAATAAAAGCCAAGAAGTGAGCAAAAATAGGACGGAAGATGGAAGACCAATCTGCTTTAAATGTAACAAGCCAGGGCACGTGGCCCGTTATTGTAGGGTCAAGTTTATAAGAATCCTAGAAGAGGATCCAGCAGATACCCAAGAGAAGGTCGAAGAAAAATGCCAAATGAATGAAATATCAGAGAAATCAGGACCTCGGCTTTATGCTGATGTATGTCATAGCACACAGACAAATATTCCTACCCGGAATAGATATTCCGTGTTGGAAGATTTAAACTAAGCGTCGCGCCTGAATCTGTCAATCAAAGCAAGTCGACCATAAACGGAATCAAGAAGTTGGACCCTAAATACAAATTAAAAATTAATGTGGACAAGATAGGGACTTTTGAAGCTTTGGTTGATACAGGTGCTGACCTCTCAGTGGTCGACCTCAGAACGGCCCTCGATACAGGCCAAGGTATAAGTAAACTCGCAAAAATTTGTGCAGGACCCGATGGAAAAAAATTGGACATGGTAGGAAATATATTTTTAAATATAAAAATTACGGACATTTACGGACATTAATTCTTGGGAGAGATTTCCTTAAGAAAATGAACGCAAAAATAGATTGTAAGCAAGAAACTATAAAATATGATTTGACGAATAATCATGACGAAATCAATTTTGAAATGTTGAAAATAAAGAGTGCCAAGGATTCCATTGTACCGGAATGTTCCATGAAATTGATCAAGGCATTGGTAGAAACAGAGGATGGAGAATATATTATCGAGGAGAGCAGCAAAATGTTTCAAACAAATGGACTTCGTCTAGCAAGAAGCTTGATCAATGTTATAAATAGGGAAACACACATCTGGATAACTAATCCGTATCCTCGACCGTTAAAAATAATGAAAAACCAAACATTGGCTTTTGGAAGTAGTCCAGCGAAAATAAATGTGAGTCGAGAAAGAGAGGTAGAAAAGAACGAAGAACCTAGATTCCAAATAAACGAAAATCTTTCACCAAAGGAACAGAAGGAGTTAAAACAAGTTTTAGAAAGGTATGGAGATCTTTTTTCATCGAGATTAGGGAGAACCAATTTGGCAAAACATCGGATAGACACAGAAGACGCGAAGCCAATTAAACACAAGCCTTACCGGGTAAGTGCTAAAGAACGAGATATTATAAAAGAGCAAATTGACGAGATGCTTACAGAAGGCATAATTAGGCCATCTTCTAGCCCCTGGTCTTTTCCAGTAATATTGGTCAAGAAGCGAGATGGTAAATACAGATTTTGTGTGGACTACAGAAAACTGAATAATGTGACAGTAAAAGATGTCTATCCAATCCCTAGAATAGACGAAGTTATGGATACTCTCCAAGGATCTACACACTTCTCAGCAATAGACCTCAGATCTGGATATTGGCAAGTTGAAGTCGAAGAAAGAGACAAAGAGAAAACAGCTTTCACTACAGCGCATGGATTATATGAATTCAACGTGATGCCTTTTGGACTTTGTAACGCGCCTGCTACCTTTGAGAGAAATATGGAGAATATGCTTGGAAATCTGAGATGGCAAATTTGTTTGTGTTATCTGGATGATGTTATCATATATAGCCCGGATTTTCCAACGCACCTCAAAAGACTTGAAGCTGTTTTTAGATGTTTTCGTGAATCTAATTTAAGGTTAAACGACAAAAAATGCCGATTTGCTTTTGAAGAATTGGAGATTCTCGGCTATATAACGAGCAAACATGGTATAAAACCCGCGGAACATAACATCAAAGCTGTCAGAAATTTTCCTCGGCCCAAAAAGGTCAAAGAAGTACAATCCTTTTTGGGAATGTGTTCATATTATAGAAAATTTATCAAAGACTTTTCAAAAATTGCTGACCCTTTGACCAACCTTATAAAAAAAAGTGTATCATTTACCTGGACAGAAAGACAAGAGGAAGCGTTTCAAACCCTAAAAACAGCACTATTAAGTCCACCAATTTTAGGTCACTTCAATCCAAATGCACCTACTTATGTTCATACTGATGCGTCCAACATCGGCATAGGTGCAACACTTGTCCAAGACATCGGTGGTGAAGAGAAGGTGATCTCATATTTGAGTCGTACCCAAAGTAAAGCGGAGCAAAATTATTCAACCACTGAAAAAGAATGTCTTGCCGTTGTCTGGTCAATGTCAAAATTACGACCCTACCTTTATGGAAGACACTTTAAAATAGTAACAGACCATCACGCCTTATGCTGGCTCAAAAACTTGAAGGATCCAACAGGTCGATTGGCAAGATGGGCATTGAAAATTCAAGAATATGACTTCGATATAATACATAAATCGGGAAAGAAGCATCTGGACGCCGATGGCTTATCTAGGGGGCCCTTACCAGAAACTGATTGGGATGAGGATTTTGAAAGGCTATTTTTAAATCAAATAACAGACGAAGAGGATAAATTTATCGAGTGTTAAGAAAAACCTTAATGGAAGCAGGCGATCAATTGCGCAAAACTTTAAAGAAGAAGATGGATGCCTCTTTAAGAAAAACCGAACCCTGAAGGCAGGGCGTGGTTGCTTGTGGTTCCAGAGAATAAAAAGAGAGAAATTATGAATGAATATCACAATCATATGTCGAATGGCCATCTGGGCGTCGCCAGAACCATGTACCGAATAAAGAGTAAATACTTTTGGCCATCCATTTATTTTTATTTATTTTTTTTATTGTTACAAGAGCACGAAGTCCAAAGGACTATTGTGCTGTGCTAGTATTATTTATATATATATGATTAATTATTTACACGATGGATTAGTATTGTTTTGTAAATTATTGTACAAATAGTTCTAAACTTAACAAAGTTCTCATAAGATAGAGTATATACACAAAGAGAATTTGGTAATGTTTCAAAGTATCTACATACAATTTGATTAGTCAGAGGGCAAGATAAAAGAAGATGCTCTGGTGATTCAACATCTAAGCGGCATTCACATGTTGGATCATTGATAGCATTCAGTTTGAACAGGAAACTTAAGAAGGGTCCTTTGCCAGTTAAGAATAAAGTAGTGAATTTATCCGAAGAAATGAAATTTGGGACAGCAATTGGAAAGAAATTTTTGAACAGTTCATTAGATTGAGAAAGATAAAACTTAAATTTTAGATCCAGATATAGTTTGTTTAATTCTTTTTGAAGGGGTTTTTTGAGTGTTCGATCTGTGAGAGAATTTGTCATATTATACTTTGTTTGTAATAATTCAAGATAATCGGACAGTAAGGGGGTTTTCGCTAGTATATGTGTGATGTAAGAAGATGAAGTCCTATAAGCATGAATGCATCTAATAAGAATTTGATATTGTATAGAATTCAACTTGGATCTTTTTGCTGCAGTGATAAAAGGAAACCAAATATTTGATGCATAGCTTATTGTAGAGCGTATCATAGCTTTATATAGGATCAATCTACGCCGAGTATCAATGCCCCAAGTACGTGCACATAATGAGAATAATATATTCTTAAGTTTCGTAGCTTTCATAATTATATTGTCAACATGTGTTCCAAAATTAATCTTATTCCTTTGTCTATGATTTTTAAAAATAACTCCCAAAATTTTAACAGTTATATGCTGTCCATGCTAAAGGATGTCTCAGAATTCGTTAAGACGTGTCACCTTTGCCAAAGTAGGAAAGGCTCAAACCAATTACCTTCTGGACTACTACAGCCCATCCCCCCAGCCAACTTTCCTTTCGAAAGAATTGGAATTGACTTTGTTGGTCCACTACCATCTACGAAAAACAGGAAAAAATGGAAATTCGTGCTGACGGACTACTACACTAGATATGCAGAAACAAGAGCAGTCTCGGAAGCAACAGTGAAAGAAGTTTCTAAATTTCTAGTAGAGGAAATTTTTCTTCGGCACGGAGCCCCACAATATCTTATTAGTGACAGAGGCTCTCAATTTACCAGTAATTTAATGAAAGAGGTGATGAAAACGTGCAAGATTAAACATTGCTTCACAACGAGCTATCATCCCCAGACTAATGGATTGACAGAGCGGTTAAATAGAACATTGATCAATATGCTCAGTATGTATGTGAACACTGATCAGAAAAATTGGGACGAAATACTCCCATTCATCACTCACGCTTACAATACTACAATTCAGGAAACCACAGGATATTCTCCCTTTTTCCTGATGTTTGGAAGAGAACCCACGTCTCTTTTGGACGACAGGAATATCTCGGTGGACATTGACAAAGATGATTATGATGAATACATAAAATATCACTTAGACAAAATAAACAGAACAAGAAAATTAGTTATTAACAACACAATAAAGACTCAAGAAAGAATGAAAAAGAACTATGACAAGAAACACATGGAAAGAAGCTACGAACCAGGAGAATTAGTAGCAGTTTGAACACCAATTAGGAAAATAGGAAAGTGTGAGAAACTACTGAGAAAATATTTTGGCCCATATAGAATATTAAAGAAGCTGTCTAACGTAAATTACTTAATTGAGCCAAAAGATAATCCTGGCCAAGACCCATTGATTGTCCATGTCTCAAGACTCAAACCCTATTTTGAGTGAATTGATGAGGTAACTCACGAGGACGTGACGACCTCTGGAGAGGGGGAAGTGTTACATCATGATTAATGGCGTATTTCTTATATTATTTTTAATATATTTGAAATTTAAATTATATATTTATTTATTTTTATATAAAATATTCTATGATATTTATTTAAAACACAGATTATTTAGATTGTCATTTGTATTTAGGTACAAGTGTGACTTCACTGCTCTCTTTGATGTGAGAAAATAAATAAAGGATTCTGGTGGCTACTTAAAGAAGACTTATCTCGCGTTATTCCCTTTTATAAATTTGTAGGATGGTTGAAACACGCTCTGGTAAGATGCAAGACCCAGCACAGGAGAGAATCCAGGCTGAAGAGTCTGCCAAGCCGCAACCTGGTGCAACAATATGATAGAGATATTGACTACATTGTGGACTGCCTGGATTGTCTACAGTCATTCACTAATAATTCAAGCCCAAACAAGGCATTAAAGCATTATTTGACAGTAATTCATTGCCACTATATTTCCTTCTTTCCACCTATATCAAAGTTTATCTGTGCCAGTCATCCTAATTCACTCTAGATTGTAGTATTTGGATAAAAATCTTAGTATGTTATACCTAGTGTGACTTGTTACACTAAGTGCGACATCATCCCTATACATGAGGGGGAAGAAATTGAATAGAATTAGAACCTCAATATATACTCTACTTAAGGTGTTTATAAATGTCTACTCTTGGCCTATTCTTCCTAATTTCGAATCTGACCCATTGGCTCGTTCTGGCGTCTCGTTCGTGGTTCTTATAGTTAACTAATACTTTAAAGTCTTATCCTAACATGGAACGAGTTTAAACTCGTTGAAGGTCCTATTAATTACTCATTCTGCCTCTCGAATCGGTCTTATGCTCGAATTCATTCCAACAAAACGTATGGCAGGGCGAATCCTTTATTAGAAGAAACTTCCGCTAGCTATGGGGGATCAAACTGGTACCAAAAAAAAATCAATAGACGGAAACTACTTCGTCTAGAATAACTGGGCAATCTCTGCCTACATGCCAATCTTACAGGACCTCCCGTCTGAAACACCCTCGCTCCAGCCACGCTAAAAGCGTCGAAACTACGGTGTCAGATCGGTTACCCAAGGTCGCGCCGTTATGCCCCAGGCTATACGGCATGGCTAAAACAAATCCCCATCCTGCATAAAATTCAATCTATACCTCTTCGCTTCCTCTTGCGAGGAGGAGATGAGTGGGCTGTCGGCTTGATCCCTGCCTTCCACTATCTCCAAGTCTGAGGGTCGGGATAGGGATCATTTATCCACAATCCTTAGAATTCAAGCTAAATTAAAATAAAAGGAAATCAAAAGAAAATTATATCCTCTAACGAGGGACCTAACAAAAGGGAGCGAATATTTTCTATCTAGATAGAGTTTGTAGTTGTCCTGTTTGAGGCTTCTCGTTCTGACAAAATTTAAAAAAAAAATCGATCCTATTAAAGTCCTTAACCCTATTCTAATGTAATTTGGGCTCACAATATAATAGTTTTTAACCTTTTTCTACATTCATTGCACCAATTCATTCATACACCCTTCCCCCCTATCATTCGCGGTACGCATACAAACTAAGGTTGAAAGCTGCTACAAAGGCCAAAATACTCATTTATCTATATCAATAGATCCTAACAAATGATAACATCTTTCAGGACACAATGTGAAATCAAATAAAATGATAAAATTAAAACAAATTGGGAACTAAAGCCCTAGGTTACTCAAAAGAAAATGCCTCTGTACAAGCTCTATATATACTAATACTTTATACTCGATAAATGATTGTTAACAATAATTGTTAACAATTCTAAATAATCTGGAAGCTAAACTACCTAAAAAAAAAAACAGTGTAACTTCAAAAACTGCCCTTGCCTTGACACTAAGCGACTATTCACGACAATTCTATATAGACACACACAAAATATAAGGGCGAATAAAGAACCATTAAACGTGACACCTCATAAAAGCGGATTGAGTCATTCCCCTAGCCACCGTGGGTGAAGTCACTTTCTTCTCACTTCCTCGTGCGTCTGCCCCCTTTGCAGTAGTCCGACCTCAACACTCTATTGAAAGATGGATTTATAGGGTTTACGATTCACTACCCAACACTAACATTCTCAAGTGCTTTCCAAGGATCGACTACAGTCTGGGCCTACTTAACTTCTACCCCAGGCATATTCTCTTTGGGACCCCCACTCCTTTGACAGACTTCCCCTCCGTTGCATCTTTGGCCTGACATCTCTTGACATGAGTTTTACAGGGCTTGGTTATTACCCAACTCGTTATCTAAGAAGTCCTTCCGGCCTACAATTTGCCTGTTTTTCTGTATCCCTCAGCTGCCCTGACTACTGTTACTATGGATAATAATTACAGAATTCATTAACAAATTAAATATGTATTTCTGCAGTGTCACAAAATCTGTATTTAATTAGCTTCTTCAATCTGGTATTCTGTCTCAATAGACTCATTAAATTCTAATTCTCTGGTAAATGAATTCTCATCTGTAAATTAGAGCTGGTGGGGATGGAAGAAGTTGACCAGAACAGATTAACAACTTCTCTGCTGCTACATTCACTTGGTAACAAAGGTAATGGAGTGTGATGGTTTAAGTACACCATCAGAACATATAGGAATGTGGGCTATACCCTGTTATAATGTTGTGTATTATAGAAATTTGGGACATTGCATAAATCCATGAGTTGACCCTACGGCACTTTCTGAGAAAATTTATTTTTGATGATCCAGTGATTTTCTTTTATTCTCCAAATAATAATTTTTTTTAAATTGATTTTTAATATTTTGTCTGATTATGGCAACAATGCTGTTACCAAAATGTGACTCTATTAATTTATTTGGACCTTTTGGATTAGGTCTTATTTTCTTGTAAATATTTTAACAGTTAGGTATTCGGGGTGAAGCAAAAAAAAATCTCATTATAGGACACTAGATACATTAGAAAAAAATATATATATAAACTTAAAGCATCTAAATTTAAATGATCAAATGGAAGCGAGCACTAACTTATTTATTTGTTACCTTTGTCTGAAGATGGTAACAAGACTGTTACCAAAACATCACATATAATTTACACATTTGGATTTCCTTGTTACCTATGTGGATATGTTTCATATAATACAGTGTGTGAAAACACTGGTGTCTGTATTCAACTCTGTAATATGTAAAGGTCCACTATATAAACCCAATTAACTATAATGGGGAAGTGCAGTTCTGGTAAAACACATACTAAAATGTTTGGATTACATACATGCGAGGAGAAAAAAAATGAAACATATATAAGATAATCTATATTAATAAAATGCAAATTTCATAAGAGTACATCACTATAAACTTTCGTTACAATGCATCAATTTCGACCAAATTTTCAACATTTATGTAAAACGAGATGGAGCAGGTTTTGCTTAACATCAAAATATTTTTGCTAACTTTAAAATACATAACTTTGCTGTTATCGATAAAATACAAAAAAATTCAACAGAGTAAAAGTATTTACTTTCAACAGCGGATACAACACTTTCAAAAGTGTTTACTTTCCGCTAAATTAGTTCTAATCTTTTTTATATATATATATTTTAATATTTTAATTTTAATAATAACTTTTATACAAGGTAAGATACTTTTATTTTATAGTTTTCATATTTTATACCGAAAAAAGTTGAGGCCTTACTTGATGAGATCAAGTTTCTTTTTTATTTTATTACGTGTTAATATTTTTATAAGACTAAGGTATTTTATATTCTTTTTTACGAATTTAGGGTTATTTCTATTTTTTTCACTAAAAAGCTAGACATTTCATTCATGTGCTCGATTTTATGTCTTTTTTTGAGGACCTTAACAAAATTTTTAATTAATTGTTTAGATATTTTAGTTACAGATTATTTATGGTGTTTTTATGGGTCATTTTGAAGTCCTTTTTTAAATTTTCTTATGGATTTTTTTGATTATTCCTTTTATCTTTTAAAAAATACAGTTTATTTATTATATTTTTTACATATATGGGTTGTATCTAAAAAATAGATTATTTATATTTTTAAATAAGCGGGGGATTTCTTTAACGGATTCATTGATTTGTCTTTTTGAGGTCCTTTTTCTAAATTTTATTAAAGATATTTTAATTTGTTTGATTAACTATTTTATATTTAGATTATTTGTAGTTTTTTTTACCATATAGGGGTTGTATTTTGTATTTTAGAGAAATATTTCTATTTTTTCCTCAAAAAAGCATGCTTTTTCATTGCCGTGTCCGGCGGTTGGTCTATTTTTGAGGCTCTTTAGTGATAACTGGTTTTGTACATTAATTTTTTAGTTTTTTAATATTATGCTTTTAGTTTTTTATAATCTTTTTAACATATCTGGAAGGTTATTTTGAAGAAACAATTTAGGAATTTTGATTTTTACCTCAAAAAGACAGGTAATTTTTATGCTTTGTTTATAAATTGCTGGTTTTTAAGCTTTTTTTATTAATCTCAATCTTTTTTTTCAGAATATGCCTCGCCGCAGCCGACCTTTACTTGGTAGGAATACGGCTGCTTCCAGGAGATATAGGAATGCTAGAGCTATTGAGACACCACTTCAAGGTGAGACGCGTCGTGCGCTTCGCCGTCTTAGGTATTCTGAAGCCCGCGTCGCAGCTGCAAAAACTATGCAAGTTCCTGTTCAGCGGATTCAGCTTTGGACTCATAAGCCGTTTTCAGGTTTGCAGTATAATACCCATATTGATTATACAGCTGCTTCATCTGTCGATATAGGCCAAATGTCTCGGGTATGCCAGTTTTGCTCTGCTTTGAGATTTAGAGATGAACCCTTTGGCCTCTGTTGTAAACAAGGTAGAGTTTCTCTACTTGCTATTGAGTCCCCTCCAGAACCTATTTTCTCTTTGCTCTCTGGCCTACATCCTCTATCGAAGTCCTTCTTGCTGCATATCCGTAGATATAACTCTATATTCCAAATGGGATATTTTGGTGCTAGACAAGTTGTAACTGTAAATATGCATATTTTGTGTGGTATTACAAAAGTTTCAATAAATATCTTTTTTAAATATTTTCTCTTCAAGCCCATCATACACACATGCTACATTTTTCACATGTTTCAATGTGTAGGGTTTTAAACCTTCATGGTAAGGTTTTCTTACTTAAGAAGTATCCTGTGTTAGAAAAATTTATGTTTACCCAAATTACCATTTTAGCATAAGTATACATCTTGCACCTAATAAGAGACCTAAACAATGAGTAAGGTTGAACAAAGAGTGGTCTAACATACACATTGTTTAGGTTTCAGTGAACAAAGAGGTCAGTAAATTTTATTAGAAAAAAAAAACTATTCCATGTAATGTAATAGAAACAAAATAAACCTCATCCTACCTAATATACATTACTGATGAGGAAGGGGGGTCGGTGGAAGGCTGGTTAAACTGTTTGGTTTACGACCATTACGACCCGGGTTCGATCCCCGCATTGGACACTTTTTTCTGTTTAAAAAAAAAAATGCTCCAATGGCCCCCCCCCCCCCCGATTCTTGCAAAAGTCCAACCCCACCAGCGAGTGCAAGTAACCAAACGGGGCTCGGGCACATTTGTAAGTGCAAAGTCGAACTGATTTCACATGTGTAGACATGTGGTGCGCTTACAGTAAAAAGCAGTCGCTAACTACCCACCATGCTTATCATGGCCTGTACCACATGTACTAGGGATAAGCAAAAAAAAAAAAAAATAAATAATGAGGATTAAAGATTTTTATTTGTGTTGAAAATTTTGCATGCATTTCTCTATTTCTGTTCTTATCTTGCAAAGCTAATGGATTGTTTAGTTTGCTTATTTTTGACTCGCCAATTTGTTTAGTGATAAAGTGGTATAGCGTTCTTTTTCAGAGCATAACCCTACAAAAAAATTACCTGACCTTTCCTAATATTCAGATAGATTGATTATATCAACGTACTAGACTACAAACATTCCCTCGAGTAAAAACAATTATTAAAAAAAAAATCTTATCTAAATATATATCACTCGGATAGATATGCACACGGGTCAATCCCGGGGCGAAGCCCGGGTCGGCGTCTAGTAATCAATAAAAATGACTTTATAACATATCAAAATTGAGCTTTTATGAACAAAATATTCTTCTATATCTAAACTATATATATTTTTTTAATTATTAAATTATTTATCAACATAAAAGTATATATAATAAATAAATTATAAATATACTAGCCGAGTGACCCGGGCAACGCCCCGGGTTTACTCGAAGGGCCCGCAGGTGAGAAACTATAGGCATTGGTTCCTATGCCTAAAAAATTATTTAAAATGAAAAAAGAAGAAAAATACTAACAAATCAGAAAATAAAAGTGCAAACAACACATCTACACTACTTCAAGAACATGAGAGCACATGCACTGTGTAACCATACGTGTACCATTCGTAAAGACCCTGCTTAGGATTAAAATATCTCCGAAGCATAACAATACAACCAACTCATGTTTGCTAAGCAATTACAGGAAAGAAACTATAGGCATTAGTTGAAGAGTTTAAATAAATATATTTTGAGTGAAAAAATGACACAAATCAGCAAATAAAATTGCAAAAAATGCTACTATATCGCAGATAAGACAACATATAAAAGGAATGCGTGGCAAGGATAAAATACTCAGGAGATAAGTTTCTTCATTGATGTCTTAATAAATCAATGAAGAAACTTATCTCCTGAGTATTTTATCCTTGCCACGCATGTAATTGGGAAGATTTTACCGTTTAGAAATATAAAAGGAATGAAAATATTTAAAGGACCTCATTAAAACTACATTTCAAGTTTTATATATACAATATAACCTCGATAATTCGACCATGTTTTGTTGTCTTGACCTACAGCCTATCATATAACAAAGTGTAATTCAACACTATCGATAATTCGACCATTTTAAATTTCAACAATTGTTTGTTGCTCAAATATAACTTCACTGCTAAAAAGGTATTACAGAGAAAATGGCTGACATTGTAAATGTACAAAATGTATGTATAGAGCAGGGGAATAATAAATAAAGACCAAAATCAAATTAATTGATAATAAATAGATTATTGCCAAAAAAAAAAAAATACAAAAAATATTATTTTCTCCTTTCTTATCTTCACTCAATCATATTAGAGTGTCAAGCTTGTAAAGCTTGAAATTAACAACCATCACGATTGGGTGAAGTAGAATGCGTCTGCCTTTGTCATCAAGACTGGGAGCACTACTCAGTGGCAGGCCACTGACTTAGCTCCAAAAGAATGTATCCCTGGATTAGGAGCCCTTACAGGGTACTATCAGCCGGGACAGCTGAGCCCAGGTTTTTTAGTGAGCTTGTTACTGCTCCCCCTCCTCCTTTTTCATCCTGGCTTGGGACCGGCAAAGGCGGAGTTTTTTTTCTTTCAGGTGAGAAACTTTAGGCATTGGTGAAAAGTGTAAATATATATTCTGGAAATGAAAAAAAAGGATAAAATAAATCAGAATATAAATTTACAAACTATATTTCAGAGAAGACGATTTATAATAGGAATTCATTTAAATGAACTCATTAAAAACTACATTTTATATATACTTGGGTTCAACTTTACATGTATGCTATCCAAAGTTCGCACACTTGAAAAAGTCACATAAAGTCGTCTGTGCGTAAACACAGGCTCTTGTAGCAAAGGTTTGGCCTTGAGCCCTCTTTATAGTCATATATTTCAGACATTATACAGTGTGTTCAACTTTGGGTACTGTCAGTATATGTGCTTCAAGGACATGAGAGCACATGCGCTAGAACACCATACCTGTTCCATCGCAAAGATCCTATAGGCATTGGTGAAAGTGTAAATAAATATTTTGGAAATGAAAAAAAAATTGCAGATATGACAACATATTAAAGGAATAAATTCATTTAAAAGACCTCATTAAAACATAAAGTCGTCTGTGCGTAAACACAGGCTCTTGTAGCAAAGGTTTGGCCTTGAGCCCTCTTTATAGTCATATATTTCAGACATTATACAGTGTGTTCAACTTTGGGTACTGTCAGTATATGTGCTTCAAGGACATGAGAGCACATGCGCTAGAACACCATACCTGTTCCATCGCAAAGATCCTATAGGCATTGGTGAAAGTGTAAATAAATATTTTGGAAATGAAAAAAAAATTGCAGATATGACAACATATTAAAGGAATAAATTCATTTAAAAGACCTCATTAAAAACAATAATTCTATATTTTTATATATACAATATAATCTAATTAATTCAACACACGATAATTCGACCATTTTTGGATGTCTCGACCTACGGCCTATCATATGACAAACTAATTCGACACTTTCGATAATTCAACTATTTTGGAAAATCAAATTTCAACAGTTGATATTTGTCTAAAACCCCTATTATTAACAACATATTAGACTGCAGAGTGCAAAAATGTAGAAAAGTGTATGTATATAATTGTATGCATATATTTGTATGTAAATAATTGTATGCAAATAATTGTATGTATAGATCAATGAGTAAAATATTATTTTTTTTGCTTATCCCTAGTACACGTGGTACAGGCCTTGATAATCATGGTGGGTAGAGTAGGCGACTGCTTTAACTGTAAGTACACCACATGTCTAAACATGTGAAAAGCAGTTCGACTTTGCATTTACAAATGTGCCAGAGCCCCGTTTGATTACTTGCGCTTGCTGGTGGGGTTGGACTTTTGCAAGAATCGGAAGCCATTGGAGCATTTTTTTTTATTTTTCAGAAAAAAGTGCCCAATGCGGGAATCGAACCCGGGTCGTAGCGGTCGAAAACCAACGGCTTAGACCATCCTTCCACCAACCCCCAGTAAAATAAGTAAGTAAAAAGAAGACCAAAAATAAGTGATAATAATTTATTGAATAACAAATAAAATAAAAAATCTTTCAGGTGAAAAATTATAGGCATTGGTAAAAAAGTAAACAAGAGAAATAGCAATTGGGGTTTTGTGTCTGCGGCGAGTCATATTAGCACGCCTAGCTGTTAGGGGAGTGAGTCTTCCACGGCCTTTTCGAGGCATGACAGAAGACGCTGAAAAAAAAGGTAAAATAAGAACCAAGCAGAGGAAAACTATAAAACTGAAAGCCAGGACAGGCATAAAAAGAAAATTCCAAGCATGTGAGGAAACAATTGATGAAAAAAAAAAGGATTCCGAAAAAATACTGCAAAAAAGAAACCAGACACAAAAAGCAACAATTGAGTACACAAATACAGCATCAGCCTATTTATGAGAAGAAAAAAAAACGACAGACACAAAAATGGAGCTAAATTTAAATGAAAAACTATAACAGATCAAGTAATCAAATCAGGCATTATGAAAGATACTGTAAAAAAGAAAATCAGACACAAAAATCAGACAAA
This sequence comes from Cordylochernes scorpioides, assembly GCA_030710605.1. Classification (NCBI taxonomy): domain Eukaryota; kingdom Metazoa; phylum Arthropoda; class Arachnida; order Pseudoscorpiones; family Chernetidae; genus Cordylochernes; species Cordylochernes scorpioides. The sequence continues at coordinate 81,029,379 of CP092879.1, forward strand.
AGAATAAATGAGATTTTATTCTTTAGTTCATTTATTAAATAAGACACAAAAATGGAGCTAAATTCAAATGAAAAACTATAACAAATTAATAAAAAAAAATAAGACCTAATCCAAATGTCACCATCATCAGACAAAAGAAAAAATGAGATTTTATTCTTTAGTTCATTTATTCTTTTGTCTGAAGCTGTTGCTGAAACGTCACACACTATTAAATTATTTGGATTAGGTCTAATTAATGAGAAAAAAAAGATGCCAAAGAGAGATGAAAAGATGCCAAAAAAGATAACCAGATACAAAAATTGTGCTAAATTCAAATGAAAAACTATAACAAACACTTATAAAAGATAATTATTATAGAATAAAAGTAATAATTCAATCTACAATTCGAAAAATAATATAACCTCAGCCTATTTATGAGAAAAAAAAAACGTTGCCAAAGACATTAGGAAAGATACTGCAAATAGAAAACATACACAAAAATTGAGCTCTATTTAAATGAAAAACTATAACAAAGTAATTACAAATTATAATCATAATCAAATTAATCAGAAATATATATTATAAATAGCGAACCCGGCCACGCGTTGCTGTGGCTAAATTGTAATATGTTAAATTAACATTATACTAAACTATTCAGTACAGTAAAGTTAATATTCACTTATAAAGATAAAAATGTTTTAGCCGATCTAAAGCCCTACGGGATTGAGAATGGAACGTAACGTTAAAATTTGAAAGAGATTTTTTATATATATCGATAATATAGCCCTTCATTGTAATCATTGATTATAATCACTGCATTAATAAATGTCAGTGAACTCGTTTATATGTATTGTTTTTTGTTTTCGAGATATTCTAATACAACGTTCTAACATTTTCTGTTAAATATTAATATATGCACAAACACAGAATATAATAACTATGTCTTAATTTCGCTATAATTATTGTTATAAATATTATTCTAAAATAATTCGCCAGAAATCGTCCTGATAGTATACTAAACAACTTCCCAAAGTTTCATGGCAAACATCTAAAATAAAATAATACTTTTAATACTTTGCTACAATATTAAAAAGAGGGGGGCTTAGGTGTTTAAAATGTAAAATGTGCTCTAAATAGTATTACATAGAGCCTTCATAACAAACATATTTAAAATTAACCAATCAAAATATAATAATGCTGTAAAAACAGACCTTTCTACAATAATATAAAAGAAACGAAAATAAAAAAAGACACCCACGCTGAGCCTCGAACCTAGGTTTGTTACAAATATTATTAAAAAATTGTGTATGTTAATTTTTATTTTAAAAAGCCTACATTTTAAATAAAATAATATTTTTAATAATTTGCTACAATAATATAAAAGAAATGAAAAAAAAAAAACACCCACGCTGAGCCTCGAACCTAGGTTGCGGGGGTACGAAGCTGCGTACCTAACGTATAGGCTAAGCTTGACGTTACAAATAAGATCATGCGAGGCTATTTAAGGCCATACGTATGCCGCGAGGGGGCGCTGATTGCGAGTGAATCTACGTTTTATCGTAAATAAAAATGCAACGAAAGGTTATTTCTAAAGAGTAATTAGCCAGAAGCCATCCCGGTAGTATACTAAACATCTTCCCAAAGTTTCATCACGATTGGTTGTAGTAATAAGACAAAAGAACGCATTTCAAAACAAAAAAATTGATGATGATAAATGCAAAAAATCTACGATTGTAAAATAGATTAAATTAAAAAATAAAAATAACTGTTAACATTAGGAAAATAAAAACAGGCCTATCATATGAAGAAAAAAATAACGAAAATTTTGGTATATAGATCGTTATGTGTAGTTCAGAATCTTCGGAGGAGATAGCTCAGGACTTTACAATGGAAAACTCTGTTACGGTATTATCTATATAGAAAATGGAGACTGATAAATTGGCCTAAAAAAATAGGATTGGCAAATAATCAAAGAAAAGTTTGGCAAAGGAACCAAGAGGAAGTTGGGACACCATGCATGTTGGTGAGATATTTTAGGCTTCTTCCTTGTTGCTGAAGCTGGGGGGAAGAGGCTGCCATTTGTCATGTCAATCATGTCTTAGGGGAGATTCTAAATTTAACTTTGAAAGCCCTTTACTGGTAAACAACTTTGCTTAAAGTATGCTGTTCATACCATGTAAATAACTTTCATATTATGAAATCTAAGACTTCATGTAGGCCAGTATGTGCTTCAAGGGCAGTCCATGAACATGCTAACACTTCTGTAAGAAATCATTATAAACCAAAAGGAATGTCTAAGAAATGTACTTTTTTATACACTCATTTGCAATATTCCTGAAATACCTTATTAAAATAATAACAATTCTTGCTTTTGTTATTTCAGACACTTAAAAGGAAAACATGCCTTTTTTTATTCAATAAATTGCCCTAAAAAAATTGTTTCAACCAATAAAGATGAAAAAAAAAGACATTTAGGCCTAAAAATAACAGGTTTATTATTAGTGTATTTTCAATAATATTTGAAAATATAAACGTGTATTTTCTGTTAAAAAAAAATAGAAATGGTAATTAAATTTAATTATTGTGTTGAACCACTTGGCTGGGGTTCATAATTGTACGTTACATTCTTAAGAATTATAAAACACAGCATTAAATATATCAATCGACGAAGCTATAATATTGTAAATAAAAAAAATAACGGTTGTTTTATTTACCTAACTCCCATATATAATAATACCATAAATAGTATAAAGTATTAAATATAAATGTTTATTAAAACACAAAAATTAAACTTAAACTCACCAAAACAAGTTTTAGGAGAAGCATTAGATTTGTTTACTTACTACAGAGTGGATATATTGGATAATTATTATCATTTTAAATGATTTAAAACACTGAAAAAAAATATTTTATCAGTCTCATATTCCTAGGTATTGATTGTTCTTAATCTCAGGGTCATGTGCTACTTGACGTTTCACTATGTATATATTTTTAAATGTAATAATAGAAGAAACTTATATACATAATCTGAGCCCCGCGGCGGGCGACATTGTTGGGACGAGTTTTTATCTATTTTATTGCCCGGCTGTCCCCCTTTTTTTTAGACTGCAGAAAGCCAACCTTTGAAGCTAATTGTCACAATATTTATTACATTTTGTACCCATTAGGTGTCAAGGTTGTACATTGAATAGGCTAGCATTTATTTCATCTGACAAAATTTATTAACAAAATTGATGTAAGAAAAAAAAAAGGGAATAATATTGAAATATATTCAATAAAAAAATATATATATATATATATATTCATACATAAAACCTATGATGGACTATTTCTGGTGGTTAAACAAATTATAAATGCAATAGAAAATATGACTTACTGTAGGGGGAAAACCACCGACCAAAAAAAAAAAAAGATGGCCGGCGGTACGGTCAGCTGCCTCGTTCTTTTTTTATTTTTTTATTTTTGGCGCCATCTCCCGTTCAAACCATGCTGCCCCCTATGAGCGAACTCTGAGAGCCTTTTAATAAAATTTAAAAAAATGCTTAATATTATTACGTTCATTTTTATTTTTTTTTTTTAACTCTAAATATTTAATAAAAAAACAAAGAGCAAAAGACAATTTCATGCCTGTCTCCATGGGTGATGGGTTCTTGGTCCTCTTCTCAGTTGAAGGCCGAGGTTGTTGGTGGTGGTGGGGGGGCCCACAGGCTTATCCATTGCCTGGTCATCTCCAGGCTGCTGAGCGGGTCGGCCTCCATCGCTGAGGGACTCTTGGCATCTCACTGAGGGGCTCTTGACATCTCACTGAGAGACTTTTGGCATCGGGGTGTAGCAGGTTACATGGGGAGTTTAGACCGTAGGAAGGCCAGGGAGGTCTATAGGCCTTTTAAAATCTTCCTTCAGCCACACTTTCCAGCTCCCACACCAGGCTTGGTGTAGTTCCTCACGCACACTTTCTGGTTAGTGGTGAGCTCCAGTAGCATGCTACCTCCTTGAAGGTGTCCATGGGGTTCTGGACCTGGAGTAGGGTTGCCTTCTAGTCTAGACTGCATGCTACAGTAGTCAGTTGGCTGTCAGAATTGGTCCTCAGGGACTCATGCCTCCCCTGCCACAATACTCTCACATACAGGTGAGCTCCACTTTTTCTTTTTATTATTATTATTAACATTGTTCCCCTTACAGCAGACATCCTTTCATTCCATTTAAATTTATCTAGACCACCAGCTAAGCCATTTGCAATCAATTACAATATATTTGTCTTCCGCATCCTTAACATTAGTAAAACATTGGGTAGTTGGTGACTTCTGTAAGCTCCAGAACCTGGGTTGCTTTAATAAATTAGTAAAACATACATACGAGGTGTGTTCAAAAAGTATCGCGATTTTTGTGTTTTTCAAAAATTATTTATTTATTCATGAATACCTATTTTGTCCCCTTAGTAGTCCCCATGAGATATTATACACTTGTGCCAACGGTTTTTCCAATCTTCGAAGCACTTCAAAAAATCATTTTTAAAAAATCTTTTTCAGCTCCTCCTTGATGCCGTCTTTATCTCGTCAAGCGTAGCGTAACGTCGTCCTTTCATGGGCCTCTTCAGTTTAGGGAACAAGAAAAAGTCACAGGGGGGCAGATCTGGGGAATACGGTGGCTGCGCGCGCGGCATCATTAGTGTGTTGTTTTTGGCCAAAAAGTCGCGCACAAGCAACGATGTGTGAGCAGGGGCGTTATCGTGGTGCAAAAGTCAATTTTTGTTCTTCCACAAATCCGGGCGTTTCTGGCGGATTGCTTCGCGCAAATTGCGCATAACTTGCAGGTAATATTCCTTATTGACCGTTCTACCCTGTGGCAAGAACTGTCAGCAAAACTTTCACATTCGACCGAACTTGGCGCGCTTTTTTCGGTCTTGGTTCGTGCGGCAGCTTCCATTGAGATGATTGAGCTTTGGTTTCCACGTCATAACCATAAACCCACGCTTCGTCACCAGTTATGACCCTCTGGAGCAAATTTGGGTCGTCGCGGACAGAGTCCAACATCTCATTAGCAATGTTCATGCGATGCTGTTTTTGGTCGCGATTGAACAATTTTGGTACGAATTTCGCGGCGACCCGTCTCATGCCCAAATCATTGATAAAAATCGAATGGCACGAGCCAATCGATATGTTTAGGTCCTCAGCAACTTCTCTAACGGTGATTCGACGATTGGCCAATATCATTTTCTCCACTTCATTAATTTTTTCGTCTGTTGTTGAAGTGTTCGGGCGTCTGGCACGCCCTTCGTCGTTCATATCTTCTCGGCCTTCTGAGAACATTTTGTACCACCGATAAACGTTGCTTCGGTCCAAGGTAGCTTCTCCATATGCCACAGTCAACATTCGGAATGCATCCGCGCACTTAATTTCGTTTTTCACACAAAATTTGATACAGGTTCTTTGATCCATTTTTTAATAGGTAAAAATCGAAGACGATCCAAAACACCTGCAAGCAAAGCAGCTGTCAACAATTAAGTGAACATTCAAAATGGCCGAGCTTGTCGGCATAAGTGAGAGACATGAGTACCAACATAAAGCCACAAAAAGATCGAAATTCGAATATACGTAACAAGCGAAAATTCAAAATTCGCGATACTTTTTTAACACACCTCGTATATCTTGGTTGTTTGGAATATATAGGAGTTTCAGCTATGCTTCCTTCCTGCGGTGTATAAGACCGTTGGTATTAAGCTGTATGTTTGTTCATGTGTAGTAAACCCCATAGAGATTCTCTCTTGATCATACTTATTCTTTATTAATATAAAAACTTCACCAAGTCCGTAAAACACCAATTAAGATTGACTTTGATTGTTGACCTGTTTTTTGATTGTGTCATTCTAAATGAATTTTTCCAGTCAGCAATTTTCGCTGTATGAGAACTCTACACGCCAATGAATTGGCGAAATTTATTTATTTTACAAATTTATATTGTGTCGAATTCTTGGTTGGAAGTTGGTTTGGAACAAATACATCAACCAATTGTTTATTTATTTAATTCCCGATGTTTCTGTAACTCGCCTTCACTCTCCTCAGAGGAATATTTATTTTGATTCCTATTTCTACTTATATACATACCCGATTTTCTAAACTATATGTAAATATCTGAGTGTATTCAGATATGTGACGTTTTACATGTTCTTTAGGAAATCGTGTACGTCATAAGTAGAAATAGGATTCAAAATAATCAATCCTCTTAGGAGAGTAACAGAATCACTCAAATGTCGAGAATATAATGAACTAGCCGAATGACCCGGGCAACACCCGGGGTTTACCCGATTAAATGCCTTTATTCAAATAATATTCGTTACAATTATAAATTGGCGCCGTGGATGTCATTCTTGTGAAACGTCCCGCTCCAAACTTTGTGTCTGAGAAGTGATATTTTTATAAAGAGATGATCTGGCTTTGTGTCTTCTGCTCGAATGAATGTTTCTCTGTTAGAATTTTGATCCTGCATACTAAAAATGAACTAGCTTCACCCCTGGTCTCTGCTTTTTGGAATTTTTCCGGATATAATTTTGTATCTGATAATCAAATATGATACAGCAATATTGTCATCATCATTTTCTGAATAAAAACAACTACTTTTTTCCCAGAACCTGTCAATTTATTTTTCTTGACTAAAATCCGAAAAATATATTTTCCAGATTTTCTCTATGTTCTGTTAAAACACGTTTTACATGTTCATTAGGTCAGCTGATATTACCTCCTATCTTCACCGCTAGAGGCGCTGCTTGCGAGCGAAAGGGCAAATTTGCAACGCAATTTGCAAATAACTTGTATACATACTTTTATACTTGTGTACATAGACCATAAATCTGTACATAGACAGGAAAAGCACATATATTTTAATAATATAAATGAGTTTTAAAAATTGTAAAAAAAAAAAAATGCATCGGCCGGGAATCGAACCCGGGGCGCCCGCGTGGCAGGCGAGCATTCTACCACTGAACCAAAAGCAAACGGTGACAGAATTGTTGATGACTCTGATACTTTTTTATTTTATTATTATCATCGTCACAATGGGGGCGCTGCTTGCGAGTTAAATCTACAAATCTGCAAATAACTCTAAGGATATTCAAGATATTCATGAAATTATTTTTCAAAAACCTTCCCGGTGATATACCTAATAATATCCCAAAATTTCACGGCGATTGGATGTATGGTTTTTGAATCTATAGAGTACAGACAAACAGACAGACATTCAATTTTATATATATAGACTAGCGGACGTACCCGGCTTCGCCCGAGGTTTTACCCGAGTAAAGGTTTGTCTAACGAACATTTGCCCGTGTTTTACCCGAGTAAAGGTTTGTCTAAAGAATCTCTCGATAAAGTGAACATTTTTTCCCGGTCCCTTGAAAAATACTCGATAAGTTGAATAAATTCAATATTAATCGGTACCCGAGTAAAGGTCTGTCTAACGAACATTTGTTAAAACAATTCTCTATAGACTTATAAAAAGAAATAGATATATTTTGATAATTTGAAACTGATAAAGTGATCATTTTTTCCCGGTCCCTGTGTGCCGTGTCATTCTGAATTTTGTCTTTCCTAATTTTCTACAATACAAAATAATCGTTTTATCTAGTGAACATTTTTTCCCGGTCCCTTGAAAAATACTCGATAAGGTTGAATAAATTCATGGTCGTTTATGGAAGATGGACGAAGTTCCCGGAGGTCATCTTGGGCAAGCTCCCGCGAGGCTTTTTTTCTTGTCTACTTGGCATAGCTGTGTCACCAACTCTGCCCTGATTGGTCGGTGGGTACTTTGACTGTCGGCCGGCGGCCGGGCGAATCCATTCTCGCACGGGGTCTGCCCCACTCCAAACTTTTGGCAAAGCACTTTCTAATTAAAGATTATTGTCTTAAATAATCTTTAAGAACAAAAAGTATAATAATTGAACGATAGGAAATTATAGTAAATAATTATACTAAACTAAATGATGTAAAAATAATTATACAAAAAATTTGAAATAAGTTTTAGAAAAGTTATCGTTAAGTCCACGGGAAAAGATGTAGCCAAAACAAATAGGTTTTTAACAGTGACACGTGAGCACCCGCCTCGAGCCGCGCTCCTCTCTCCTAACATTACTCCCCCTCTTGAAAAAGCCTATCTCCGTCTCAATGGTGGCGCTGCTTGCGAGTTAAAGCTACAAATCTGCAGATAACTCTAAGGATATTAAAGATATTCAAGATATTATTTTTCGTAAACCTTTCCGGGGATATGCCTAATAATATCCCGAAATTTCACGGCGATTGGATGTATGTTTTTTGAATCCATAGAGGACACACACACAGACAGACACACAGACATTCATTTTTATATATATATAGATTGGTAAATATAAGTATAGTTTTTTTAATTTAATTTTGTTGTTTCATTCTGAGTGCTCACAAGGATGATATTTTAAAATTATGGAAAGAAAAAAGAAAGCAATAAATGTGAGTTTCACGATTTTTTTCATAAAGATTATGTCGATAAAATGGGAAACAAGAAACTGTGCAAGAAGGCAGCCAATATCAGAGACACAAGGATTGAAATTTAATACTGAATAAGAAGACCACAGACTTGCCTAGAATTGCGGCTTTAATTTATGAATAAATAAATTCATTTTTTTTACACATTATAGAGATATAGTTCTTGGTCTCTTGATTGTGTAATGGTAAATTTTACAGCGTAAGAATAGTTAAGATTTTCTATGTTAAACTATTTTAAGATAGGTTTTTATAATTGTTCTTGCGGACTATATTATTCCATTTATTTTGTAACGATATATGTTTAGTTATTTAATAGCCATTACAAAGAATAAATATTGTCACGTTATACAGAATTATAAAAGACAAACTTCAGGATTATAATATGATACATAGCACGCCATCTGTTATGAATATTTGAAACTATTATAGACGTGTATGATTCTTTTGAAAATTAAGCAATTTCTACTGTCCTTACTGATTTTTCCATTACAGTAAGGGCAGTAGAATTTTTTAATTTTAAAAAGAATCATACGCGTCTATAATAGTTTCGAATATACACACACACACACACAAAAGCCTTTATTAAGACACACAGGTCTTACAGAGGATTCTCCTTGGGGTTACAAGACGGAGAAACCTATGAAAGTGGGAAATATACAAAGGGGTAAAAATGGAGAAAAATTATATACATATGGTAAATATATACAGATTATTATTTGAATATTCCTATGGAAAATAAGAAAAATATTTTTGGAAATATGGATGGAAGAAGTGAAGAGCGAAAAGAGGAAAGAAAACAGGTATTTACATATGGAACATACATATAATGGAACAAGTCAATTTAAGCTCTTCTGCTCACACAGCACAGGTGGACCATGGCTTTTTTCAAGAAATCTTTAAGAGATTTTCCAGGAAAATCCGAGTGTTCAGAGAGTTTCGAATATTCATAAACTTCAGAATAACACAACATAAATAAGTCGGTGGATGAGAGGGTAACACGCTCGATTCCCGACAGTCATGAACCGGGATTGAATCCCGCGTTAAAATTTGTTTAATATGTGATAACCTTCACATATTATTCATTGTTCAATTATCATGAACTAGGTTGCTCTTGCTGAGCGGTACCTATTAATGTGATTTGAACCAGAATAACACAGCAATTTATTTAAAACACAAGCATAAACTAAAATTTGTCCAAAGGAAGTTTATTCAATGAGTTTGGTATAAAACAAACTGAGGCCACCAGGTGTTGACATGGAGGATCCTAAATTGGTGGAATCAACAAAGTCTCATCTGCGAGCAAAGTTGTTCTCCATTGCGCGGCCTGATCTCTGGATCTTGAACATGTTCTGTTTGATGCGGCCTTCCACGGAACTCCTCTCTATGGCCTTGTTCAGCAGCGGCGTGATGAACTTGGCTTCCTTTGTCTTCTTGTTCTTGCGGTCTTCCTCCTCATCTTGTTGGCGGTATTTGGTGACCTGGGCGGCTCTCTGTTCCTCCCTCCACTTGGCGTCTGCCAGCATCTGCTCCCGGAGTTTCTCCATCTCCTCCGCACTCTTCTTGCTGCCTCTCCTGTCAGGAGTGGGTTCCCTCTGGGGTTTGCCCCGGGCCTGGTATGGGTTCTTCCTGGGGTCAACCACAGGTCTGCTGAAGGACTTGGAGGTCACAATGAGTCCATATTTCCTCTCTCTGGCCGACCTCTCATCCTCACTGCCGTCATCAGAGAAGGAGTGGGCTCTCTTGCGGTGGTTGTCCGGGGAGCGATGGCGGTGGGATGATGGCGGGGAGGTGGCTTTCTTTTTGTGCTGGACTTCTGGCTCACTGCTGCTGGACCTCCGGGACCTCTTATTCTTTTATTCTTCTTGTGGGATTTCCCATTGACTGAGTTCTGGAGCAGCTGATAGAGCTGCTTCATCTTGATGGGGTTACTGACCAGGAGCTTCTTCTTCTCTTGTTCCTGTTTCCTTATCTGGAAGAGAGGATCCTCTCTGATCTTGTTGACCATGTCCACGGAGATGTTGCTGGCGGCACTGTCCTGCTTCAGTAGGTTGCCCAGGTAGTTCTCATCAAGGGTGTTCATGGCCTCCCCAGTCTCCAGATGCTGGATGACCTCGAAGGTCTTGTCCACGGAGCGGCCCATGAGGTACTCTTCCTTGTCCACCAGGGCACTGGGGCCTTGGTACATCCAGTCCAGCTTCTCTGTGCGTTTTCTGATGACACCTTGATTCTCTGCAAAGTTCCTCATCTCCTCCTTGGCTCGCTCCTCCGCCAGTTCCCGCTGTAGCTGCTCGATCTTCTTCTTCTCCGCCTCGTGCTTCTGCTCGGGATTCCACACCCGCTCCATGTTGCGGAGGGGTGCCATGACTTCTTTAAGTTCAAGTCACCTCCTCCCATTTTTAACTAAATAAAATTATGATTTGATTTTTAAAAATTGTTATATATTAAACTAGCAGATGTGTACCCGGCTTCGCCCGGGTTTTATCTGAGTGAAAGTTTGCCTAACGAATATTATTGAAAATAATTTTCCGGAACATAGACTATTATGATAATAATGATAATAATATTCATTACATTATATTTTTTATTATATATTTATATAATACGAATGGCCCGGGCAACGCCCAGGTTTTACCCGAGTGCGTATATATTTTAAAAACGTTTTATTTCAAATACTATTCGTTACAATTATAAATTGGCGCCATGGATGTCACTCTTGTGAAACGTCCCGTTCCAAACTGTGTGTTTTTAAAATGTTTTAATTAAAATACTATTCGTTACAATTATAAATTTGAACGATAGGCTCATTATTTCTTTATACCGTTATTATACCGTTATATTATATATATTATATTTATTATATATATATTACACTTATTTGTTTTCTTGGCCGACTGTTTTACATATGGTGTTATCTTAAAATTGCTTGTTTTGAATATTTTTTAGATTGAGATTATTAGCTAGTATGTAAAAAAATTAACTCTGTTGAAATTTAATTTTGTATTTATATATAAATAAAATTAACTCTGTTGATTTTTTTTTGTATTTAATCGATAACAGCGAAGTTACGCATGTTAATGTTAGTGTTGGGCCAGATTTTCACAAAAACAGACCCAACAATGATGTAAACATTTACATCATATATGCACAGTGTCTTGCCGAAGTGTTGTTGTCCAGATGGAGAATCCCACAACGATGGCCGACGATGCTCTAAAGGTCAAAGCAGGGGAGGACGCCCAATCGGAGGTGACACTGGTGGTGCCCTGACCCAGATACCGGCCAACCCTCCAGAGAAGGACAACAACGAGGCGGATTGGAAAATGAAAAACTGGAGGCAGCCCTGGGCGTGTATCCCGAGACCCGCTGTAGAAAGATGGAGAATTCCCCAACGAGGAATCTCAACGATGCTTTAAAGACCAAAGCCGGGGGAGACGCCCAGCTGGAGATGACATTGGCCCTGTCTAAGTATCCCGAAGCCCCGATGCAGACAGGCCCAGAGGAGGATGTGCAAACCATATGTGAATATTATGTAAATTATGTAAATATGTGAATTCGTCAATCACCCTTTTATATGCAAAATGAGATGTCCAAAATTTTATTACCATTCAGGGAAATTTCTAAAGTCATTTTTATTCTAAAATGAATAAAACCAATTAAATACATACCCAGATAAATTGGGCATATTTCTTTGCTTTAAAATTTCTTAAGGAAAAGATTACTATATAAATTTTAAGGGATAGACGTGTTATATTTTATCATTTTTTATTATTATCTCAAACTTTTCTTTTAATAAGAAGAAGTTTAATTTTGAATTTCTTAAGGAAGAAATTACTATACGAAATTTTCATGAGTAGGATATGTTATATTTTATCATTTATTAATAACTCAAATTTTTCTTTCAATAAGAAGGGGTTTATTTTTTAAATTTCTTAAAGAAGAAATTATTATAAATTTCGCAAAAGGATAAGCATTTATATTTTATTTATTATTCCAATTTAAAAAAAAAGGAGGAATAATAATATTTTTATTATTTTTAAATATATTCTAAGAATATTAAAATAATTATTTTTTTTTACTCTGTAGGAAGATGACAATTTTCTTTGGGGGCGCTGTTTTTTAAAATAGAGTTCAGTTTGGACGAGGTGCGCGACCTGACGGGGAGGTCCGGGGCGATGGGGTTGCCAAGACAAATTTGGGGATGGTATGTAGAGAAGATAATGGTAAGTCCGAATACATTAATAGAATTTAATGTGTAGGCCTAATGAGATTCGTTTGTAAAAGAATAGTAATAGTTCTAATTGGTAATAATTTTGTGGTAAACTCTACTATATAATATATATATAGTGAATAGAGATTTTGGCCTATATGGTTTTTGCAAAATATTCGTCATCTTTATTAATCCATTTCTTTAGAGGTGGTATCTTGACTGAATTACCAAGTCGCATATTCCCAAATCATTTTTTATATAGGAAGTTTTATAATTTTGTTAAAAATAATTTTAAGCCCACTCATGTTTGTCTACAAATGAAAGCTTGTAAATTCCACCGAGGTAAATAAAAATTAATGTTTTAATATTTTTAAGTGTGTTGGTAATACTTTATCCTTAATTAAATACAAATCATGTGTGAATCCTTGGTGTGTGCTATATTTCTTTTTGTGTATGTATCTAAGTTTAATCTACTGTGGTAGACAATTACAAATTGTTATTATTGCTGAGCTAAACCAGGTTTAAGGTCGAGATGTCCTCAAATAGGACATAAGAAACGATCCAACATTAGGGAAAAATATTTTGATGTTAAGCAAAACCTGCTCCATCTCGTTTTACATAAATGTTGAAAATTTGGTCGAAATTGATGCATTGTAACGAAAGTTTTTAGTGAACAACACTTATGAAATTTGCATTTTATTAATATAGATTACACCTATCCCCCGATTTACACGGTAGATACGTTCCTGAGAAAAACGTGTAAATCGGTGGATAGGTGTACACAGAAATAAAAATAAAATGCATTGACAGGTTAAAATATGTAGTCAGCACATAAGCTCGGGATTCCTCGTGAGATGTGTACACAGCGCATGTGTTCAATCACAGTAGCATTTAGTATAGTGCGATAAAAACAACAAAAAAAACTTATTTGGAAAACCGTGTAAAAGCGAAATCGTGTAAAAAAGGTACCGTCAAAAAAACATTTTATAAACAACTCGTTAAGTTTACAAACAAACTAAAAAAGCCATAAACTAAATTTGATAAAATATAGGAGAAATAATGAAGGAAGTTTACAGAGTAGCAACAATTAAATATCAAAATTAATAATCTGTTTATAAAATAATAAATATTTCGCTACAATATAATTAAGACTACGATGCACTAGCCCGCCATTTGTCATGAAAATTATAAACTATTATAGACGCGTAAGATTATTTTTGATTATTAAACAATTTCTACTGTCCTTACTTCAATATGGAAAAATTAATGAGAGGACCTGGCTCATTTGTGGTGAGCCCTCCTAGAAGTTTGGTAATGGTAGATTAAACTGGCGAAACCGCTGGGAGGGTTTACCACTAATGAGCCAGACCCTCCCATTAATTTTTCGATTGCAGTAAGGCTAGTAGAAATTGTTTAATTTCAAAAAGAATCATACACGTCTATAATAGTTTCGAATTTTCAGCCCTCCCATTAATTTTTCCATTGCAGTAAGGGCAGTAGAAATTGTTTAATTTCAAAAAGAATCTTACGCGTCTATAATAGTTTCTAATTTTCATAATTAAGATTAGGTAATAAAATACTTAACTGGAATCGGTGTCATGGGGCTCAAAATTCCCGTGCCCTCAGGAGATACCTTTCTTTGCTTTTGAAGAATTGGAGATCCTCGGCTATATAACGAGCAAACATGGTATAAAACCCGCGGAACATAACATCAAAGCTGTCAGAAATTTTCCTCGGCCCAAAAAGGTCAAAGAAGTACAATCCTTTTTGGGAATGTGTTCATATTATAGAAAATTTATCAAAGACTTTTCAAAAATTGCTGACCCTTTGACCAACCTTATAAAAAAAAGTGTATCATTTACCTGGACAGAAAGACAAGAGGAAGCGTTTCAAATCCTAAAAACAGCACTATTAAGTCCACCAATTTTAGGTCACTTCAATCCAAATGCACCTACTTATGTTCATACTGATGCGTCCAACATCGGCATAGGTGCAACACTTGTCCAAGACATCGGTGGTGAAGAGAAGGTGATCTCATACTTGAGTCGTACCCTAAGTAAAGCGGAGCAAAATTATTCAACCACTGAAAAAGAATGTCTGGCCGTTGTCTGGTCAATGTCAAAATTACGACCCTACCTTTATGGAAGACACTTTAAAATAGTAACAGACCATCACGCCTTATGCTGGCTCAAAAACTTGAAGGATCCAACAGGTCGATTGGCAAGATGGGCATTGAAAATTCAAGAATATGACTTCGATATAATACATAAATCGGGAAAGAAGCATCTGGACGCCGATGGCTTATCTAGGGGGCCCTTACCAGAAACTGATTGGGATGAGGATTTTGAAAGGCTATTTTTAAATCAAATAACAGACGAAGAGGATAAATTTATCGAAAGTGTTAAGAAAAACCTTAATGGAAGCAGGCGATCAATTGCGCAAAACTTTAAAGAAGAAGATGGATGCCTCTTTAAGAAAAACCCGAACCCTGAAGGCAGGGCGTGGTTGCTTGTGATTCCAGAGAATAAAAAGAGAGAAATTATGAAAGAATATCACAATCATATGTCGAATGGTCATCTGGGCGTCGCCAGAACCATGTACCGAATAAAGAGTAAATACTTTTGGCCATCCATGCTAAAGGATGTCTCAGAATTCGTTAAGACGTGTCACCTTTGCCAAAGTAGGAAAGGCTCAAACCAATTACCTTCTGGACTACTACAGCCCATCCCCCCAGCCAACTTTCCTTTCGAAAGAATTGGAATTGACTTTGTTGGTCCACTACCATCTACGAAAAACAGGAAAAAATGGATAATCGTGCTGACGGACTACTACACTAGATATGCAGAAACAAGAGCAGTCTCGGAAGCAACAGTGTAAGAAGTTTCAAAATTTCTAGTAGAGGATATTTTTCTTCGGCACGGAGCCCCACAATATCTTATTAGTGACAGAGGCTCTCAATTTACCAGTAATTTAATGAAAGAGGTGATGAAAACGTGCAAGATTAAACATTGCTTCACAACGAGCTATCATCCCCAGACTAATGGATTGACAGAGCGGTTGAATAGAACATTGATCAATATGCTCAGTATGTATGTGAACACTGATCAGAAAAATTGGGACGAAATACTCCCATTCATCACTCACGCTTACAATACTACAATTCAGGAAACCACAGGATATTCTCCCTTTTTCCTGATGTTTGGAAGAGAACCCACGTCTCTTTTGGACGACAGGAATATCTCGGTGGACATTGACAAAGATGATTATGATGAATACATAAAACATCACTTAGACAAAATAAACAGAACAAGAAAATTAGTTATTAACAACACAATAAAGACTCAAGAAAGAATGAAAAAGAACTATGACAAGAAACACATGGAAAGAAGCTACGAACCAGGAGAATTAGTAGCAGTTTGGACACCAATTAGGAAAATAGGAAAGTGTGAGAAACTACTGAGAAAATATTTTGGCCCATATAGAATATTAAAGAAGCTGTCTAACGTAAATTACTTAATTGAGCCAAAAGATAATCCTGGCCAAGACCCATTGATTGTCCATGTCTCAAGACTCAAACCCTATTTTGAGAGAATTGATGAGGTAACTCACGAGGACGTGACGACCTCTGGAGAGGGGGAAGTGTTACATCATGATTAATGGCGTATTTCTTATATCATTTTTAATATATTTGAAATTTAAATTATATATTTATTTATTTTTATATAAAATATTCTATGATATTTATTTAAAACACAGATTATTTAGATTGTCATCATTTGTATTTAGGTACACGTGTGACTTCACTGCTCTCTTTGATGTGAGAAAATAAATAAAGGATTCTGGGTGCTACTTAAAGAAGACTTATCTCATTATTCCCTTTTATAAATTTGTAGGATGGTTGAAACACGCTCTGGTAAGATGCAAGACCCAGCACAGGAGAGAATCCAGGCTGAAGAGTCTGGCAAGCCGCAACCTGGTGCAACAATTGGTTACCTTTCAACCTCAGCATGGAACTTCTCGGTCAACTGGTTCAACTCAGTAATCAAAACAGAACGCGAGTAAAAGCGCTCAATATAACAAAACACTATAAGGGAATGACAATACATCCAGATGGCACAAGAACCTATAGGGCATGCAACAACCGTCCTGGTGTGGAACTAACACCTACTCACATATTCTCATGCCCAGCAATGGCCGCAGCTTTGCAGAAAATTGACATAGACCCAGAGCAGTAGCCTTACACACACAAGATAGTGGACATTGCTGCTGATGTGATAGAGAGATGCATGGAAACATCTGAAGCTCTTCTTTGGACACGACAACAACAACTAGTTCATACTGATGAGCTGGACTCCCAAGGTAGTTGGCGCTCTGTGCTCACTGGGTTATAAACATTTCTTTCTTAGGTAACAAATAAGAGGGGGAAATTGAATTATGGCTCAATTAACGCGGATCCTCTACGAGTAGCATGAAGCCGCGCTTGGCTTCCAGGATCTGCAAATGTCACGAATTCATTACTGGTCTCTATTTGCCATGTCCTGAACAACAACTTACCGTGTGATAGCTGGGTATTATTCACACTATTTTATGAGATGGTTGAATTTTATTCGTGATATATAATAATACTAATTTATATTATAGTATGGGGGTCGGTGGAAGGCTGGTTAAACCGTTTGGTATTCGACCACTACGACCCGGGTTCGATTCCCGCATTGGACACTTTTTTCTGATTAAAAAATGCTCCAATGACCCCCGATTCTTGCAAAATTCTAACCCCACCAGCATGTGCAAGTAACCAAACGGGGCTCTGTATTTCCAAAAATACATTTCGACAATTTTAATTTCATGTTGTACTGTCTTAATTTGTCAAAAACTTTACTAAGAAGCTCTATGTGCTCTTGCCATGTTTTCGTGTACACCAATATGTCATCTTGGAAAGAGCAAGTTCCTTTCCATAATAATCCACCTAGAATATGTTGGATTATCCTTTGAAACGTTGAAGCAGCATTTTTTAAACCAAATGGCATCACTAAAAACTCATAATGACCATCGTTTGTGACAAATGCAGTTTTTTGAATAGACTGCGGGTCCATTTCGATCTGCCAATAACCCCATGCAACATCAAGGGTAGAGAAGAATCTGGATCCATGCAATCGATCAAACATGTCCTGTATGTGAAGTAGGGGTTGCCTGTCATCCAGTGTGATCTCATTAAGACGTCTGTAATCAATGCACATCCTTTTATTTCCATCCTTCTTGGGAACCATAACAACAGGAAATGTCCAAGGAGAATCTGAAGTTCTTATTAACTTGTGTTCGAGAAGTTCTTTAACTTGTTCAGCTATCTCTTCATACTCTTTTAGAGGACGACGATAGGGTCTAAGAGAAATTGGTTGTTCACTTTTCGTGATGATCTTATGTTGTAATGCTGAGACAATTGGATTTGCGTTGTATGAACCAAATCTTTGAATCAACTTTTCCTTTACAACTTCCCATCTTTTTATTGCAGGATTTGAAATAATCTCGTCTGCATACCATTCAAGTGCTGAATCTGTCAAGTAGTACATAAGATTTTTGATTTTTTCATCTTCCTTTAAAGAATTATTTTCAAAATCATATAATTTGATCCATGACTCAGGCCTAATTGCCGACTTCGAGCCGTTGAATTTTTGCAACCGGTTGTTTGGATTTTCCGCCATTTTTTCTTTCCGTATCCTGTCGGCTGCGCCAAATGCCACGTTTTTATTTTTAAAACGCTAAATTTCTGTTTTGTAAAACTTTAATTTTAAATTTCATTATTTTAAAAGTGAAATGTTTGTTAATGGAATAGACATTTTATCTAAACTCATTTTTTTTATTGCCACTTTCTTTTACAAGCCATTTGTTTTTTATATCTATTTTTACATATCGTTTTTATTGAGTTTTTACTAATTTTGCATGTACATCATTGACTTTTAATGAATGAGAAAAAGAAATTGAAAATAAACATATGAAAAATTAAAGTAACATTTTAAAGGAATTTATGTACAATTGAAAATTGTTTTTTGTAACGTCTCAATATATATATATACATGTTGTAATATATTCCAATATATATCTGTGGCGTCGGGACGTTTACCTTTTGGGATTGATGGGTTGAGTTGATTGGTGATTGATTGAATTGATGGGCGCAGTCGTTTGGCTGAAGTGATAAGGTATTCACAAGGGAAAATAACGAAGACACAGAGTTTGGATTGAAAAAGGCAAGCGATCTAGGGAGAAAGGGGTTGAAGCTAGTTGCGGAGTTGGCTATTAACTCAGGCTGTTCACATTATTGATGGTGGGACTTATCTGAGGGTTGAGAAGATGGGGGTTGGCTCCTAACTTGTTCCTTGGTCGGTCCAGGTGTTAACTCGATGCTGTCCAGGTCCCAACTGACTAAACCCAGTACGCGATTTAACACGAAAACTATTCAGGGTTTTGATTGGCTGGTGTTTGAGACGTGTAAGCTTTCTATTGGTTCCTAGCTAATTCCTATTCTCTGGTTGGGTCTTTGCTATCCCTTTGTTCTCGGACTTGTTCTGACCTGATCCAGGAAATACTAGGTTCTTGAACCCAGTTTTATGAGTTCCTGGATAATAAAACCTGCTAATGATTGCTTCCTCTTTGATGGCCTTTCTCTAAATCTTTCTCCCAGATTTCTAAGCCTTGTTTTTATTAAAATCTTTTAAAACATACATTGCATACATATTGTGGTGGGATTACATCCAGTTATGTACAAATTATGACAGATGCGCCCCCTACATGTGAAGAATTCAAGAAGGGGTAAACCTGAGTGAGTTCTGTAAAGGGAAAAAATAATTTTTGTGGGAAAATTAGTTGTGGTTATAGAGAGGCTATATACAGCATTGGTAGTGATATAAGAGATAAAAGAGAATGGTTATATATGATTCTTCCTTCTAATTTGTCGAAATCCGCAAACCGTTTACCATGAAAAGAGAATGGTGTTGAGGATATATTGTAGGCGCCATCCCGACCAGAGAGCCACAGATAAACAGATTATAAACGCACAGAATATAGAATCCGAGCTCCCCAGTAGAAGGAATACCCGGAAGACGACGGTACTCTCTGTTATATGTGTTGTTCACTATTATGATTTTGTTTTAATAAACGCTACTAAATTATTTCATTGGATCCTCTCTTTCTTTTTCCCAGTAAGAAACGCCTACGGAAGCCAACAGAAATTCAGAAGTGGGATAGTCCTGAAGAAAATTGAAGATTCACTGGAATAATTTGGAAACGAGAAGGACGTGGCGCGGTGACCGATCAACGTAAGAGGAGTTGCATGGTATGTACGAAATTTAATTACCTATTCCTAAAAGTATTATTACAAGTCACCTCGACAAAAGTATTATCGCAAAGTATCGCGGTAAAAGTATTATTACAAGTCACCTCGACAAAAGTATTATCGCAAAGTATCGCGGTAAAAGTATTATTGCAAGTCATCTCGATAAAAGTATTATCGCAAAGTATCGCGGTAAAAGTATTATTGCAAAATCATCTCGATAAAAAGTATTATCGCAAAGTATCGCGGTAAAAAGAAAAAAAAGTATTGTCTCAAAATTTCTAAAGAAAAGTTGATTTCGTTTAAAGAAATAATTGAAACAGTACGTATCTGGTTTAGTCAGTTTTATTTGTTTATTTTAAAATTTTTTGCTTTGTTTATTTTTCCTTTTGAAAAACATGACTTATTTAGCGAAAGTAAGGAAATGCGATTTGAGCAAGTTGGCGTATGAACTCGGCGAGGTAGTACCGCCAGAGAGCAGGATCGTCGACTTAAAACACCTTATTTTGAATAGCCAATCTTACGAAGAAGAGTTCGCAAAGCAACTGTTGGAGACTCTGATCGAGGATCGGGAACGAATCGAGGAGCGGGAACGAATCGAAGATCGGAAACGAATCGAGGATCGGGAACGAATCGAACGGGAACGAAAAGAACAAATGGTAATAGAATTCGAGCTTGAGAAGCTGCGCATCCAGACTACACGCGGAAATAACGATACGTCTCGAAGTACCAGCAATGACGCACATTACGAGATACGTAAACTGATGCCCAAGTACGAGTCGAAGGACAATGATTTGAGTTTTTACCTAATTCTTTTCGAAAGACAGGCAAAGCGACTAGGATTGGATGAAGACCAATGGGCGTTCAGCCTCCTAGGATTGCTACCTTACGAAATGACTCAATTAATCGCTCGGGAGACAGAAGAACAAAGCGGCGATTATAGGTTCGTGAAAAGGTTGCTCCTAAAACGGTACAAGTTGAGTCCCGAACAATTCAGACAAAAATTCGAGAAGCACGAGAGATCTCAAAAGGGTTCCTGGAGAGACTTCGCTTTCGAATTGCGAGGATATTTCAACGAATGGATCGAAGGAATGAACGTGGAAAATTTCGACGCCCTAAAGGATTTGTCCGTCACTAACCAGCTAAAGAAAAAAGTTCCAAATGTGCTGCGTAATCATCTCATTGACGATTGGACCAAGTTAAACAACCCAGATGAGTTGGCGGATAAACTGGACGAGTACGAAAATGTTCGCACCGAGATGGGACCTCCGCATTGGAATGCGAAACACCTCATACCACCGTCGTTTCAGCAGAAATCTGCGAGATTCCCCAACCAAAGCGAAGTTAAAGAGACTAAACAAGGAACGAATGTTTCGGGTCAAGACGCTGCAAGGAACGAAATCAGTGAAACGTACCCTAACACCTTGAGGAGAATGGTCAACCGTACGATCAGAAACGACAAGGGAGAACTGAAGTGCTTCAACTGCAATCAGTTTGGACACATTGCCAGAGACTGCCCAGCACCCAGGACTACGTTGACATGCCGAGGATGTGGTCAAACGGGACACAAGGAAAGGAATTGCACAAGACCCAAAGAAGGACTAAAAGTAGCCAACCTGGAAGTCGAAGGACTGGAGACTGTCCCGCCAGATGTATATTTGAAGGATGTCAAGATCGACAACAAGGAAACCGTGAAGGCAATGATAGACACCGGGAGCAGCAGTTGTCTAATGAGAGAATCGGTCGCAAGGAGGATCAGCGTCGTCATCGAACCAGACTCGACTAGTCTGTACGGCATCGGTAACCAGACTGCACCAGCTGCCAGGACCGTTGGGAAGACGACAGTCGACCTGGAGATTGATGGCATCGTCGGAAGGGAAATCACTGTATTCATTGTCAACGATGATGCCCAACCCTATGACCTATTAATTGGAAGAACATGGACAGATCTGCCCTACGTATCCTTCGCCAGAATTGGTAAAAACTTGCATATTGGCTATTCATCCGAATTTCCGTTTGCTAATCTGCAAGAAGAAATCAAGTCGCGTCGCATCGAACTGAGAGCAACCGAAACTGTTCAGTTGGAGAGCGACTCCATTAACTTTACAAGTGCAATCACAGACGAGGTAAAGGACGGATATGTATTGTTCACAGGAGTAGATGACGCCTGTGTCGATTCCCTATTGGAAGTGGTCGATGGAAAGACGACCGTACCCATCATCTCAGCTGGCAAGGGCAAGTTGAGAGTAAGGAAGAACCAATGTGTAGGGCGAGTTGAACTACTGAACCTTGATGATATTGTTGTTAACCTGGACGTCGCAGAGGATTCGTTTCAGACTAAAAATGAAGAGAAGAGGGAAGGACAAGACCAAATGAAACGTAAGCGCCCCATACTGCCTGAGGACATCAACGTCAATCATTCGCTGACTTCGAAAGAGAGACAAGAAATCCTAGATGTAGTAAACGAGTATAGAGACTGTTTCGCTCTTGGCATGGAGGAATTAGGGTGCACCGATGTCACCAAGATAGACATTAAGGAGGTTGATGGAAGCAAGCCAGTCTGTCTGAGACCGTATAAGACGACTGCAAGTGAACGCGAAGCAATCAGGGAGATTGTCAGAGAGTGGAAGGACAATGGAATAGTCACGGAAACTAGATCACCCTACGCTAGTCCCGTCCTACTTGTGAGGAAGAAAACTGGAGATCATCGTCTGGTGGTAGATTATAGGAGACTCAACATTCAAACAGTTAAGGACAAGTTCCCATTACCAAGGATAGACGACCTTCTGGAAGGCCTAAGGAATGCGAAATTCTTCACCACTCTGGACCTGGCGCATGGATATCTGCAGATACCACTGACCGATAAGGCAAAATTAAAGACAGCATTCATCACCCCAGATGATACAGGTCAATTCGAAAGGATGATATTTGGACTCGCCAACGCACCAGCTGAATTCCAAAGACTGATGCACACTGTTCTAGGTCCGCTGCTGAACAAGAAGGCATTCTGCTATCTCGACGACGTGATTATCCCGGCAAAGGATTGGCGGGAGATGATCGAAAGGTTGAGGGAAGTCCTCGAAAGAATAAGATCAGCGAAGTTGACACTGAAACCCTCCAAATGTGAGTTCGGAAGGAGGGAAGTTGAGTTCTTAGGGTATGTCATCAGTACAGGCGGACTTAAGCCAGGCCCAAGAAAGATCAAGACGATAGAAGAATTTCCAGAACCCAAGAATGTCCACGACATACGACGCTTTCTGGGACTGACGAACTTCTTCAGACGATTTGTAAAGGACTTCGCGAGGAAAGCAGAACCGCTAAGCAGACTTACGAAGAAAGGTTCACAATTTGAATGGAAGGAAGAACAGCGAAGGTCATTTGGAGGACTACGAAAGGATCTGGTCGAATATCCGGTACTAGCTCATTACAACCCTGAACTCAAGACAGAAGTACATTGCGATGCGAGTGCTGAGGGATTAGCAGGAATGGTGCTACAGATGGACGAAGACGGCAAATGGCGCTTGGTCTACTGTGTGAGCAAGAAGACAACAGAGGCCGAGAAGATGTACCACTCAAGCAAATTGGAGCTGATGGCGATAGTGTGGACCTTGGATCGACTACGTCAGTTCCTCGTAGGAATCAAGTTTACAGTGGTTACAGATTGCCAAGCACTGGTCTACATGAACGCGAAGAAGACTACAAATCCTCAGATAGCGCGATGGTACAATCTGATTCAGGAATACGATTTCGAAATTCGACATAAACCAGGGGAGAAGATGGCCCACGTAGACGGAATGAGTAGAGCTCCAGTCGACGACCCTAGAGACACGATGGAGGAAATCGTGGAGAAAAACCTTGAAGTGTGCCTCACAATCACACTGGAAGAACAAATCTTGATGATTCAGCATTCCGACCCTGAATTGAGAGACCTGATCCAGATCTTTCGAAAGGACCCGTGTGATAGGACAGTAGGAGAACAAAATAGAATTAACGACTACAGCTACAAAGGAGGCAGACTTTTCCGCATGGTGAAAAATGGAGAAGAGGAACGAGCCCTGTATGTTATACCCAAAAGTATGAGGAAAAGCTTAGTTGTCAAATTCCATGATCTAATGGGACATTTTGCGACTGATAGGACTGTCAACAAAATTAAGGAATTGTACTGGTTTCCTTCAATGAAGAGGTACGTTCGACGCCATGTGGCTATGTGTCTCGAGTGTCTATTTAACAAAGTTCCCGGTGGAAAACAACAAGGCTTCCTACATCCCATTAAGTCAGGCAAGAGACCGTTTTCCATCGTACACATGGACCACGTAGGCCCCTTCGTGAGAAGTACAAAAGGTAACCAGGAACTTTTAGTGATTGTCGATAATCTGACAAGATTTGTCCGATTAAGCCCTGTAAGGAATACATCGACGCAGAACGTCCTGAAGGTAATGAAAAGTTTTGTGAATGATTTCGGACTACCCGACAAGATCATCAGCGACAGAGGGTCATGTTTTACCTCAAGGCAATTTGAAGAATTCTGTCGAAGAAATGGAATACATCATACTCTGAACTCTACGAAACATCCGCAAGGGAACGGGATGGTCGAAAGAGTGAACCGAAAAGTATTGTCCACTATAGCAACCAGTATCGAGGATCCGCGACGGAAGGATTGGGACCTGAAGATCAAGGAGGTAGAGCGAGACCTGAACAATGCGGTGAACAAGACGACGAATAAAACACCGTTCGAAACACTCCACGGCTATTCCCCTCGATTCCACGATGGGATACTTAGAAGATTAGCCGACGAAGACGTGGACCCATGGACCGAGCCGGATAGAATTCAAGAGAGTGTGAGATCCCAAATTGAGAATAAACAAGAAATTATGAAGACATACTACGATAAGAAGAAGTGCCGTACAATCCAATTCGAAGTAGGAGAAATTGTAGTGATGAGGCATGTACCCAAAATGACGGGTGAACCAACCAAGGCACAACCCAAATATCGAGGACCTTTGATAATTACCGAGGTTCTGCCAAGCGACACGTATAGAGTGACTCAGTTAAGCGAAAGAACCAGTGGACGGTTCTACACGACAACGGCCCATATCAGTCAACTGAAGTCTTGGCACAGTGAAGAAGATGATTCAGCTACAGAAGAAAGTCCGGACGAGGAGCCAGAAGTAGAAGATACCCCCCGACGCAACCCAAGACGTTCCTGCAACGCAAGGTTCAATCGAGGACGATTGAAATCCAGGAATGGCCGAATTTAGGCGCCATCCCGACCAGAGAGCCACAGATAAACAGATTATAAACGCACAGAATATAGAATCCGAGCTCCCCAGTAGAAGGAATACCCGGAAGACGACGGTACTCTCTGTTATATGTGTTGTTCACTATTATGATTTTGTTTTAATAAACGCTACTAAATTATTTCATTGGATCCTCTCTTTCTTTTTCCCAGTAAGAAACGCCTACAGAAGCCAACAATATAGATTGCGTATAATTAATAGAAATCAAAAAATTTTTAACTGTAAGACATCAAAATGAATGCTATGGTACATAGTGGGGAAAAAAAGAAAAGACAATGCGCCTAAACGATATTCTACTCGAGATGAGGGACAAAATCGTGGGAATTCTACTAGGTCTTTTTTGCGAAATAAAAATAATAAAAAGTTGGAAGAAATCAAAGTGAATGCTTTGTTGCATGGTGAGAAAAAAGAAAAATGCCTAACCATATTCTACTCGAGATTGGGAATGAAATCGAGGGAGTTCTATTAGGGCTTTTGAGAAATCAAAAATAATATAAGTTGGAAGAAATCAAAGTGAATGCTTTGTTGCATGGTGAGAAAAAAAGAAAAATGCCTAACCATATTCTACTCGAGATTGGGAATGAAATCGAGGGAGTTCTATTAGGTCTTTTGAGAAATCAAAATAAAAAGTTGGAAGAAATCAAAGTGAATGCTTTGTTGCATGGTGAGAAAATGTTGTACATATTTTAATTATTTGTTACCACAGAGTGTGTGTAAGCTCACGGCTAAATAGGCGCTGAAAAACAAGAAAAAAAAGTTCCTTTGTTTTCAATATAAGTTTCCTTTTTATATTTTGTTATCTCTCTTGTTAATCAATAAATATAATGTTTAATTAATAATTATTGGAATCAGTTTCATTAATAATACTAAGCAAAGTCAACAATTGGTAGCAGAGCGTGGTTTATTGATATAAAGCTCAAAAACGAAAATATTTAATCTGAAGATTAAGCAAGAAGTTTATTCTGATCGGTAAACTGAAGCACTTATAAGAAGATTAAAGGTATTTATATAGATTAAGTTAAATTATATCTATATATTGCATGTTTAAAAGCTACCCAATATTTAAATAATTTTAAAATATATATTTGTTTTAAATTATATATTGGTTTGTTTATATTAGCTCAAAAGACGAAAATGGCTGAATATAATGTTTTATCCCAAACAAAAATTGAACCGTTAACAGGAAATAATTATCAAATATGGGCGTTGAAAATCGGCGCAGTTCTGAGAGGAAGAAAATTATTTAAATGTGTAATTTCAGATCCAGAACCTGATATGGAAGACAAAAGTTCTTGGGAGATTTGGAGTGATAAAAATGATGAAGCTTTTGGGATAATTATCACTACGTTGAGAAATGAACAAGCTGGAATGTTCATAGGAGAAACAAATGCTAAGAAAGTATGGGACTCACTGAGAAAAACATACACAGGCAATTTGGAAGATAAAATTATTGATATAGGCTTAGAATTAAAGAACATTAGAATGAAAGATAATGAAACTGTAGATGAATATATAACAAGGGCAAAAAATATTGCTGCTAGAAGTTCATCATTAGGGCATCAATTTCCCTCAAGAGAACTTTCATTTCATATTGTCAGAGGCATACATCCAAGGTATGAAAATATTGCTATTGTCTTACGATCAAAGAGAGAGGCAACAATTGAAGAGATTCAACAAACTCTAAGAGAAGAGGAGTCAAGAAGAAATATGAGATTAAATCAATCGGTTGAGAATGGGAATGAACAAGCATACAGAATTAAAAATAGAAAGGTCCAACAATATCAGCCAAAAAGATGTTTTGTTTGTAATAAAAAGGGACATCTAGCTAATGATTGCTGGTTTCGAGATAAACAGAAACAAGGATACCAAAAGAAATGGATACTGGTTATAGAAATCACAAATACAGTAGGGAACATTCAAATAACCTAGTGGATACTATGAAAAGTGGAATTAATGAGCAAGCATTTGAAACATATGTAAAAGAATTTGAAGATTCACCAGATGAGAGAAATGATAAACAAATATGGTGTATAGATTCAGGATGCACCACACATTTAACCCCAAACCTAACTTTGATGGAAAATGTGGTAGATTATGAAAGTGAAATCAACCTAGCTGAGAAGGGCAAAACTACCCAAGCCATAGCCAAAGGAGATATGAGACTAACTACATGCACAAGTGAAGGCCAAGAAAATATTCGCATCAAAGATATCTTACATGTACCAAGTTTAAGGAATAATTTCTTGTCAGTATACGAAATAGTCAACAAGGGAAATTCAGTTATTTTCAATAAGGATGGAGCAAAAATTTATAATGAAGGGAATGATTTAGTTGCTGAAGCATATATTAAAGATAGAATGTTTATGATGGAAACAAAACAAAGAAATGTACCAATAGCAAAAAATGAAAATGTCATGGTTATAAATACACATTTATCAAATAAAAATAGCAATATAAGTTTATGGCATAAGAGATTAAACCATATAAATGAAGAATACATGAAAAAATGATTCAAGGACATATTGTAAGAGTATTGGATCTAAAATTAGAAAGGTTACCAGAGTGCGAAGCATGCATAATGGGAAAACTGGTGAAGAAGCCATATAATATTACAGATAATTACACAGTTAAGCCCCTGCAGTTGATTCATATGGATTTATGTGGACCAATGCCATGTCAATCTTTAGGAGGATCTAAGTATTTCCTTGTTATAGTAGATGATTACAGTAGAAGAATCTTTGTATATTTCCTGAGATCTAAAGATGAGACCTTTGAAAGATTTGAAGAATTTAAAGCAAGAGCTGAAAACGAATTAAGTCTTAGAATAAAAGATGTAAGAACGGACAACGGAACTGAATTTTGTAACTCTAGATTTGAAGGACTTTTCAAGAGAAGTGGGATCCATCACCAACTTACCACCACATACTCACCACAAAGTAATGGAGTCGCAGAGAGAGTGAATAGGACTCTTATAGATACAGCGAGAGCCTTACTAATTGACTCGAAATTACCCATGAAGTTTTGGGCAGAGGCAATTGCTACAGCTACATACATTAAGAATTGTACACCCCACAGGTCTATCAAGCACCATACACCTATGCAGAGATGGAATGGCAGGAAACCATCGGTCAAACACATTCGAATATTTGGATGTTTGACACATTGGCTTGAGAGCAAACCAAGAAGAAACAAGTTTTCACCAAAGGGTAGAAAGGGAATATTTATTGGTTATTCCATTAAAAGAAAAGCTTACAGAATATATTATATAATGACAAAGAGAATTCATGAAGTCAGATCAGTAAAATTTAGTGAAGATAAGAGAGGAATTGATTATGCAAATGATATTCAGGAAGATACTAATTGTGATAATTTGACCTATAAAGGAAATTGTGAAGAAATAGTTGCTGAATACTTTCTTATCTTGAAAGAAGACAATCCTGTCACAGAGAGTAAAATGAAGTCTCAGGAGGATACTTCAGTAAAACTAGGTGGTGACTGTGAAAATGACTCATCACAAACTGAACCGATACAGGAAAGATGTGTAAAAGGAGGAAGAAAGAAAGGAGAAACAAAGAGCATCTTAGAAGAACGGCACAAAGCAAGACTTGAAGAACAAGAAAGGAAATTGTTGAAGAAGGAGTTCGACGCTCACAAAGAATAAAGGATAGGAATGATGCAAACTTAATTATGGAAATTGATCATTATATTCCGGAGAACTTTAAAGAAGCAATGGATAGTGGAGAAAGAAATGAATGGCACAAAGCAATGGAAGATGAGCTCAGTGAGATAGAGAAACATAAAGTATGGACACTAGTACCAAGGGGAAATGGTATGAAAGTCATCAATAGTAAATGGGTCTACAGTACGAAGAAAACACCAAGTGACGGCATATATAAACGAAAGGCCAGACTGGTTGCTGTTGGATGCAATCAAAGATATGGTGTGGACTATAAGGAATCTTTTTCACCTGTACTCAAAAAGGAAAGCTTGCGAACAATAGTAGCTCTTGCAACACAACAGAATTCAACCATAAAGACTTATGATGTGAAGACAGCTTATCTCTATGGTGAGTTAAAAGAGACAGTATACATGAGACAACCAGATGGTTTTATACAAAAAGGAGAAGAAAACAAAGTGTGTAAATTGGAAAAAAGCCTGTGTGGTCAACCACAATCAGGAAAATGTTGGAACAAAAAGATCAATGAAATTTTATACCAGTTGGGAATGATTAGAACCAAATGTGATCCATGTGTCTATAAACTCCAGAGAGGAGAAGAGTATGCAATACTGGGTCTATATGTAGATGATCTCATCATTGCTGGAACTAGTAAGGAAATTAATGACAACCTAGCCTCAGAAATAGAAAAATATGTTACTCTAACAGAAAAGAAAGATAGCGAACCATTTATTGGAATTGAAATAAAAAGGGAAGAAGATGGATTTTATCTATCTCCGACTCATTATATTGATACAATTCTTCACAGATTTGGACTGGAAGAATGCAACAGTGTGCAGACACCTGGAGATCAAAATCAAAATTTAAATGAATATTGGGACTCTAAGCCAGTAGATAAAACTGTATACCAGGAAATGATTGGATCACTAATGTACCTCTCTACGGGTACTTGACCGGACATATCCTTCAACGTCAGCAATTTATCACAGTATAGTAATGATCCAAGAGAAATACACTTAACTGGAGTTAAAAGGATTTATAGATATCTGAAGGGTACAAGAGATAAGATGTTGGCATATAAGTCAAAAGACAACAATATCACAATAAGTACTGATGCGAGCTGGTGCACAACCCGAGACGCAAAATCCTATTCAGGCTATACAGTCAAACTTGGCAACAACTTAATAAACTGGAGAAGTAGAAGCAAAATTTAGTAGCCTTGTCTACATGTGAAGCAGAACTTATTTCAATATGTGAAGGCATTTCAGAAGTATTATGGTTAAAGGGATTACTATAAGAACTTTGTGAAAATTTAACTTTCCCAATTACCTTGAAAAGTGACAGCCAGGCTGCAATAAACTGGATACAATCTGACAAAATTACTTCACGAACAAAGCACATAAACCGAAAGTATTATTTTGTGAAAGAGGAAATTCTAAATGGAATCAAGCTGGAATACACTAAAAGTGAAGACATGGAGGCGGATATACTAACGAAGAGTCTACCTAAGGACAAACTACGGAAATGTGCAGATAGCCTTGGACTTGCTGATTAGGGCTTACACACAGGGGAGCGTGTGTTGTACATATTTTAATTATTTGTTACCACAGAGTGTGTGTAAGCTCACGGGTAAATAGGCGCTAAAAAACAAGAAAAAAGAGTTCCTTTGTTTTCAATATAAGTTTCCTTTTTATATTTTGTTATCTCTCTTGTTAATCAATAAATCAGTTTCATTAATAATACTAAGCAAAGTCAACAGAAAAAAAAGAAAAAGTATTTTTGTAACTCAAAAATAAAAATAACAATATCTAATTTTAAAATAAAACCAGTGAGTTTTCGTTGATAAAAATTTGTTTAGTTGTTGAATTATGAACAAAATAAAAGAAGTGGTTATATAAATGGTAAATAATTGCTTAAAATAAATGATAAGTATTTGAATTAGGGAAAAATGGTAAATTTGATTAAGTATTTTGATTTTAAAATAAGAAAATAATGTAAATGAATGATATATAAAAAAATGTATAGCGAGGTTCGCAAACTCGCTTCGTAAATCAATTACATGCCAAAATCTATATCATGCCGCCATTTCAACTCTTTATTTGCCTCGTAGATTTTTGTCTTTGTGCGTATTGTGGAAAATGTTAGAAGTTTTTGTAAGAAATGTGTAAAATGAATTCTATGTTTTGTCAAAGATCCAAAGGTCTGTTGTATTTTGGCGTATGTTAGATATGTGCCTAGTGTGGGAAAATGTAGAGTTTTTTGGAAGTCTGGGAAGAATAAAAATAATAGAAAGGGTGAAAATTCATTGGGAAGTGTCGGTAACATATTAAGTCTTTTGTGAGAAATGTAATTAAATTGTGTTTTTTGTAAAAGTCGATATGTAGCTCGAACTGGGCTCCCAAAAATGGGTGACGTTAAAATGTCCACAGCGGCGGGACGCGTTGACCTCAATTTTATTTTCGGCGCGGGGCCCGCCACCCACAATTATCTTCCTCCCCGGCGTAATTTGAGACCTGAAATATGGCGGGCGTCTTTGTTGCTGCGCGGGGAGAAATATTAGACCGACGTCCGCTCTCCTAATTGATTTTTTCACGGTGCCCTAATTGTCCTTCCTAATTGAATTGGTGTGATTCTCCCTCCGGGCATCATTTTTGTTTCTTTTTAGTTGGTTCGAGGCCCTTTTAATTGCCCCACGATTTCTTCTAGCGTCTCTCCCACACGAGATATAGAAATACTAAAATCGCTTGTCCTATATGGAAGATGGCTTCATGGACGGAATTTCCTATATGGAAGATGGATTTTAAGACGGAATTTCCTATATGGAAGATGGATTTTAAGACGGAGTTTCCTATATGGAAGACTGCTTCCTGCAGCTGGAACAATCGTCTGGTTGGCAGGGTATATGTTAGTATGTGAATTATAATTGTATAGGGAGCGAGTTTGTATGGTATAATAAGAAGACATATAACAGAGATTAGGTGAAAAATGGGATATTGGCACATCTTCTTCCATGTTTTTGCCATGAAATGTGGCTCTGGAATATCTGGTTGGACTTCTATTGCTTGTGGTGGGTTTGGAACGGGGTGTTTTTGTGGTTGGCCTATGTCGCATTTCTTGTTACCGTGGGTGAATTGCGTGGATCGTTTTTTTGGACAAAATGGTAGGATCTAATTGACTGTCAGGTTCGCTGTCCGTCAGTTTGGTGGTCAAGGATTCTGTTGAAGAAGTGTTGGGTGTAGGTGTTTTAAGTAGAAACGTGCAATTGTCTCTCTGTCTTAGATGGTGTAAATTTGTTATTGTTTGTATTGTGCGTGTGGTATGTTTTGTGTACGGATTTAGTTTGTTTCTGTGGGCTGTATTGGTGTCTCTTTGTAGAGGTTGGTTGTATTTATCGACCCTTCTTGCGAATTGGCAGGTGGGACAGGTTTTTACCTGTTTTGTTATGTCTTGTGTCATGTTCTGCCAATAATATTGGGCAGAGATGAGTCTCGTCATCTTTGAGATATCTGGATGGTTGTGTTGTGTGAGGACGGATTTAAGTAGTTTGGTTGTGAGTGGTTTCGGAACTATAATTTTAGTTACACCCTTTCGGGAAACGGTATGCAGTCCATTGTGATCCATGGTCAAGCTAGACTTTCCCGATGGGGAAGGCTGATGGCTCTTAATGAGGGAGGCGTCTAAGAAGCCACAGAACGGGTTACGAAGTATGGCGACCGTTTCATATTGTTGTACTCCATTTATGCTACGGACCTCATATTCGTATCTCGATAGCCTTAATCTCCATCGAAATAGTCTACCTGACGGGTTTTTGATCTCTTTCAGCCACTGCAATGCGTGATGGTCAGAAAATATTGTAAATTTTCTGTCCATCAAACTGACACGGAAATTATCCATACTCTCCACAATTGCTAGGCATTGTAGTTCAGATATGGAATAACTTCGTTCGTGTGCCCCTCAGAGCGCGACTGAAATTTTGGACTGTGTAGGTCTCCCCATCAGGGTGGACCTGTTTGAGGACGCCTGCGATGCCGAGTGTTGAGGTGTTACAGTACACCTGGCATGGCAGACCTTCCTGGTAAAGGTGCAACGTGGGGTGTGTTGTTAGGCTTTCTTTCAGGCTAGTGAACGCTTTCTGGCATTCGTCATCCCAGACCCACATGACATCCCTTTTTAGAAGGTTGACAAGCGGCGTCCGCAAGCGGGCGTGGTCCGGAATGAACTTTTTGTAAGCGTTCACAGCGCTTAAGAAAGCTCGCAATGTTTGGCGATTGTGTGGTTGTTTGGTGGCGTGGATTGTCTCTATGTTTCGTGTAGATGGTGTAGTGGTATTGGCAGTGGTTGTGCACATGTTTGCTTGGTGTTGTCGTCTTTTGGTGCGAGTGTCGCGCTTGTTGCGCTGTTTGTGCGTGTGACTGTGGTGTGACGCTGTGTGGTCATATGGGTGCTCTGGGTGTGAGCCGTCCTGTTGGATGGATACTGTCTGTGTATTGTTGTAAGTGTCGTGATTGTTGCGGTGTACACGGGTGTGAATTTTGCGTGACGACGTATGGTTAGATATGTGTTTAGTGTGAAAGTTGTCCCGTTGGAAGGACATATTTTGTGCATTGTTGTTGCAAGTTGAAGCCGTTGTGGCCTTGTGAGTTGAGGGCATATAGTAAAGGCAATTGGCCTTAGTGAAAAAGTTGTGTTGTGCGGGCGCGTGACTAGATTGGCAGATGGGTGATTGAGTTTTGACCAATGAATGCGCGCATTGGGTGCCATGTGCGAAATGTTTGGGTGTATTTTGTGGGTCTTTTGTGACATCGCTTGGCACTCCCAATACGTGCATTCATTGGGTACATGGTGAAAATGGTAGGTAGGGGTAGACAATGGGGCGCCAAGCTGAAATATAGTGCCGTTGTTAAAATCTATTGTTATTTTAAAATGATGGAGGGTATTTATACTGAGAATTCCAAATGGCAGAGGTGCTTCCACCACGTGGAAGTTCTCCTTTCTAGTTATTTTACCTATTGTTAGGGGGAGTGCTATTTTACCTATTGTTGTTGCAAGACCATTTAGGGTCTGTAGATCTATAGACTGTTCTTTTAAATTTAAATTAGGGAGGTGAGTTTTTAACATTTTATACAGATTATATGGCACTATATTCAAGCTTGCGCCTGTGTCAATTAAAAATGGGGATGGCAGTTTAGGGGTTAGAAACAGTTTCAGCGTCAATTTCTTGACGCCAAAGGGTTGACGTTGCCTTCCTACCTCAGTTCCGAAAGTTCTACGCGGCTGGTACGTCTCCGGCATGGGGTGGCGGCATGGGACGCCGGGCGTGCTGTTGGGTTGGGGCCGTTTGCACTGCCCGTGCACTCGTATGTAGATTTTGGGCTATTTGCACTGCCCGTGTGTTCGCGTGTGGTTTTGGAGCTGATTGCACTGCCCGTGCGTTCG
The DNA here is from genome assembly GCA_030710605.1 of Cordylochernes scorpioides. NCBI lineage: Eukaryota > Metazoa > Arthropoda > Arachnida > Pseudoscorpiones > Chernetidae > Cordylochernes > Cordylochernes scorpioides. Next base: position 81,063,805 of record CP092879.1, read on the forward strand.
AGTGTCGAGCTTGTTGGGATGGTTCAGTCCACCTACTTGGTTTTTTTCTGGATACTGGTGTAGGGCTCCGGCATGGTGGGTGATGGCTCCTCGGAGTGGCGCGTCAGATCGCTCGGCCACATGGCGGCGGCAACTCCGTGCGTCTTCCGGCCTGGGGTGGGGGCGTGGGCGGTGTCTGTCCCGCAGGCGGAGCCCCTGTCCCTGTCTCGTCGGGTAGACCTCACTCCTTGGAGGGCGACCGTCAACTGTACTAGAATCGCCGCGAGGGTGCGTCGTGCCGTCTTCCTTTTCTCCGCTATTTCGTCGCCGCTCCGTTGGTCTCGTTTGTTTTCCATTTTATCCTGTCGACTCTCTGTAACGTTGGAACGTTTACCTTTTGGGATTGATGGGTTGAGTTGATTGGTGATTGATTGAATTGATGGGCGCAGTCGTTTGGCTGAAGTGATAAGGTATTCACAAGGGAAAATAACGAAGACACAGAGTTTGGATTGAAAAAGGCAAGCGATCTAGGGAGAAAGGGGTTGAAGCTAGTTGCGGAGTTGGCTATTAACTCAGGCTGTTCACATTATTGATGGTGGGACTTATCTGAGGGTTGAGAAGATGGGGGTTGGCTCCTAACTTGTTCCTTGGTTGGTCCAGGTGTTAACTCGATGCTGTCCAGGTCCCAACTGACTAAACCCAGTACGCGATTTAACACGAAAACTATTCAAGGTTTTGATTGGCTGGTGTTTGAGACGTGTAAGCTTTCTATTGGTTCCTAGATAATTCCTATTCTCTGATTGGGTCTTTGCTATCCCTTTGTTCTCGGACTTGTTCTGACCTGATCCAGGAAATACTAGGTTCTTGAACCCAGTTTTATGAGTTCCTGGATAATAAAACCTGCTAATGATTGCTTCCTCTTTGATGACCTTTCTCTAAATCTTTCTCCCAGATTTCTAAGCCTTGTTTTTATTAAAATCGTTTAAAACATACATTGCATACATATTGTGGTGGGATTACATCCAGTTATGTACAAATTATGACACATCTATGTCTCCATGTGTTGTATAGATGTAGTGTAATTGCCAAGGTAACAAATAAAATTTCGAGTGAGTGATAGTCGGCGCCTGTAGGAGGAAATAGGTCCGAAAAACAAGTCGGGTTCCCAGGTGTGCCCTTTTCTTACTCAAACAGATTAGTCCGCTTTGAAACACGATTGACTGATCTCCCCTGACCGGCGTCGGCTACACTTGCTCTCTCGCCATCTCTATGGTGCCATTTAACATGCCTCATCCTTTTGTGTAAGCCCAATCACGCCTGAAACCACTCTAATCATTGTGGCCACCACGACTGCAACCAACATGCCACACTGCATTCATCCAACAAGATACAACAACTACCTTACAACATATATATATATATAAATGAATGTTTGTATGTTTGTTTGTTTGTATGTCCGGTATACAAATTCGCAGTAGTTCACTAATTCAAACCAAAATTTCCATACATAGGTAAAAAATACGGGGAAGACGATAGGCTATTTTAAAAATATATAAATCAATTATTAAAACTATATATTCAAATTATTCTACTTAGCTCACGAACAGCGCCCTCTATCAAAGATTAGATTAAATTATGCTGATGCAAACAAATAGATAATGCTAATAACAAACAATTATAAAAAAAATCTTATCTAAATATATATCACTCGGTAGATATGCACACGGGTCAATCCCGGGGCGAAGCCCGGGTCACCCGTCTAGTATATATATAGTAGTATTTACAACACATAAAGTTGAGGGAGGATTATATTCATATATCTAGAGAGACATCTTCCCCTTTAATAATACACCAGAACGATGTACTATGTATCACCCTAAAGTAAAACCTTCACTTGTGATGATGAAGAATGAGCAACAACACCAGTTTTGGTAAATTAAGACCAAAAACCAACCTGTATTCTATGGTTGATGATGGCTATAGCCCGAAACTGTCTGAATTTTCCAAAACTGGTGTTGTGGCTGCTGTAAATTTAAACCAAAGGCCAACCTGTATTCTATGGTTGATGATGGCTATAGCCCGAAACTGTCTGAATTTTCCAAAACTTGTGTTGTAGCTCTTTCTTTATCATCACTCATAAAGTGTTTTACTATTTTATCGTTCTGATCCACAATTAAAGGGAGTGATGCCTCTCTATGTACATAATAATATATTTATTATATATATATAAATATAATAATATATGTAATTGTATAGGCTTATCAAAATTTGGTATAAAATTAAAAAGGGGATATAAAATTTAGTTCAACTTGAATTGGCCATAACAGGATGGTGACTCAATATCTAAATTGCATATCTGTCTGTTATTTGAATAATATCTTTAAATATTATTTAAATTATTCATAAAAATACAGACATTCTCGTTATATATCATTGGTATATAAATACACGAAAATGAGGCTATTTTAGCAGGAATTTAAAAAATATTTTTTATAGTAAGGCAACTATGCTTTGTCTTGGTAAAACTGTTGGTTGTATATAAATTGATGTTGTAGGTAAATGGTGAGCTCTTCAGGCTGGTGGTTAAACTACGCTGGTGAACAAGATATGAGTTTTCTTATTTACATATTGTCTTAGAATAAAGAATGGTAGTTATATAAAAACAAGCCCAGAGGAAGAAATATTTTGGCTGATTATGTTGGGGCACGTTTTTGTAACCATACCCCAACAGAAGGCGTATGTATAATCAAATCAAATGGATACATGGCTTCCCTCCCACATAGACTTACAGACCATTTTTTTTGCCCAGAAACTTAGACACTTGGTGACACCAGACTTCCATGCCGAAAGCTGATGCCTGGTAAAGAAGAAGACATCCAGAGACATCCGAGCTGGAAACTGTTGTTTCATATGTACATATATTCCCCTCACCAAAAATTTAGGTAAAGGTGACCAGAAAAAAAAATGGAGAAGGAAGATCTCTAAAGGACTGAACCTTATAAAATATCCTTCCCGAGAAAGGAAAGCGTTATATTACAGTTCAAGTGAAAAGGGGCCTGTGTCGATTTATAGCTAAGACGGAGGGGGGCGATATATATATATCGTCCCGAGAAAAAGGGAGGATGGTTTTTCAGTCCATGTGGAAGGGGGGGGCTGGCGTCTGAAATTTTACACTATCGCCGTAGCTGTTGCTCTCTTTAGATTTTTTTTGTTTTGGTAATACTATATGTTCTATTTTGATGGAAGAGGCCTGGAGTCTGAAATCTTACACTAGTGCCGTGGCTGTTTCTCTCTTTAGATTTTTTGTTTTGGTAATACTATATGTTCTATTTTGATGAGGCCTGGGGCGTCTATGAAATTGATACTGGAGCCGTTGGCCATTTTGATTGGTGTTTCTTTCGGCGAATGAAAATGGAGAGAGACATGAATAAAAGAAGGTTCTTTGCCAAAAGGCGAGATTCGATCGGAGTCGCTCAGTGAAAGGACAGTCTGCAGACAGGAGACCAGACCTTTGCCGGCACTTTCGAGAAAAGGTAAGCCATTTGTCATTATGACTTAGCGCCTTCCCCCCCCCCCTTTTGTGTAGTAGCCAACCTAGATTTCGCATGGGCCCTAAAGGGCTATAAAGTAACTTCAGGTCACCTCTATCTAAATTTTACTATGTAAATAGCATATCTCGTCAGTATAGACATGTTCTCAAATTTTAAGATATTTAAATAAATATCTAGAGAAATTTTCTTGTTTCCTCTGTTACCTATTTCATACATAATTTGCCTTATGGTGCTATTCCCACTGTTTAAATGAAATGTTGTATGTTTCTTACCTATTTGAAGGGAATGTTACTAATAATCAAGTCTCCCATAAATTACCGGCCACATACATTGCCGCGAGTGTCTGTGTTTCAGTGTTTTATAGATTGCCCAATTTAATAACGATTTCATGGGTTGTCTGATGAAATTGTATAATAGTGTCGCGGCTGTTTCCATCTTTAGACCATTGTTCTGACAATATTATATGCTCGATCCTTGCTTTAGCTCAACTCTTAATCAATTACAGAGTTTTTCCCCCCTTTTCTTTTTTATTTATTTTATTTATCCTGTTTGCACAAATTGCATTACATGTGATGATGTAAAGACATATGCCGATAGTGTATCATTGACAGCTGTGCTTCTATTATACAACATTAAGGTCTTGCTGCGGGTTATATACATGGGTTGTTGGCCTAAATTGCTATATATATATATATACTTAAGTAGGGAAACTTTAATGGGTCGCATCGTGTATCCTCCCTTTTCATTTATCCAAAACCGGGAACCCAACAATGTCGCCCGCCGCGGGGCTCGAATTTAGTATATGTTTCTTCCCCTATACTTTAGAAATATATACCTAATGAAAAGCCATACTATTTTTAAGTATTGGTGAAGTAGTCCACGCATCCTGAGATTAACAGTCTATTATAAATCGTGAATTTTAATTTATGCTTTCCGTTTCACTGGCATTTTATCAGGCAATGAAAGTTATGTTGAGGCGGTGTATACCGCATCTCTCGCCGCTGTCTTTTACGATTCACATTGTTTGTGGCAAAACCTTAATATTACCATTGATTTCTGATATCAAAGTAAAACGTCTATGGGGATGAGTATCTTTTATTCTGGTCTTCTCGAGCATTCGAGCTTGTCCGCCCTTCTACAGGAGAAACATATACAATATATCAAGAAAATATAACGTCGCCTGATGCTAAAACTATTATGATTCTATGTACATATATATATATACATTAGGAAGTTTTGCATATTATTTGTTTTCTTAAGACATATTTTTTTGATTAAGGTATTACACATATTCTACTATTGTTTGCTATATTCTATGAATTATCTTATAGGTTAGAAATTCTATTATTTAAGTAGTTTTTTAATAGTTATTGGCTTTTACATATAAGTTACTTATATTATTGTTGATATTATTAGCTGGTACTAGGATATATTGTGTTATATGTTTCGGGCAAATCTATTTTCTATTAATGCTATTGTGTTTTCTGAATAATAGAAAATCAATTATAAGCCTTTGATATTTGCTGTTTATGTTATTGTAATGTATTCTAGGTTCTCCTAATGCGAAAGTGTGACCTGTTCCTTTGCAGTATTGGAAAATTAGAGACCTATTGTCTTGATTAATAACGTTGCGTCTATGTTCATATATTCTATTACTGACTCTCCTTCCTGTCTCCCCTGCGTATTACTTGGCAGCTGTTACACTCTACGGAATATATTGCCTTTTATTCTCTGTTTTGGTTAGTGGGTTTTATGATAGTAGGATTATTTTAGATAGCAGACTTTTATGGTGGAGCCTATGTTAGGGGAATTACAGTAATACGTTTGGATGCCAGAGTTTCTTAAGTAGTTGGCTATTGTTATAGATGTTTGTGAGTATGGAATGTAACATATCGCCCTATAGATATTTTGTGGAAATGTTGTAATATAAAGATGGTTTGGTATCCTGCTTGCTGGACATTATTTATAATGTTCTGTGTCTCAATCATTTTGAATTCTGTTGCGAGCACCATTGATTACAATTTCTTTATTTTACTTTCTCAAATTATTATATACAGTATGAGAAATGAGGTTGGATTTCCCATGGTTCAAATTTAGAACGGTGATCAGTGTTTTACAGTAGTCTACTGAAATGACTTAGCATTTTTTTTTCTTCATCATAGCTCTGATATAATTTTCTCACAGCAGAGGTGAGTTCTGATAATTATTGCTGGATACAAATATCTTAACTTCATTTTAATAGCGCTTTCTATCAAATCATACTAGCCTGTGCATCCAGATATATGAGCCTTAAGGTGAAAATAGAATTGAAGATCCAGTTAGCGTACCCGTGAAGAGAGAAATTTGATCACCATAAAAAGACGCGTCAGGCAACCGACTTTTTTTTTTTTTTCATGATGCCTCCAACTGCATATGATCTTAAATATCCTGTATACACTCTGACAAGGGAAGGTTATCCTGAATTGACAAATGTATAATTTTTGTCTTTAGTAGAGATTTCCAAGATTCTATTTCTGAAACATTTTTTTTTGGATGAAGACAAATAAAACCATCTTGATAGTATTGAATTTTACAGTAAATATTTGCCAGCAGAAGGCATGATGAGATTACATGAAATTTAAACCAGTTATATGCTTAGTATGTTTCTTCAGCTGTAATTTGACACAGTCATCAAATGAAGAAATGGGCAGTACGCCATATCTTGATGCTGGACACTTCTGTGTCAGGAAGGTGTAGTTAGTCTGTTTAATGAGAATTTCAATAATTATCGAAATTTTGCAGATTATCATTGGGGATTTGAACAACTGTCTTGAAAAATTTTGAACAGCCTGAGTAGATAAAGGAATCCTGGAGTTAGAGTGGAGAATTAGTAGTACAGACTGACCACTCGACGCAGATAACTCTAGGGAACAATTATTGTGTTAATCCGCCGTAGACAAGAAGAACATTGATTCTCAGGATACTCGATAGGCAGAATTTTGAGAATTGATAAGGTCATGGTTAAAGTTTACACAGGCATGTGGGAGTAAAGACAGTGATTTAAAGAGGCAGCCTTGTGTCTTAAATACTTTCAGTGGAAGCAGATGCCACTGCAAATATTCAGGTCTAATAATTTCCAAATTTGAAGTCATGCATGACGGGTTAGCACGGGATTGACGCCTGAACTGGCTTTCACTGGGATTAATCGAGCTTGCGAAAGAACTAGAAGAAGTGTGACATGTCACGCCACTGTACCAAATTAATAATTGAGAAGATTTATGTTGAGCCAACTGAAATTAGTAAAGAATTAAGAGATTAAGGTCTTATTCTTTGAGTTTTACACTAATTTCAATTACGCGATATGGACGGCGTTATAAGTTGGGTAGAAATGATTCGGCCGCAATGGGATGGTCTCCTGGAGGTGGTACGATCAAATACTTACTTATTGAATGCCGGGCGGGATCGCATGAAGCATTAAATGACATCGAGAAATGCTTAAAGAAACACCCTAGAAGATTGGGGATCGACAAAATGACGACATGGAAAATGCTCAACATTGTACATTGGCAGCAAAATGATATCTTGCTATTGTATGGACGACCACTCCTTCCTGAAATGTGCAGCGGATTTTAGTCCCAGAATTAGGTCCTTTGAGGCGACACTTTCCTTTGCAGATGACATAAAGACGCATGACAAAACAGCACATGAGCATTTAAACTAACTTCAATTCCTGCCATTAATTAATTTAGTTGACCAATAGCTATAGAACCGCTGGAGACCTCCATACCCTGTGTGAATATTTTAGTGAGAAATGAGCGATTCAATTCTATGAGCCATGAGGTATCCTGTAAGATCAGAGATGTACCCCATTCAATTTTTTTTATAGTAGCCAGTGCGAGATATTTCCAGAATGTTTTTTTTTTTTTTTAACTGTCATATAATTCGGAAACTAGAAAACTACACTATTTTGATACAGTTTACATCTAGCATCCATGTGAACTCAATATGACTATTGAACGTAGATTGAAGATTAATGAGCGAGCCAACCTAAAGAGAACGAGTTTAATAGGCTTACAATCAGTAGTTGAAACAGACTATTCGCACAATTTTGTTATGTTCTCCCTCTAGCTGATCTATGACATTATAGATTTTTTTTTAACAAGGTGACTACCCCGTCGAGTGTATATGAAGGTATAAAGGTTTAAAGGTCATAGGCTGTTGGAATAATAATACACTAGTAATAATTATAGTTCATTCTGATGTACAGTAGAGGCAGTGAGAACAGCGCCTCTACCATCATGGCTAGTTAGTTTCAATACACCCAGAAAGAGCATTGATCTAAGATTACTATCCACCCACATGGATGAACATGTACCTCTCCCATTTCCTTTCCCTTTTGGGCCATGAACCCATCTTTCACCCCTCGGTTCCCTGCCCCCATTAATACATGAGATTCTCTTCTCCAATCCCCACTACTAATCTGGAATATTTCAGACAGCAGACTGAGAGAGAACCATGCACCCTGGAGATGACCCCTCACCCAGCCAGACGCCGTTGCCGTCTGCGCTATACCATTTGGAGAAGTTTGAGGGAAATGGGCTCATACCATTCGACAAGTTCATCCGGGACTTCGAATTGGTCTACGACGTGAAAGCCCTGGATGATTCTAGGAGGAGGACCCTCCTGGACAATCACCTTCGAGGAGCTGCGAGAGAGTTCGCCCTCCAGGCCTCCCAGATCAAACTGGGATACAACGAATTAAAGGAAAACCTGGAACAGAGATTCTCCAGGAGGGCCCCCAAGAGAGAAGCCAGGAAGAAGTTCTTCTCCTGTAGACAAAGGCCCGGAGAAAAGGTTAAGGAATACGCGAACAGAGTGCGGAGCCTTGCCTCAGAAGCCGAGTCAGATGGCCTGAGGATCGACATCACTGAGGTCGCTGATATCTTCCTCACTGGACTCTGTCCAAACCTGTGGCAGAGAGCCCACCAACTCCAGAATGAGTCATGGGAGGTGATTGTGAGCAGTCTCCACCAGATCGAAGAAAGGGATGACGAGTACTCCAGATGCCAAATGGAAGATGAAGAGGGGAGTGCCAGGAAGTTGAGGGAGTTGACGAGCCAGATGGCCCGACTGGAATCCAAGTTAAAGAACCTGGAGACGGAAAACCAGGACCTGAGGAGGACCCACAGGGAGCAACCCAGGATGAATATGGGAAACAGGTGGGACACCAACCAGGCCAGAGGTTTCCAGCGGAGAGGAGGTTCCGCTCAGAACAACCAGCCCACTATACAAGGGACCAGGCAGGAGAGACCCCAACAGAACCCCAACGGTAGAGCCCAGCAACAACCAAGGGAGGAGCGCCAAGGGGGTATGAGGGCCCGAAGCAACGCGGACACCCATCAGGTGCTTCAGATGCGGGGAGACAGGCCACATGGCAAGAATTTGCACAGCCATGACAAAAAAATAGGTCCGGCTTGCCTCAAAGCAGGGAATGGGGGAACTCTAGCCGGCCTACCTGTAATCACTTGTACATTTGTAGATAAAGGTTGGTCTCTGAGCAATAGGACTATCAGACTAATTATCGATACAGGCTCAGAGGCCAACATTGTAAATATAGATTCCTTGGATATTAGCGCTGAAGGTTTGGGTAAACCCACCTTCCTTAAGGGGATTAGTGGGAGTGAGTTAAGGTCACTGGGGAGTGAGTTAATAGAGGTTAGGGCCTATATCAGGGGAAAACCCATCAGGGAAGTAAAAACAACATTTGAATACTGCCATCTAGGTGGGCTAGGCTTTGATGGAATCCTAGGTATGCCAGGATTCAAGGCTCTAAGACTCACTCTCAACCATGATGGAAGCGTCAGATCAGACTTTGAGCAGGACGAAGAACCGACTAAGTCGGCCTTCCTGTCCTCGTTACAGGCCAGTGAGGTGCCTGTCAGACCACCCAGTATACCTCTACATAAAATCAGGACAGGGGAAGACGTCCTTAGGGCATATAGTCACTGTTTCTGTGACGACATCTCCGATATGGGCGATGGGTCAACCATCATTGCCCCTAAGTTAAAGATACTGACTGGAAAGCCAGTCTATAGACGTCAGTATCCGATCCCAAATAAGCTGGTCTCAAAGGTGAAGGCCATAGTAGACGAATTGGAAGAAGCTGGAATAATCGAGGGGAGTACATCCTTATGGAATTCTCCCCTATTCCCCGTTGCTAAAACAGACGGCAGCGTCCTCATTACAATGGACCTGCGATTAATTAATGAGGTGACAGAATTCTTCCCGTTCCCAATACCTCGGGTTGAAGACAACCTGCGTGCTTTTGCAGGCGCAAAGGTCTTCAGCACATTAGACTTGACCTCTGGATTTTTCCAGATTCGCATCCCGGAGGGTGATAGAGATTATTTCACTTTCTCTCTGCCCTGGGGGAGATATCGTTTCACACGTCTACCACAAGGAGCGAAGAACTCAGCTCAGATCTTCCAATGGGCCATGAATTTGGTCCTAGGGGATTTGTTGTATAAATGCGTTCGTTTGTACATCGATGATGTCATCGTCTACAGCGACTCTCATGAGCAGCATGTGGCGGACCTTGCCGCTGTACTCGAACGCCTGAGTCGCTTTAATCTAAAGGCTAGGCGTGGGAAGAGTTATTTCTTCAAGGGCTCTGTAGATTACCTCGGTCATGTAATTGATCAGGATGGGATAAAACCCATGTGGGATAATGTCGCGGCTCTCAGGGATTTGAAACGTCCCCACAACATCAGGGGGGTCAGAAGTCTTTTGGGTACTGTAAACTACTACAGGCGCTTCATACCCAACGCAGGTGAACTCCTAGCTCCACTAAGTAACTTATTGAGAAAGGGGCGAAGATTCACTTGGGGTACAATAGAGCAGACAGCCTTTGAGACCATAAAACAAGTACTAACCAGTGAGCCTTTACTGGCTCATCCAATGATAGGGCGACCATTTATCCTCAATACAGACGCCAGTGGAATAGCGGTTGGCGCTTGTCTCCAACAGGAGATAGACGGGGTTGTCAAGCCAATAGCTTACTATAGCAAACGGTTGATAGGCCCCGAAACTCGCTATTCCACAATCGAAAAGGAGGCTTATGCCGTAGTGTTGTCTCTGCAGCACTTTAAACACCTCCTGGCGGGCAGTAAGGTTGAGGTGCATACCGATCACAAACCGATCACTTATAACAAGGGGTCTGATTATAAGAACGCTCGATTGTCTAGATGGGCAGAGATCATCCAAGACTTCAATGTGACATTTGTGTATGTCCCGGGGAAAGAAAACACGGTAGCCGACTTCCTCAGTAGGTTCCCGTGTGAGGATGATCCTGAACCATCACGAGATAAGAGAGTTGTGGCCGCAGTAATTAAAAATCGTGGGCCCCCCTTGATAGATAGTGATCGGACGTGGGAAGGTTTGCTTAAGGACAAGAAATGGGCCCCCTTATTGAAACTAATAGGTGACAGACGGTCTACCGAGACTGTAACTTATAAAAATAAGGATTATAAAATGCACGAGGGTTACCTTGTGTCTAAGAACAGTGGGGGTATCTGGGTGAAGGTGGTTCCGTCAGACATTAGGGAGATGGTGATTAAATATCACCACGACGTTCCGACGGGAGGTCATTTTGGGGTCAAGAAGGTAATGAGAAGGCTGAAGGACGATTATTATTGGCCGGGTATGAGGACACAGGTCCGAAACTATATATACAGATGCGAGTGTTGCCAGCTCTCAAATCAAGGTGTAACCAAGGCTGGTAATGCTCCCCACTTCAGGCCTGGAAAACCATTTGAGCATCTTGCTCTAGACTTCATAGGACCCTTAGATAAGACTTCCAAAGGACATTCTAGCATCCTGACCATAGTCGATTTATTTACCAAATTCCCTATTTTAATACCTACAAGAGACCAGTGTGCCAGTACAGTGGTTAAAGCGCTGTTGGAAAGCGTAATTACTATCTTTGGAGTACCGAAAACTATACTTTCGGACCGGGGTTCGGCATTCATTAGCTGTATTTTTAAAGGGATTTGCAAGGCCATGGGGGTAAGTGCAGTGAACACCACTGCTTGGAGACCTCAAAGTAATGGCGCTGTAGAAAGGCTCAACAGAACAGTAATTGAATCTTTGCGTAGGTGTGAAGCAGGTTCTAATTGGGATGACATCCTACCCATGGTAGCTTTAGCTATCAGGACCACTGAACATTCTAGTACAGGATTTACGCCAGCGAAACTCGTCTTCGGACATGAGCTGAGGCTCCCGCAACCCTTTCAGGAAGCGGGACAAAGTCCTGTAAGCGAAGATTTGATTGCTCAAACGGCAGCCTTCTACGAGCGGGAACTAACAGAGGAGGTCGAGAAGATAAGAGAGGTGGTAAGGCAAACCTACTTGAGTGAACAGGAAGAAGCTAGGACTAAGTTTGAAAACAAAAGGCTGAGAACTTTTAATAATGGGGATTTAGTCCTAGTGGAGAAAATGCATGAGACGAAGGGGCGTCACAAATTTGAGCCAAGGTATGGGGGTCCATATGAGGTACTAAAAAGAGCTGGTGATACTGTATATCTCTTGAAGAATCTAGAAACTGGGAATTTGGATAAATACCATATAGATAGGTTAAAACAATACCATATACCAATTAGGATTTTCCCCACAGAGGAGGAGGAGACTAGTGATGGTAATTCAAGTCAAGGTTCCAGTGATGAAGATCATTGGATTCATCTTACAGGTCCAGCTTATCTCCCTAATAGGTCCGTTAATGTAGTGGTTCCACAAGGGGTGACAACCAGAGCGAACTCAGAAGTAATGAGACGAGGGGAAGTTGACAGAGTTAGTGTGAACAGTTTAACTTTACGCAGGTCTACAAGGGTGAAAAGGCCCACACAGTGTAAATTCTGCTTAGACTGTCGCCTCTAACTAGGATTTTGGAGTGTGTACGGAGAATCAGCTCGATAGAATGAGAATTTAGAGATTTCAACCTTTTTTTTTTTAAACCTTTTTTTTTTTAAAGTAGAACTTCATTAGGATTCCTTTTTTTTTTTTTAATACAAACTATTTCTTGTTAAAAACCCGAGTTTCAAAGACCAATGAGAATAATGTATACCATTGTGAATTAACTATTTAGTGTAAATCTGAAATTTTAGTTATTATCAGGAGTAATAGGTGAAGGAAGGTGTAGGAAATCACAACTTAGAGGGGGGCTATGTCTAAAACAACAAACCTAATAGGCATCCTATGGCTTGTGTTGGGTAATTCAGAAACCCTATAATCCCTGGCCTTCAGGTAGTAGCTTTGAAATAGGTTTCTAATGAGGACATGAAAGGTCAATCTTTCAGAGTAAAGTTGTGAAGTATAGGGACCCTAAGCCAGGGGTAGAAGTTAAGTAGGCCCAGACTGTAGTTGATCCTTGGAAAGCACTTGAGAATGTTAGTGTTGGGTAGTGAATCATAAACCCTATAAATCCATCTTTCAATAGAGTGCTGAGGTCGGACTACTGAAAAGGGGGCAGACGCACGACGAAGTAAGAGGAAAGTGACTTCACCCACAGTGGCTAGGGGAATGAATCAATCCGCTTTTATGAGGTGTCACGTTTAATGGTTCTTTAATCGCCCTTATATTCTGTGTGTGTCTTCATAGAATTGTCGTGAATAGTCGCTTAGTGTCAAGGCAAGGGCAGTTTTGAAATTACATTTTTTAAAGATAGGTTAGCTTCCAGATTATTTAGAATTGTTAACAAGTATTGTTAACAATCATTTATTGAGTATAAAGTATTAATATATATAGAGCTTGTACAGAGGCATTTCTTTTGAGTAACATAAGGGCTTTAGTTCCCAATTTGTTTTAATTTTATTATTTTATTTGATTTCACATTGTGTCCTGAAATATGTTATTATTTGTTAGGATCTATTGATATTGATAAATGAGTATTTTGGCCTTTGTAGCAGCTTTTAACTTTAGTTTGTATGCACACCGTGAATGATAGGGGGGAGGGTGTATGAATGAATTGGTGTAATGAATGTGTAAGAAGGTTAAAAACTATTATATTGTGAGCCCAAAATACATTAGAATAGGGTTAAGGACTTCAATAGGATCGATTTTTATTTTATTTTATTTTTTATTTCGAATTTTGTTAGGACCGAGAAGCCTCAAACAGGACAACTACAACTCTATCTATTGTTAGGAAAATATTCGCTCCACTTTGTTAGGTCTCCTTTTAGAGGAGTGCAAATATTGATTTCTTTTATTAGGGTAATCAGTTACTCTATTTCATTATATCAACTTGAATTTTAAGAGTCGTAGATAATGATCATATCTTGATTCTCAGACTGGAAAGTTGTGGGAGGTTATGATCAGACCAGGAAACCCACAAAACTTCTCCTCATTAGAGGAAACGAAGAGGTATAGATTGAATTTTATGCAGGATGGGGGATTTGTTTTAGCCATGCCGTATAGCCTGGGGTATAACGGCGCGACCTTGGGTAACCGATCTGACACCGTAGTTTCGACGCTTTTAGCGTGGCTGGAGCGAGGGTATTCCAGACGGGAGGTCCTGTAAGATTGGCAAGTAGGCAGAGATTGCCCAATTATTCTAGACGAAGTGTTTCCGTCTATTGAATTTTTTTTTCGGTACCAGTTTGATCCCCCATAGCTAGCGGAAGTTTCTTCTAATAAAGGATTCGCCCTGCCATACGTTTTGTTGGAATGAATTCGAGCATAAGACCGATTCGAGAGGCAGAATAAGTAATCATTAGGACCTTCAACGAGTTTAAACTCGTTCCATGTTAGGATAAAATTTTAAAGTATTAGTTAACTATAATGACCGCGAACGAGACGTCAGAACAAGCCAGTGAGTCAAAGTTTTAGAAGTGTTGTATTGAGGACAGTAGAATTAAGAGCAGTTATACAGGGAGTAGAGTTCTGAAGGAATTTGTAAAAGGAACCAAAATTTCAGATTGATAAATTTCAAACTTATAAGATGTAGATTTATAGGATTCAAGTCAATGGATAGAGAGTATATTAGTAGATGAAAGTAATATGAATTTCTTGGAAGGGGGAGGTAGCTGAACTGTACACACCCCAGAGGCAAGGTAAACGGAGCCACAAACAAAATAGTAGAAATTGATTAGTCGCTCTGCCAAAACAGAAAAGAAATTCTCTTCATACGGTTGTCACCCTAGATTTAAATGGACTGTGTAGTTTAATAGAGGTCTGGGCTATGTTCCATTTGACCAAGATTCTAAATGACGTACCCATCTGAGTTGAGAGTATTGTAACAGAGGAATCTAACACATAAGAGAAAACACACCCTCCAGTAGGATCGGGATAGACGAATATTACCCAGTGACCAACTCGTGATTCCAGACTGAATAAGATTGAAAACTTAACTGAGATACTAAACCTTGAACCTTCAGCGCACAAATATATATAATGTGTTTTCATTTTCTTATTGAATATGTTATTATTTTATATCATATATATTATATTATAATCATATGCTATTCATTTCAATAATTTTATTTCCTTTGATATTCATGATATTAGTAATATTTACCTGCCATGTTGCGATTTTTTTTTTAACATGTTGTCATGGCTTATTCTTCCCTCAAGGCATGATCTATTTATCCTTATTGTCTTTTATCCGCCTTACTTGTATAAGTATATATATTTTGTCATCATATATAATTTTGAAGTAGTTTTCTTTATCATCTATCATGGGATGATTTTTATCACTTATATCTTAACATATTTAATCACTATCTACATGATATGTTTTACTTCAATATATATGTTATACTCATCATATAACATGGAAGGATTCATTTTATCATTACATATTTCGTGCCTTATTTAATGATTACTTACATAATTTGTTTTCTGTAATTTTTTATTTAGCAAAAGTCATCATGTCATAGGCTAATCATTATATACCAAGATATTTCTTTCAGCTAACTATAATTATCCTTTCCTTTGATTGTATATATATATAACTATACCACACGAATGTCTTGATTGGTACGAAAATAAAGATGCTGGCATGTTTTAGGAGTTGGACTAGTCAGTTATTTCTAAACGACTTCTTGGCGCCCAAATTTTTTATATATAATATGTAATAGGGAAATGTCCTAACTGTATTGTTAGCAGAAAGAGGGTAGCAATGAATCCAGCACCCCAAGAGGCAAGGATGGGGTTGAGAGGACTTACCACAAGGAAGGCCTACTCCTCAAGGCCAAAGAAGAAAGTGGAAGGGTGGTATATATACCCATGAATGGTAAGACAGATGACCTTGCTTACTTCCATACATATGATATGACTGTCCCCCATAACCTATTTTGATAACAGTGTGCTGACAGAATAATAACACATAAAAACCCCTTTGCCAGGATGCGCAATGCCCACTAATGTTCGGAATAATAAACATCTAGAATGGCATACCATCGTTTTGACTAGCCTTATCTTCCCTATAGGTTTCGGTACACCTGGCTTCACCTAGTAATGGAAAATGCATTTTGCTAGAAATGGGCCTGCTTTCATAGTAACTGATGAAAGGCAGATGAATAATGAATAGCACAAACGCATTTGTCCATTACTTGGCAGGGGGAGGATTGTTGGGGCACGTTTTTGTAACCATACCCCAACAGAAGGCGTATGTATAATCAAATCAAATGGATACATGGCTTCCCTCCCACATAGACTTACAGACCATTTTTTTTTGCCCAGAAACTTAGACACTTGGTGACACCAGACTTCCATGCCGAAAGCTGATGCCTGGTAAAGAAGAAGACATCCAGAGACATCCGAGCTGGAAACTGTTGTTTCATATGTACATATATTCCCCTCACCAAAAATTTAGGTAAAGGTGACCAGAAAAAAAAATGGAGAAGGAAGATCTCTAAAGGACTGAACCTTATAAAATATCCTTCCCGAGAAAGGAAAGCGTTATATTACAGTTCAAGTGAAAAGGGGCCTGTGTCGATTTATAGCTAAGACGGAGGGGGGCGATATATATATATCGTCCCGAGAAAAAGGGAGGATGGTTTTTCAGTCCATGTGGAAGGGGGGGGCTGGCGTCTGAAATTTTACACTATCGCCGTAGCTGTTGCTCTCTTTAGATTTTTTTTGTTTTGGTAATACTATATGTTCTATTTTGATGGAAGAGGCCTGGAGTCTGAAATCTTACACTAGTGCCGTGGCTGTTTCTCTCTTTAGATTTTTTGTTTTGGTAATACTATATGTTCTATTTTGATGAGGCCTGGGGCGTCTATGAAATTGATACTGGAGCCGTTGGCCATTTTGATTGGTGTTTCTTTCGGCGAATGAAAATGGAGAGAGACATGAATAAAAGAAGGTTCTTTGCCAAAAGGCGAGATTCGATCGGAGTCGCTCAGTGAAAGGACAGTCTGCAGACAGGAGACCAGACCTTTGCCGGCACTTTCGAGAAAAGGTAAGCCATTTGTCATTATGACTTAGCGCCTTCCCCCCCCCTTTTGTGTAGTAGCCAACCTAGATTTCGCATGGGCCCTAAAGGGCTATAAAGTAACTTCAGGTCACCTCTATCTAAATTTTACTATGTAAATAGCATATCTCGTCAGTATAGACATGTTCCCAAATTTTAAGATATTTAAATAAATATCTAGAGAAATTTTCTTGTTTCCTCTGTTACCTATTTCATACATAATTTGCCTTATGGTGCTATTCCCACTGTTTAAATGAAATGTTGTATGTTTCTTACCTATTTGAAGGGAATGTTACTAATAATCAAGTCTCCCATAAATTACCGGCCACATACATTGCCGCGAGTGTCTGTGTTTCAGTGTTTTATAGATTGCCCAATTTAATAACGATTTCATGGGTTGTCTGATGAAATTGTATAATAGTGTCGCGGCTGTTTCCATCTTTAGACCATTGTTCTGACAATATTATGTGCTCGATCCTTGCTTTAGCTCAACTCTTAATCAATTACAGAGTTTTTCCCCCCTTTTCTTTTTTATTTATTTTATTTATCCTGTTTGCACAAATTGCATTACATGTGATGATGTAAAGACATATGCCGATAGTGTATCATTGACAGCTGTGCTTCTATTATACAACATTAAGGTCTTGCTGCGGGTTATATACATGGGTTGTTGGCCTAAATTGCTATATATATATATATACTTAAGTAGGGAAACTTTAATGGGTCGCATCGTGTATCCTCCCTTTTCATTTATCCAAAACCGGGAACCCAACAATTATATTAGTTAATACTTGAGCATCATCCCATAGCACCTTCGATGTACAAATACTGAACTTGTTTATATAGTGTGTGTGTTTTTTTTAACTTAAATTGAAATAATAGTAAATTGGAGGTTTTAAATAGGATAAAATAATTGTTTTTGACTTTAATAAATCAGGTGTAATATAAACAAACTATGTGAGGTTCTTTAAAAATGCCATTTTTGTTTTACAACATCTGGACATAAGTTTTTAGAGGGTCCTTGTGGGATAATACTAGCGTATAAGATTATAAATACATAAAGTTTTGATTAGCACAATTGTGGAATATCGCAATTGTAAATAATAAATAAAACCTATGTCTGATTAATTTTCAAATCGCTATTTGATTGGCTGATTACCAACATATGACAACCAATCTGGCGAATATGATAGGCACAATATATGTTTAAATGAAGAGGGCTTAATATATTTTATCTCATAGAAAAAATTCATATATGGCACATGTAGAGACCTAAAGTGTTGAAGGGGGAATTAACCACTCATTTTCTGATAGAAAGTATTGAATAGGGGAAAAAAAAATACAATGAACACGGTAGGACCAGAGCATCTTGGTTTCAGCTTGGGAAAGGTTTAGGGCTCGTGGTGGAGCTGCTGTTCTGTCTGAAGATGGTTAT
This sequence comes from Cordylochernes scorpioides, assembly GCA_030710605.1. Classification (NCBI taxonomy): domain Eukaryota; kingdom Metazoa; phylum Arthropoda; class Arachnida; order Pseudoscorpiones; family Chernetidae; genus Cordylochernes; species Cordylochernes scorpioides. Next base: position 81,082,217 of record CP092879.1, read on the forward strand.
ATCAGCCACCATGGGTCTGTGGCTTGCCCATAGGGATAGACATGCTGGAGTCTGGCTTGGTGCTGGTGGGATCAAGTCAGCCACAATTGGCCAGACCACAGAGAAGGGCGTCTTAGTCCATCTCGAGCTATGGCTCGGCGTTGTCTAGGATGAAGGTTCCATCTACACCTCACATTCTCCAAAGTTTTGCAGCTTGGAGGGCGGAAGGATGGGACATGGTTAAGTTAGGTGTAGTTCTGGGTGAATCGTGAATACCATAATAAAAATGTAAGGAGGTGTCCATACAGGGACATTTCGTCGTCTGCGGAAACTTCCATAGGATTTATATAATAAAAGTTAACATCTTCATAATAATCACATAACTTCAGGTTCAGGAAGGAATATCTTTGAATCTGGTAACTATAAAAGTGTGTTATAGGAAAATATATGATTTTAAAACGGGTCCATTTATTACAGAAATCGTCTTTAATTGTTGAAAATAATGAAATCTTTAAGTTAGTTACAAGGGGGGAATGGCTCATCGAGGACAAATATAATGAAAATGTCTAAGATATCGCAAGAAGGAGAGTGGACCACACATTAACTACTGTTTAATGACAATTACTGAAACGACACCATGTCATATGGTATCTAATGGCGTCAAGAAATTCATTTCTTCAAAAATACAAGTTCGATATATTTTACAAACTGAACTGAGGCTTACATTCATTATTTCTGTATAGAGAAAATTTACTCTTTTCAAACCCTTCATGCATCTACCCTCACAATTTAGAATATCGTTACGTTGAAAATTAGGAAAGACAAACCTCAAAATGACAAGGCAATTTAATAAACACAAAACAAATGAAAACTTATAAAATAGAAAAGGAAATGTGGGAAGTTTAAAGAGTAGCAAAATATATAAATATATTAATAAATATATCTGCTAAAATATTAAAGGAATCTATAAGAGAATCAAGTTTTTTTTTATTCCGCTTGCAATTTTATAGCCTTATTTTCTTCCTTCTTTCAGTTACCATACATCATTAAAATACATTTTTTTAAAATAAATTTTATTTTCTTAAAGGGTTTATTAGAAATAAAATGTATATTTCGTTAAATTGTATGAATTAATCAATTTTTATTTCAAAAGAGTCAGAAGTTCACATAAAAACATTTTGACCATTTACCATGATGTTTTTATTTATGAATAAATTACAAAAATTCCAGTAACAGAAGCAGACCTAAGATCCCATATTCAAATGGTTTATGGACTACGTTCATATTTTCCATCATTAAAATGGGTGAGTATATTAGTATAAACATATTTTTTAAAAAGATAGGAAATATGTTAATTAAAAATAAGAAATAAAGTATGTTTATTTTTCAAATAATTTTTCCATTGCATATAAAATATTGCAATATAAAATAATGGGAGGGCCTATATTCCAACTTGAGTGAGTCACAAAGGTAATGGAACCCTTAACAGTTATATGAACAACCTAAATAAGTATACTCATATCCAAATTGAGACAATCTCTACTCCTGTACCCTACTTCAACTGTATTGCACTCTATATATAATAAATAAAAGCATTAAAGCATGAAAGTTTTTTTAAAACTTTAAACAAACCTATATTGCCCTATACTGCCTTATCAATGGCATAAGAAAATTAGGAAACTAAAAAATTCAATGCTGATAAGTTTATACCTACAGTTATCTACTGTATTATACAGGACAGTGTTGGACAAACCATTTCTGAAAACCAGGTCCACCAAAATTTATAGAGTTTTATATATCTATATTAATAAAATGGAAATTTCATAAGTGGACATCACTAAAAACTTTTGTTACAATGCATCAATTTCAACCAAATTTTCAACATTTATGTAAACCGAGATGGAGCAGGTTTTGCTTAACATCAAAATATATTTCCAAACATTAACATGCGTAACTTCGCTGTTATCGATTAAATACAAAAAAATCAACAGAGTTAATTTTATTTATATATAAATACGAAATTAAATTTCAACAGAGTTAATTTTTTTACATACTAGCTAATAATCTCAATTTAAAAAATATTCAAAGCAAGCAATTTTAAGATAACACCATATGTAAAACAGTCGGCCAAGAAAACAACAACGATATTACATCTTTCTCACATATTCACACACAATCTTGATTAATAATTAAAACTAATCTTTAACATTGTTTATTATACTTCAACTTTTATTTCTACATTTGTTTTTAAATACCCAATTGTTTTATCATGTTTCTAATTTCGCCTAACAAATATACAAATTTATAGTGACCAACATATGCAAATTTTATCTTTGTTTTTATTTAACTTGATATCGTAAACATAACATCCATTGTAAGCATTTTTCTGTTCACCTTCTGTGGTTTCTCTTTTCTCTGATAGTTTTTAGGTGTAGTATATTTTCTTATTACTAGACTACAAACATTCCCTCGAGAAAAACCTGGGCGAAGCCGGGTACATCCGCTAGTGTTATTTTAAAAATGAATAGAGATTTTCTGCTTGTATTTTGATCATGTTGAGGATTATGGTAATGCAGTGGTGGTTAAAATTCTTGAAAGAATAATAATAAAAATATTCTTTATCAGATATTGCTTTAATTGAACCCATGGAATATATATAAAAACAATTTGATAAAAGTAATGCCTGGCTTAAGGCGAGTAGAATTAGGAAAACAAAAGATTATTTACATAATGTACAAAAGTTTTGAGCCGGCCAGCGGGAAATAACAACAATGAGTTTTTATAGGGGAAGAATGACCTCTGGCGGTCGATTTAACAGAGTATTTGGATCTATGAAATATAATTTTAAATAGAATAATATTTTAATATAACATAGATATATGTAAAAATAAAAAAGGCATATCCTGACCAGGAGCACATATGCTTTTTAGATGACAGAGCGCCATCTAGTGGAACAGAAATCAACTAAACATCGATTTAGCCCGTTCCCTGATATTTGCCCAATCGAATTTCTTGATAAATCAAGAAAAGCCATCTAAAAAGCACATGTGCTCCTGGTCAGGATATGCCTTTTTTATTTTCAACTAGACGAATGACCCGGGCAACGCCCGGGTTTTACCCCATTAAATGTTTTTATTCAAATACTATTCGTTACAATTATATAAATAATATATATATATAAATAAGACGAATGACCCGGGCAACGCCCGGGTTTACACGATTAAATGTATATTACATATGGAAGATGGACGTAGTTCCCGGAGGGCATCCGCGAGGTCACTCTGTCCCCGCGCAACTGTCCAACCGGGAGCGCCCCCCGCCGTCAAAATCGCCACGCGTTCTAGAGGGCGCTGCTCGTGAGCTCAGCCGGCCGGCAGCTGGGAGATCTCATTTACTCGGCGGGGGGGGGGCAGGGAAGTCACGTGCTGCGCCGTAAGCCAATGGGCGCCGCCCGCCGTCAAAATCGCTGCGTTCTAGAGGGCGCTGCTCGTGAGCTAAGTAGAATAATTTGAATATATAGTTTTAATAATTGATTTATATATTTTTTAAAATAGCCTATCGTCATCCTCGTTATTTTTTACCTATGTATTGAAATTTTGGTTTGAATTAGTGAACTACTGCGAATTTGTATACCGGACATACAAACCAACCAACCAACCAACAGACAAACATACAAACATTCATTTTTATATATATAGAAGATATCAACACCTGACCTTTTTATTTTTATTATTATTTTTCATATATATATATATACAGTAAAACCCCGCTAATACGAACCCTGGATATAACGAACCTTCCCTTATAACGAACCCACGGCGATTCCCAATTCCATTCCATTGAAATTACCATCGTTATAACGAACTTTGCGGTTTTTAAAATAACGAACTACCCCTATAACGAACCTATTTTCGGTCCCAAAATGATAAAATCTATTTAAAATACTATGCTTATAACGAACTTGAAATTGTGATTTAAATTTTTTTTAAAACAACTAAATTTTGAGCATGTTTCATCACACGGATCGCGATTTCAAAACAAAAAATTAGCGGCATTGTTTGTTTTCATTTCCATTCTATTTTTGCTGTATGTTGTATACATTTTTACACATTATATTTTATTTAATAGAATATCTTTGCATTCGACAATTTTGAAATAGAAGAAAAATACAAATGGCTTCCAAAATAAAGAAAAGAAACAAAGAGTGGTGTTCTAAAAAAAAAAAAAAAAAAAACATTGGCAGCATGCCCTTTTAGAAGCATTCTATATCAAGTTTAACCTAGGCTAAAAAATAATTCCAAATAATTTTAAGGCCAGAAATGGTTTGAATAACAGGTTAAAAACAAAATTTAATATACACTTCAGAAGAATATGTGGAAACTGGAATTTGAAGAAGAAGAAGAAAAAAAAAAATCAGTTCTCCCAAGTTCCCCCGTGTCTCATGGGCCACAAACAAATCGACTTATAAATTCTCAAAAACTACCACTACAGTTCTATTTTTGAATGGAATTTTTGTTAGGTATATGACTCATTCAGGGTTCGCGAATATTCCCCCCTGGCCGGCCGTTTTATCACCGATTTTGTGTTTGCAAATTGGCGTTTTTTATTCGCAATTTTACCGATCGCGCTATCGTATCAACATGTTTCGCGTCCGATTTTTCTGAATTGGATACTTTTGATTCATCCTCAATTGATTCAGAATACACTGAGCTTTATTTCTTTGATGGAAATAACGATATTTTAAGACAATTCTGATTTTCAAATTTCACTTTTCACTTTCAAACAACAAGGTATTAGAGGAATTTTTTCAAATAAATTTAGTATTATATTATTTGAGAAATATGTTCTAAAATACTTTTATACCTTTCAAATATTTAATTAATAATGTTTTGCCTAGGGGATTTAGCTTAATTTTTAAATAATACATAGAGGTTTATATATAAACTAAATGCTAATGATAAGAAGAACCTATTCTCAAAAATGACTTCTTTTGATATTCAGCCTTACTGTAAATAAATGGGTCAATTTAGGGAATTAAAACAAAGTGACCATTATTAAGTGGCTGCCTTTTCCTGTTTGTATGGCTGTTTTTTAATTATATGGTCTAAAAATTTGGAAAAGTTTAAAAAATGGCCAAACCGTGGCTATAGTGAACCGTGGCTATAGTGAACCAAAAGCTCTGTCCCATTGGGGTTCACTATAGAGAGGTTTTACTGTATATTGTTATGAAAATAGAGCAATCCATATTTAAATCATTAGATAATAAAAATTATAAATAAATCTTTTATTCAATCCAATATATGCCTTTTTTATTATCTAATATATGTATATATACTCGTGGACAAACTTAAAGAAGTGGAAAGTCTTTGTGTCGCCAGT